>JADMNL010000030.1:77972500-78552500 GCA_016271365.2 Neoceratodus forsteri
ACGAAGCTAAGCCGAGTGCTTCCACCACCCCAGGAGTGATGTTATTACACAGTAACACATACCTTGGTGTGCCTTATTGCAATTATACAATGGCTCGATGTTATACAAAACAAACAAAAAAAAATGTTTTTTGTAGATTTTTAGTGAGGCAGTATATCTTTGTTTCTGGAAAAAAAAAAAGCCATATCATCCAAAAATCAACACAGTGATGTTATTGTGTAATATCTTCACTGTCTCAGGCACACACTGACCAATCAGAGCCCTGGAAATTTTCTTGCCATTGTATAATTGTCTTAAGATGACAGCACATCTCTACATCACAGTTATCTGTATACTTCAAAATGTACAATAATTTAGAACATTTTTCCACATGAATACAAGATTAATTTCGAACCAAAGGTCTGCATGCTTGGTATAAAGTAATGATGTAAAATATAAAAGGTTATTCGATGTAATTTGTAATAATCTGGAAACATATTCATATGAACAAGCCAGCAGAAGAAGGCCATTTGGTCTATCTAGTCTGCTCATATGGCAGGGTCCACAGCTTGAGCTACTGGCCCTGCACCCCCAACTCCTCATATCCTCTCTACCCATGATCCTTACTTTCCCTCTATGCCTATTCCAGCCTCTTTTAAAGCTGTCCACTGTCTACAACTAGACCACCTCTTCCGGCAGTGCATTTTAAATGTCCACCACCCTCTCTGTGATGAAGTGCTTCCTGACCTCCCTCTTAAACCTCCCCCTCCAGCTTAAGACTGTGCCCCCTTGTGTTATGGTTGCCACTCAGCTTAAAGAGACCCTCCTTATCCACCTTATTTATCCCTTTCAAGTACTTGAAGGTCCCAATCATATCCCCCCTCTCTCTCCTGTCCTCCAGGGAGTACATGTTCAGTGCCCTCAATTTCTCCTCGTATGCTTTACCCTGCTGACCCGCTCTCATCTTTGTATCCCTCCTCTGGACCTTCTCCAGCAGGTTAATGTCCTTTTTGAGGTGTGGGCACAAGTACTGAACTCCATACTCTAGATGTGGCCTCACCAGTGACCTGTACAAGGGCAGTATAACCTCCTTTCTCCCACTACTGATCCCCCCCTTAGCTGTGCATCCCAGCAGCTTGTTTGCCCTTGCTGCTGCTTTCTTGCACTGCGTGGAGTGCTTCAGGTCACTAGTGATCATCACTTCCAGGTCCTTCTCCTCCTCTGATGCAGATACCTGGACTCGTGGACCAATGAGTCAATTGCATGCGTATTTTTGGTGTTTTACACGTAATTGTACATTAACTGTATTTTGATCCCCTTAAAGTAAATGTGTGATTTTGAAAGAGAACATTTTTTGCTTCCCAGACCGCTACCCAGGTGCAGCAATAGCCCCTCTGTGAAAAAATGATATTTATTTATTCACTGTGTAACATTTGGGAAGGGATCGTAATACTTGCTGAACTGGGAGCCAGTCGATACCTCCCAACTTCCTAGTCTGCCTGCTGCATCCCCGCGCTCCCCGGTTTTGTGATGTTTAACCAGGGAGAGTGCGGGGACGTGCCCCATTCAAGTCTGTGAGGCTAATTTTTAAAACAATTTTATGAAACTTTAAACTAACATTTGATAAAAATGAAAGCCACCACTCAGCTAATAGGGTCCCTATTGGTTGAGCGGTGACTTTCATTTTTATCAAATATAAGTTTAAAGTTTCATAAAATAATTTTACAAATTAGCCTCATAGAATTGAATGGGGCATATCCCTGCACTCTCCCTGGTAAAACGTCACAAAACGGGGGAGCGCGGGGGTGGAACAGGCAGACTAGGAAGTGGGAAGGGATCAGCTGTCTCCAAGTTCAGCAAGTATTATGATCCTTTCCCAAATGCTGCACAGTGAGTTAAAAATTATAATTTTTCCACAGAGGGGCTATTGCCGCTCCGAGGTAGCGGGCTGTGAAGCCCAGAATGTTAGGTCACACAATCTCTTTAATATCGTCAGATCATGTGTTTCTTGCTTTCATTTAAAGAAAACATAAAAACCTACTTATGTTTCAATTTTCATGCCTTTTTTCACATTCTGAATGCTTGTTGCAAAATTATGTTAGACTATATCAATAAAAACCCATTTGCAACCCCTAAACATTGCTAGGTCATTTATGTCCTGCTTTTATATGAAACAGGGTACAAAAATCTACCTATAGGCCAATTTGCATGTTTTTCTTGTACTATTTTAACCTTTTCTACTAGACTAAGATAACGCTCTGTGTTTAAAATTTCTAAAATAAAATATATGTGTGTGTCTATCCAGTCTGTCACATAGCTGGAAACAGACAGACCCCATGTCAGTTTGCAGGGAGACTGTTAAAGAGTAGAAAAAGAGAAACTGATGTGTTGAGACTAGTTGGGGTGCCATTTTGGTATGGTCATCATAGATCAAGGGGACGCTTCCAACCAGTCATAGCACTCTTTTCTCCTGAGTATGAGACTCTGTTGTTCTTTAAAGGGTGTCTCACAATCAGGTACCCTGAAAATTGTCTGTTTTAGAGGAGGTTTGTTAAAGTTCTAATACTGTATATTCTGTGTCATTCCATGTTGTCACTGTACTAGTCGTTTACTGCTGGGTAACAGATGCTTACCTACTAGTGGCCAGCACACGTCAATGCTGTGATTTCATCATGGAACTCTCATAGAGATCCTATATATAAAATATAGAGGGGACATCACATGGGGTACCAAGGGGCTTTAATGCCATCGTATGCAAAAGACCTGTACTGTGACTATGAGGATACTATGCAGATGAATGGAGGGGGTCAGGTGATGACCTCCCTAATTTGTAAATATACAATGTCCGTGGGAATCCATAGCTCTGCCCTGGAAATGGTCGCTTTTGGGGGAGGGTTTTTAAACCTTTAAATATTGTATATTATTAATTGACCACAATTGGTAATATACTAACAATGCTGCGGAGACCACTTTTATGGTTGTGGTTTCACTTACATTCGTAGGGTATCAGAAGTATTCACCTTTGGTTTGCAGATGTCATACCCTAAGAATACATGTAAGACCACTTTTACAGCTGTAAGAGTGGTCTCTGCAGCAGTATTAACATACACATGCCATTTAGCTGTACTGAGTTTGCACTTCAGGCATGGAATACATACTAGTGGTGTGCATACTGTGCTGCTTTGTTGCCGATTTTAAAAGTTTTAAAGAGCAGTTCAGCCTTTCAGCGTGTACTTTCACAAACAATGTTTACAGCTGTTACATTCCAGGGTATTAAACAGCTGGTATAGCATAGCAAAATGTTATGCAAAATAGGAGATAATGCAAACCACTTCCAGAAATACATAGCAGTAGACTGCTAAACATTTTTTGACCAAGTTTATTATACAGAAGACTACCTGAATAAAACAACATTTTTTGTTTTAAATTCAGCTAGTCAATCTGTGCCAAGTGCTATGCATTTTCACACTTGATTAGCACTTTTGCATGAGAAACTGCTAATCTTTTTTTGGCTTATTTAATACACTGCATTTCACTGGAGAAGAGGGTTTATACCACATCGTGGTAGCCTATGAAGTATGTTTAAAAGCATCTAACTGTCCCCAACTGACCTCAAGTGCTCACCATGACAACAAACTGTGATGTAATGACCAGCAATCAGTTGGGAAAATTTAGTGTTTTTTCAAAGGCACAGTGGAATAAGTACTGAAATGTAAAATATTTAGTAGACCAGTAACAGGAGAAACTTAAAAAAATTAGAAAATGGCCAATGCCTAAAAAACACAAATGTTAGACATACTTTTTGTAAATATCATAGTTTTTAGCCTTTTATTTTAGTAACCCCTTTTAACCTCATTTTAGCTGTTGGGAACTCATATGAAGCCCCTATCCCTTTCAGCTCAAAGAGTGAACACATTGGTCCCCTGGATAGAGCTTGGCAGACTTTGCACCGAGGATAAGAGCTTATGTGAATAGTCTCTAAATATTGCACTTTGGCTTCTCTTAGTCCACTTGTGCCAGGCAGAGGGTGAGGTGACTGTATTTTGAATACAGTTCCCTCCACATTTGACAGGTTCTGATAGCAGTATAGAAAAGGAAGCAGTTTAGTGGCTTGATTTGTTGCTAGGGCCCTGATCTCTGCCTTCTCCTTAAAGTGAATGAGTCCCTTTGAGAAAATTAACTGAAAAATATAATACTTTGACACCATTCTGCTTCTGTTTGTGTACAGTATGCATATCTCTTGCTTTGTTCTTCATTGTTAGGTTAATTGGCATGGAAACAGGTTCCTTGTCTCCTCAAGTCCCTCTGATTCTGCTGTGCAGTCCGTTGGTGAAGTTACAGTCATCTGTTGGTGACATCACAGTTGGTTGTTGTAGTGCCAACTACCATGTCACAAACAGAGGATTGTGACTTTGGCAAAGGATTATACAGCAGGATCAACTATAGGGGGCAAGGATCTTGTTTCAACTTACTGTAAATGAGCTTAGAAATAAAAATATAAAATGAGTTCAAATATAGAAAAATCTATAAAATATCAGGTGAATTGTATAAATTGTATGTTTTTCAAAGTTTTCCCAAAAGTGACAAACTATCCTCTTCCATGAACAGGATTGTTCTTGGTGAGGATTGGATGCAGTGCAGAGTATTCCAAATCATATTTGCTTACCTTCTGTTTTCTTTCTGTACATTTCTTTCTCGTCCTATCTCTCGGATCTTTGTTTTTTATTTTACCCCCTTCTGCTCTGGCTTGCCCCCATCTGCTGGTTATAACCCTCAGTCCCATCACCCTCTGTCTCTGGGTACGTACCCCTTCATTCTATTCCCCCATGGCTTAGCCCTCCATGGCAGGGCCATTGGGAATCCCCAAGCCCCTTTGGACATCATGCTTACTGGAGGAGAGTGCCCAGGAATCACTGCAGAGCCTGTGGGAGTTCCCTGCTTCTTCCTGCCTCAAACAGGGTGCATTTCCATTTTTCTGTTCTTGTCCCATAAATGCCTCGTTGGTGAGAACGGCCTGGCATTGCACACAGTGCGTGGTCACACTGCCACCAGCAGATTTCACCCCTCTGAGTGACGCGGGTCTCCGGCATTCTGTGATACAGCTCTGTCAGTGCGTTGATGAGCCAGCCATCTTTTGTTTGTTTGTTTTTGTTCTATCTCTCTTGTCTTTAAAACCCACTCTGTGTCTGGCCCCTCCCCCATTGCTGCATTACAGAGGTGCTTTAGGCATCATTCTCAATGTGCTCAGTTTTCATCAGCGTGGCAGTTCATGCCAGTAGCAGTATTAACAAGGAAAGCAGCTGACTGATGGCAACTTATGATGTCATTGTTTGGAACACTTGTTACTTCACAAATGAGGATGTGGGGGACTACGTGCAGAGTGGATTTTAAAAACCAGGGAGAGAAAAGAAACAGAGATGCAAAGAAATAGAACGGTATATGAACTGGGAACCTTACAGTGCTTCCCACCCCCTTTAAAGCAGCAGTATTTTGTGGGTTGGTAAACATTTTTATCACAGAGTATTTTTAGCACAAATGTATTTCTGACATCTGGGCTAGAAATATTTTTTTATGGATGGCTGTCCAAGGGACAGGTGCAATATTCATTTTGACTGTCCCATAAAATTTGTACCTGGCTCCCGGGTCCTAGTGCTGGCTAATGCCTTTTCACTTGGTACCTGTCCCAGGGACAGGCAGAGGAATAAAACCAGCTGTCCCAGAGGAAAACTCTGTGTCTGGGACAGGCAGAGAGGTGGTTATTTCGACCCCTGTCTGACATTATTAGATTCATCCTCAGTGTATTTTTATTTTTCTCAGATATTTTTAGAGCCCCTTTTCTATAGCTAATTTTGTATATGACTCGTGTCATTAAGGGTAGCTGCCACTTGCAATTTTACAGAAATATTTTACATTACGGTTATCTGTTAAATGTACAGACTTGTTTCTTACTTTGGGTGTTAAAGGATGGTGTTACCAAACATTTTGTTGATTAACAACGCAACACTGTACCAAGATATTTCATTTTTTCATGGTGGTCATGTCCCGGGAGAGGAAATATTTTTAAAGGAAAGCTGTCCAAAATGTGGGCTCCTGCCCTCAGCTTTCCTTTAAATCTTCAAAATCCTCTGTCTTATTCCAGGAATGAAAAAAAAACTAAAAAGAAAATGGGAATATTGATGTTTTTGCCCCAAAAATAATTATTGCTGAAAAAGAAATAGATGGTGACCAACAAATACTGCTGCTTTAAATTCTAAAGTGCTAGAGGATAAATCCAAACTAAGTGACTGACTTGCTAAGGTTTTTAATGCCGTGTCCATGCATGCATAGAGCTGAAAATGTCTAACGGCATGTATGGCGCCACATTTTGATCTCTCTAATAATATATTAAAATAGCACAGACAAGTGTGTATACTTTTCAGGATAAGTGCCATGACAAGTTCAGTTTGAAATGTTGCAGCATACTGTTGGCATAGTTATGTCACAAGACACCTTTACATGAACAGCTAAAAGAAGTGAATTCCTTAATGACAATCATCAAAACATAATACTGTACATTATTTTATTACGTACAGTAAGTGCTTTTCATGGTTCTGACCATGTGACCATATTTTTAGGTCTGCAGTTTCCAGTAACAACATGAACTATTAAAAAAAAACAGAGGTTCATTTGCAGTCACCCAGAGCCTTAGCATACAATTCTTTTCAAGAACTGCAGTTTCTTTACTAAAACATTAGCTGTGTAACAGTTTTCCACTCTCTGACTGCTTCAGTGATCATTCCATCACCTTTCATCTGAAAAATGAGTTTGTGGCATTTCATACTGCAGGACTTTTAGACCGACTTGACTACCATAAGATCGGGACCACATCAACCTTATTCCCACCATAGCTGATGCCTGGGAATTATTTGCCAGTGAATTTCTCAACATTTGTAACAAACATGCACCAGTCAGAACATACATGGTCAAAGGGCGCCATTATTTCTAAGGAGTAATCGAAATCCAGCGAAGTGTCCATACAGTGCATTAGTTCAGAGTTCAGACTTTGCAGTCTTTAGTCTTGGGGTGCCTCAACTCTTGATCCTTGGCCCTCTACTCTTTACAGCCTCCTGAAGCTCAGTGGGAGGTGTCATCCAAGTACATACTGTACGTACATACCTATGTATGCGTGCAGATGACACCATATTTACTTCAGTACACTGACAGTGACTGAAATTAATACAATACTCCAGTCTGATTTCAAAACAGTCTCCTCCTGGTTCGTCAACAACTGCCGATCCCTATTGCAGCCAAAACTAAGACTGTCGTGTTTGCATCCCAGAACTTGCTAACTTGACTGATTGATGCGCTTTTAATCATAAGATCAGATGGCAGTGCCATTGAGCAAGTCAGCATCTCAGATATCTAGGAATCTGGCTTGATGTATCACTTACATATAAAATGCACATTGCTCACATCTTAACAACCCTAAGGCCTCAGCTCACCTTTCTCCACGGGTCTAAATGCTGCATCAGTGCTTACATGAGGAAGCAGATGGTCTCCCACTTCCTGTTCCTTTTCATTGACTATGGAGAGATCTTATACTACTGTGCAAACACAACTCTGCTGCTCCTGGATCATTTGTACATGTTGTGCAGGTTCATCCAGTCCTGTGGATAGTCTACCCATCATTGTCTGCTGTATGGCCATCTTAACTGGCCATGCCCCTCCCTCAAGCAGGTGTAGCTACCACTGACTTTCTTTGTTGTACAACTGTGCACAAGGAAAAAACCCTGATTATCTCCTTGCTCTCCTCGCACAGTAGAGTAGTCCCTGCTCATTTCCTTCAACCACAGCATTTACTGTCTTGATTCCCAGGATGAAGTTTTACTTTGGTGGAAAGACCTTCCATTTGTAACATCAGAATCTTTTGCTAAAAAATGCTTTTAGCTTGCAAGTCTTCAAGTCCAGTCTTTCTTGCCACATTATAATCCCCTGTATTTGTTTTGGTCCAGTATCCTCCTCTCCTTGTCCATGAACATGTGGCATACCAATGCTCTTGCTCTTTTTTTGCTGCGACCTTTGTTAGCTTGCTTTGATTACTGTTTGGGTTTACTTACCTTTTCAGTTTGTTTTCCCCTTGTATATTTTAGCCTGTATGTAACTATGCTTGCTAGACTGTGTTAACTTGTTGACTGCTGCTATCCTCCCTGGGACCATCATGAAAACAAAATGCTGCATCTCATGGGTTATCATGGTTGCAGTAATTTCGAATAAATAAATCGTAAATAAGTTGTACATAAGAATGTTCTCTTATAGAGACTGGGTAGATTAGTAGCAAGTTAAGGAACCTTTGCCTTCTAGATCTCAGGTCGAATTCAGCCCAGGTGGGCAGTGACCAAAACGGATTCTCATGATAGCTATAGAGGTCATATGTAAAGTGAGTTGTAGTGGTCTAAGTCCATGCTAGCAGACAGGTGTCCAGATCACAATACCACCAGTATGGTTGGCACTTATTCACACCCTTGTTGTCAGTGTCACAAGAAAGGTCAGTGACTGAATGGGCATGAGCTCCCCAATCATCTATAGGTAGTCCTTCCATGATAGGGTTGAGGTATATTGGTAGGGCTGTGCTGTGAAGCTGCATTGTGTAGCATTTAGTACACTCGGGGGTACCATACTGGAGAGGCAGTTAGATTAGTATGTAGAATCTGTAAAGGATGTAGTGGAGACCAAGTATCCACATTGTTTGGTTTCTGTATGTCTCTTTAAACCAAAAGCATGAACTTTAAATCCTCAAACCCAGTGCAAAGCATCATGGGTATACAAATCATTGTGTGGTGGTGGGGGGCTGGCTGACCAGGTAAAACAAGAACAAAAGTTGCCTTTTACACAAGCTTTTACATTGGCCTTTTTAGACACCTAGGTTTATAGGCAGACTCTGGTATCCCACTTTGGATTTGGTTTTGGTGATAGTATGGAGCCATACTCTTCATGGAGTTGTGGCACTTGGCTCCTGAACAGGCCGAGAGAGAGGCTCAGCATTCACCCAGTCTCTGCCAGATAACTACAGAGAGCCATCGGTGCTCTCCTGTCTGGTAGGTAAATAGTGCCTGTGGCAAACTCAGGAGTGGGACTTGATGAAAGCAGGACAAAAACAAAACAGCAACTCACTGCTGAGGCAAGGACACACCGCCACTGTTCCTGAGACTTGCTAAGATTAACTCCATTATTATCTGTTCCAAAACTGTGTTCAGATTAGCTAGGAACAATTTTTGTAAGCCGTTCCATGGCTTGTTATTAGCACTGGACATTGAAGGGGTTCTTTGCCCTTCAGCTACACTCAGTGGTTGGACCAGATGTTAAGTAGCTATTCTGTAATTGGAAGACGAGTCTATTTGAGACTTTAACAGCCTTGTAATGTAGAAGCATAGACAATGACGGCAGAAAAAGGCCAATGGTCCATCCAGTCTGCCCGAGTTCCCTATTTAGCCCTGGGACCTACTGTCCAGCCAGGGTCTTAGCCTTCCCCACCATTCCCCTCCCAGTTTTTACCGCCCTAAGCATATAATGTAAAACCATAACAAATAAATCATGCCATTCTAAAGGAAAGCAGAACAGTGCACATTAAGAGAACAAAAGTAAAAAATGCACCTTCCTGTAAAGCTACTAGCAGATAAAAGAAACATAGACAGTGAAGGCAGAAAGAGACCACTGCTCTATCCAGTCTGCCCATAAACCCGAACAAACCCGAGACCTATTGTCCATACAGGGCTTTAACCCACACTGTCCACCCCTATGTTCCCCGCCCTGCTGCTGTCACCCTGAGCAACCACTAAGTCCGCCAGTCTGTCCCAGCCATGTTTGAAACTATTGATAATTTTTGCGCCCACCTCATCAGCTGGTAGATTGTTCCACGGCTCCCCTACCTTTCTGTAAATGAAAACGTTCTCACTTCCCTCTTGAATCCCTCCCCCCCAATCAGTTTCCTGTTGTGCCCCTGTGTTCTTGATCTGCTACTTATGCTAAATAATTCCTCACAGTTTACCTTGTTCATTCCTTTCAGGAACTTGAAGGTCTCTAGCTTACCTCCCCTCACTTATCTGGCCTCCAGCGTGTGCATGTTTAGTGTCTTGAGCCGATCCTCATAAGATCTGCCCTGTTGGCCCTGAATCATTTTGGTCACCCTACGTTGCACTGTCTTCAGCCTGTCCCTTAGTGAGGACTCCAGAACTGGGCATAGTCCTCAAGGTGGTGCCTCACCAGTGATCTATACACTACACTTTCCCTGACTCTGTAACGAGTGTCTATGTCTTTTTTCTTTTCTTTTTTTTTTTTTTTTTAGTCTTTGGTAACCGGTAAGGCCCACTAGGCACAAGTGCCTGTTTTCAGGGGTGACATGGGAGTACTGGGCGGTTAAGTGACTTGCTTTAGAGTCACACAGTATGTAAGTGGAGGTTGTGAGAATCAAACCAAGGTCTGGTCTGCTGGATGTACCAAGCTTGTTCACAGCTCGTTACTCTAAGCTCTAGGCTATACTGCCAGCCCATGATATATCTGTTGCTGCTATTACATATATTATTGCACATGTTTCTATCATTTGTAAAGATGCCTGTTGTCACTCCCATTATTTGTATTCTGAAATACTTTTAGGTTACTGTTGTGAGATATTGTATATTTATCATGTCTGTATTTCCCTCACCTGGGTTGCACTTGTAAATGAGTCTTGACTCAGTGTGCCTTTCCCAGGTACCAAATTATAAATAAATAAATAAAACAGGTAGTAATACCTCCTTCCTTCTGCTGGCAGTTCCCCTTCCTATACACTTCAGTGTCCTGTTTGCTTTACTGTAGGCCATGTTACACTGGTTTGATTGTTTTAGAGAGTCACTGATGACGACCCCTAGGTCTCTCTCCTCTGAGGTCATGCACAGCTCCCCCTTCTCATCCAGTACTCTGTCCTCAGATTTTTGTTTGCTGTATGTATCACCTTGCAGTTTTTGACATTGAATTTCAACTGCCAAATCTTCGACCACCTCTTAAGCTTTTGCAAGTCTCTCTGCATCTCCTTAACCCGCTCCTCGCTGTCTGCAAAGAGACACATCTTGCCCTGGATTCCTTCTCCCATGTCACCAGTGAACATATTGAAAATGACTGGATCCAGGACCAATCCTTGTGGGACCCCGCTGGTGACCCCCTCTCTTCTGATTTGACTCCGTTGACCACAACCCTCTGCTGTCTCCCTTCATCTAGCTTCTTTAACAACCTTCTGTGAGGCACTGAGTTGAAAGCATTGGTGAAATCGAAGTAGAGTAAATCCACAGCATGGCCCTTATCCACTATCCTCATTACCCTCTTAAAGAATACTATCTGGTTGGTCTAACAAGACCTACCTGCCATGAACCTGTGCTGTTTACTGTCCTGGAGTTAATTGCTTTCCAGGTAGTCACAAGACCCTCTCTTTGAAGACAGAGAGGTCTGGAGTTACCCAGTTGCTACTACTCCCACCAACGGAACAGGACTACATCTGCTACCCTCCACTCTTTTGGAACTACTTCCATCTGACCTGAGCTGTTGAATAGCCCCACCAGGGGTTCAGTTAGTTCTGTTACCAGTCCCTTGAGCACCCTCAGATGCATCCCGTCTGGTCCCGGGGCTTTATCTGTCTTAAGGGCTGCTAGCCCTTTCCAAACCCTTTCACTGGTAAACACTTGCTGTCTCAACCCCCCTTTACAGCTGCCTTAATGTCACTCTCTGGCAGAGGTCCTCTGTCTTTCCTTGTAAATAGAGAGCAAAAGTGTTCATTAAGAACAGCTACTTTCTGCCTGTCCTCCTCTGTTACCCTGCCTCCCTCTGTTAGCCTAGCAATTCCTTCTCCACAACAGGCAGCTCTGTGTCTCCCTTTGCTTCTCTGACCACCCTTTTGGCTTCCCTTGTTCTTATTTGGTACTCACCCTATTCTTCCTTCCCATGTTTTTCCTTGTACCTGGTGAAGGTGTGCTAGAAATAAGGAGAACCCGAGTGGAGGGGAATCCACCAGAGTACAAATAATTAAAGGGAGCAGAGTGGTAGAGATAAAAGGGGAAAGGAATGGGAGCATTAAAAAGAGAGGTGGGAAGGAGGGAGGGAGGGCAAAAAGGAAAAAAGCAGGGCAACAAGCAGAGTGAACACAAAATCTGGAAGGCCCAATGTGCGAATGGTAGAAGTCTAGGAAATAAGATTCTGGACCTAGAGACCATCATGGCAGAGGCCGACCTGAATATTGTGGTCTTTACTGAGTCACGATGCACTGAAAACCATAACTGGGACATGGCCGTACTGGGATATACTCTGTTCAGGAAGGAATGGGTGGGAAGAAAAGGAGGGGGTGTAGTGTTTTATGTGAGGGAAAGCACAAAAGCCACAGAGGTACAGGGAATATAGGGGGAGGCAGAGGTACTGTGGGTCACCCTGGAGATGGGGAATGGAGCCACTATTCACACTGGAATGACCTACAGATGTCCAGCACAGGGGAAGGAATTAGGTAAGGTACTGTGGAAGCCGTTGGCAAGATCGCAGAAAAGGGGGAGGTACTGCTGGTGGGGGACTTGAACCTGCCAGATGTGGATCGGAGCCTCCCAGCAGTGGCTTCTGCTCGAAGCAAGGACATCCTGGACTCTCTGCAGGGGCATTCCTCAGGCAACTAGTCAGTGCACCCACTCAGGATGGAGCAGTACTGGACCCTGGTTCTCACTAATAGGGACAGTGTTGCAGACGTCAATGTGAGAGGCCACTTGGGGACCAGAGATCACTGTACGGTGTGGTTCAGTACAAGGATGGCTAAAGAATCGAACCACACAAGTGTGAGGGTCCTGGACCTCAGGAGGGCAGATTCTAAAAAAGATGGGTAAATGCCTCTGGGATGACCTGGCAGGGGTGGGTGACCTGGATGGGGTGGAGTAACAGTGGGCGAAGATAAAAGGAAGCATAGGAAAGGCAACAGACCTCTGCATTTTTAATAACAACAAAAAGTGAAAGGGTAGCATTCAGAAGTATAAGAAGACACAGGAGGGAAGAGAATATGGAGGTGTACTGGGGAAACAGGGGGAAGCAGGGAATACAGTAATTGTTGCTCTTCCAGAATATTTTCACCATTGACTCAGACACCCAGCCACCATCCCCTTCTCAGTTGAGAGCCAGGGCCTCTGGTAGCACACCCAGTGGATGCTGGCAGCACTTGTCTGCTTACATCTCCTATGCCATGGTTGAGCATCACTGAGCAGATGCTGTGTATGGAAGGGTGCAATGCACTTGCATGGATCAGTGTACTAGCGTCACACAGGGTATATACCTGTGGTTGCAGGGAGAAGCTGGGTATGTTCTTCCTGTCATGCTGGAATTTTTGGCTTATATCCGTTGTTACTTCTCTGTGTTGGTCTTGGCCCCCTTCTGCCTGGAGCGTGACAGAGGAGATAACCACATCTTGCCTTCCTAGGACTGCTAGTCCTGCAGCTCCTATGCTCTTCATCCCTACTTTTCTCCCATCTGTCTTAGAGAAAAGAGGGTTATGGGTTTACTCTTGAGTTTACTCAAGTTTCATCTGGTAACATGGAGTATTTTTTTGGGGGGAGTCCAGATGTCCTTTTTCTGTTTTTTTGGTGTTTTGGCAATCTCATATTCAAGGGGTTCCATGTGGGACTTTTCTTTTACTACTTCTGCCAGAGCCATCTGCTCAGGGCTTCTGCCCTATAATTTTTATATCGCTGTCCACACTCTGGCTAGTGGTAGGAGGCTCTGGCTCTTTTTACTCTCACTACCCTTGTCCCACCTAACCCTTAGTGTCTAAATTGGTAGTTGGGCTCTGATTGGCTGTTTACTTTACATCCTAGATCCTTTTACTATCCCTTTGGGCTAGAAAGTATCTAGTTGCTGGCGCTGGGGCAAGACGCCTACCTGTGGTGCTGGCGTTCCGGGTTCGGCAGTGGACCCAGGCCGCCGGAAGGGCCAGCTGGGGGAGAAGAATTGAGTGTCTGATGACTGCTCTCCTTCTCCGGGGGGAGGGGGTAGAGGGTTCAGCGCAGTACGGACCCCTAGCGGAGGCTTGGTGTGCCGATTTTCACCGACACCAAGTAGCATGGGGGGCAGGGTGGACTCTGGACATCATTGCATGTCCCCGCCCTCATACATCAAGGAAAAATGCTGCTGCTGACTGCCCTAGATGAAGCCTGCCTCGGCTTCAATTAGTTTCCATGCTGGCCCTCTGACCTATCCTGTTGTCTATGGCACTGTAGGGGTCTGGTGCTGCAACCCCACCCTGGTAGGTAAGCCAGAGGGTATCGGAGGGTCCCGGCCAAGTGAGGGTAGTGGGAGTGGAAGCTGGGGTCCGTGACCGGACAGAGGTACTGGGCGGCTGGCAGCAGAAGAAAAAAGTACGATAAATTAAAAAGAGGAAAGTATCTAGACCTCCGTTTTATTTCTCTCAACTTTGTTTCTCTTCTGGTGAAGTGCACTGAGCTGACTATGGTTATTGGCTACTGTGTGTCGCGTAGGTAACGTCGGTAGCCGATGTCTGCTCCCACTCTGTAGAAAAAAGCTCCCGTGGGGTCCTAGAGTTTTTGGCTCTAGACACATATGTATGAATCAATGGTGAAGATATGCTGGAAGATCAGAAGTTATAGTAAGTACGTAATTTTCTTTCATAGATCTAGAAAATCTACAGTACAGCTAATCCGACATCACAGTTCAATGACCAGAATCTCATACAGAATCATCACGTCGTAATTTTTGAATCCCCTTTCTCTACAACCAGTCCTCTTCCTCTGTCTGCCACACCCCCAGCTGTGTCACCCACCATCTCTGGGACTTACCTCTCCTGCTCTGTAGTACCCCAGTGGCTTACCCCCCCACCCCAAAGGTAGGCCTCTTTCATCAAGAACGCAGTCGGCCAACAGGACTCTTCATGGTAAGTTCAAGCCAGTGTTCTGGAGTGAGGAGGGGTGCGTAGCCTGCAAGATAGGCAGCAAGTCACCTGTATGGTTGGGGTATATCCTTAGTTTCTCCCCTCTCACAGGACCCACATTCGTCCTGATAGACCAAGGCACATGGGCACACAGATCATGCATTGCACCAGTCCGCAGCCTTGTATCACTCACTTCCAGGCATTCTCAGCCGCACTGCCACCCGTGGTCACCCAGAAGAGCATCCTCTGGTATGGCCCCCACCCCCACCCAGTCTCTGGCATCATGAGCGGTAGCGCCAAGCGGCTGCACCAATTGGCTGGCCTGTCATGTTGAACATTTTTATGAAATCTTGAATGCCATTTTGTGGGGATAAACTGCATCTGTGCCAAGGTAGACGCCCATTCTCCTTCCTGACGAGTGGAAGGGTGTAGTTGTGGCAACCTGGAACATCAGGGTGGCAAACAGTGGGACCCAATTGAACAAAATGGCAAAATAATAATTTTACCAAAGGAAAAAAAAGTGAGACGCTGGCTCAGCATGTAGGAAAATGTGAAATGCATCATCACATCATGTAGTTTCAAGGTTAGGACAACGTGGAAGCAAGTAGTTTTATATATTATATATATATATATATATATATATATATTTAATTTTGTTAGTTTTAAATAGACAATTACATAAAATATTGTATAGTAAATCACGTGCATAATCGTTACATTAGAAGTTGTCTCATTGTACAGCAAATAGGATAATTCTGCAAGTTATTATATTTTCATTTAGAAAAGAATTTGACAGCAGAAGGAGACCAAAGGCCTGTCTGTCCTTACTGTATTACCTCACCCCACCGACCCACTGCCCAGGTGGGCTGTTACCCACTCCCACCCAACCCCCGCTGTTTAGGACAGTACAACTTGACAAATGTCAGATTGGATGTAGAATGATCATTAGTCATTACATTTCTTAGGTTTGGCCAGGATACATCTTCTAAAGTTCAGAGTTTTGGACACAGGTAGTTATTTGTTCAGAGTTTAATATTTACCTAGCATCTCCTCCTTTGTATGGGCAGTACCATTGCTATGTTGGATGGAGCAATTCTGGGTGATAAAAAGAGAGACATAAGTTGTGGTACAGCTGAGTGGTATGAAAGGGGAAAGGGGGGGAGAACTCAAGTTGCTAGTATCATTGTTTTTGTTGCAGGAGTGTGAAGCTTACCAGTACATTATTCTTTTGGTGTTTTAGATCCAGTTCCAGCCCTGGATCTGGGACAGCAGCTTCAGCTGAAGGTACAGCGCATGCATGACATTGAAACTGAGAACCAGAAACTGCGAGAAACACTCGAGGAGTACAACAAGGAATTTGCTGAGGTCAAAAATCAAGGTAATTATGGCTAAGCAGTACTGCTGTACCTCACCTAGAGCATGTTAATGGAAGTTGCACGGTATAATCTGGTTGTATCGAGAATAATATTCAAGTGGTAGCAGTTTTGTCAAGGAGGTAGCAGTCTCCCTAAAAAAAAAAAAAGTGAAATGTTCCTTTTTGAAACTCTGATTAAGCTTAAGCAGCTGTTTTTTTTCTAGCCTAAGTGGGGTAGCAAGTGCTGCTTCATGCCATGACTGGTTGTGTAAATATAGTGAGTCTTTTCCTGGGGATATCATAGGGTTGATGCTACAGTCCTGGGCACTGTCTTCAATAATTATAAAATGGGTACGAGAAAGCAAGATCTGTGGTTGGCAAGATGTAATCACATTGCCTTGTGTTATATACACAATAAAGCAGGCCAGGGTGTGTGATTATGGGTCAGTAATCACACACCTCTCGAGGGTGTTATTATGCATGAGGCGCTTGCTCCAAGTGCCTTAAAACACCACCGGAAAGGTATGTGATTATTAACCCATAATCACACACACCCTGGCCTGCTTTATTGCACTTATAACACATGTATAAAAATTGCTTTGAAAATAATAGAAAATAAACTTTTTTTCTTGCTGAAACATCTTTCAATTTATTAAAACGATGCGTAGGACATAAAGTAGTCCCTTTTCAACTGTATTACTTTAGTTGCAGTAACAGTAACATTTCATTTTTTCATACTGTTTTTTTAACTTTGTTAACTTTAACAACTGCATTTTCAAACTGCATTTGCAATGCAACAAGTCCAGAAACTATTTGAACTGGAAATGGTGAGAAATGGAACAAGTCCAGAAATCAGTTAAAGTTGAAGACAACATTGCCGGTAAAAGTACAGTTTTGAAGCACTATATTGTTTGTCTTAGGTTTCTTTTCTTTTTCACACTTCTGGTCTTCTGCTGCTGTTACGCACTTATGGTCCTCCCGTTTGGCTTCAGGTTTGATTCGGCCGCCTGTCGTGTAGTCTGAGTGGCATTTTGTTTCGTGGTTGGAGGGAGTGGGTTTATGTGCTGCTCCTGACTTTGCTGTGTTTGTTTCTCCCCAGCTGCCACCGCTGAGAAGATTACTCCAGCGCTTTCAGTCAACGATTGAAGCCAGCCAGTAATTTTGCAGGCTTAACTTGCTTTTGTACCCAGTTACAGTCATGATTTGGCGGGGCTCTAGACTGATATCAGTAAGTCTGTGTACAGCCGTGCTTTGCAGGGAGTGGTTTGTGTACCGTCTGCTGAAGTTTGCTTCGGCTGAAATCCAGGTCAACATTGTTGCTAAAAAGTTGATTCCCGTAGGTTCATGGGAATACCGGCATTGCAGTCCAGTTATTTTTTTGCTCTTTTCTCTTTGGGTGCAAGTAAAAGCTTTTGGCATCGGGAGGGATCTTGTTTAAATATTTTTGAAACTCTGGACTGGCCATAAGGGGTCATTTGGATGCGCAAGCATGAAGCATTGTAGTTTCTCTTTATTGGATTCATGGAGGGCTTTTTTTTTAGATTTCATTGAACGACAGGCTAATGTATCATAACCAGTCTTCATTTGCGTGGATTTTGAAGCTTTGGGGTGTCAGTTGCCTTCGTCCCTCTCTTCCTCTCCTGACTAGATGAAGTTGAACATTGAACCAGACCTTTTTAACCTTTTTAACTTATTTTTTCAACGATCCAGTTCTTGAATACTGCGATCGTCCAGAAAGTTTGTTTCATTGTATTAGGCTCACTTTCTTTCATAATCCAGTTGCTCGAGCTCTTCTTTTTTAATGTTGATGTGTGTAGTGACAGGTTGGTTTTCCTTTTCAGTCTTCAGGGTTGCGGTTCTGCCCTCATAGCAGGCAGGAGGTTTGGGTGTTTTATTTTGTTCAGGTGTCTCTTGTGGTTCCATTTGCATCCAGTTTTCCACTGAAAAGCCTCTGGAGAAATACTTCTGTGAGGCAGGTAAACTGTCAAAATCGTCCATGGCTGTGGCTGCTTTGACATGTAGCGATGTAGTGATGTCTCTGACAGATGTTATGAGGTTCCATTAGGTGAAAGTAGGTCAGGAATGTAAATATGGTTCAGTAATTACATGGGTCTGACCTACTTTCAACCTATCAGAATGTAGGGATTTTTCTGCATCCGTTAGATGGCCTGTGGTTGGTGAGATGTAATCAGATTGCCATGGATTATTCCAGCACAACACAGCATAGAAATACCTCACTTTCTGAACATTATTCGGTGCTCTAAATAAAAAAACAGAGGAACTTTTCTATAATTACAATAAGGCACTCCAGAGGGTACATTATTGTGGGATAACACATCTCGAGTTCGTAAACCATGCAGCATTGCCTTGTACCTCACTTTCTGAGGCGAGTCCTTAATCCCAGAATAATGCACACCTCGTCATGCCTTTTTACTTGATTGTAACACACTGGAGGAGAACCTAGCCTCCTGATTGGTTGGAAAATCAAATGTGTCCTGTCACGGATTGCAGCTGGTGCACCAGGGTGTGGTTTTATTTAATAAAAATTTTCAAAAAAAAGACTTCCTGGTAATGAACTTTTGATTTCCCTCCGAGTAGTATGGAGCTCTTCTATTTTCTCATTAAGCACTGAGACGCAGTAGCCTTTGTGAAAATTTTATTTTGTTTGCTTTAGGTCTTTTGTAGAGAACGTCTTGTGTATGGTGTGATGCTGTTTCTTTTTTTTTTTTTTTTTTTTTTAAACTTTATGTTTATTGTGTTATATTATAAACATATAGTCATTACTTCAGAGTAAAGGATGTACAAATTACATATCATATGAGGTCGCCACTCCTCTTAATACCTTTGCCTGATTATCCTTACTATTTTAGGTACATCTTTGGAGGGTAAGATTATAGTTATACAAAAGTTTCAATAATATGCTGTGTACTAGAGTCCATGAACAGCATGTAAATAAACCAAGTCCAAGTCACTATGCATTTTCAAATAATAGACACCCTTCCTCTAAAGGAAGAGAAGGTTAACATGCTAACCGTTGTTTAACCTACAACTAAGTAACTATTCCTCAAAACAGCGTTAGGGAGGAAACATCTTTTTTAAATTTTGTTTAAACTTTCAAAATGAAAAAGGAAAATGCAGATTCTTTAAGATAAAAGTAATCGTTTTGTGTCCAGAAGGCTTAATTAGTCTTAACTCGAAAGTCTGCTTAAGGGAGCAGGTGGGTAGCCGTCCTGAAACCGAGATAAACTAAACTTTTAAGTCGGTAGACAATGCTCACCTACCTGGGATCAGACCAAATACCCTCCGCTCCCCTTACCGTGCAGGCCTAAAAATCTAGGCCCTGTCATTAATCAGACCCCTTGCTCAGGTGTCGTTTTCTTCAGAATCTGAATCCTCTTCTTCTTCCCTTTGTCTGCGAGCTGGAACATTTTTCTGGGTCCATTTAAGAGCATCTGTTGGATCGTTAAAGATGTAGATTTTCCCTCTGTGGACAATCTGAAGCCTCGCTGGGAACAGAACGCCGTGTGGGATCCCTGCCTCCCTCAAAATCGCTTTAACTCCATCGAAACTCCTCTTCTTCTGACGCGTGGCAAAACTCAAATCTGGTAGAGGTGGACCTCTTGACCATCTTGAAGCAACTTGCCCTTTTTCCTTGCTAGGGCGAGAAGGTAATCCCTGGTACTGACCCCATCCAGAACGACTGTAATAGTGCGAGGAGCCTCCTCATTGTCTCTTCGACCACGAGGCGTCACCCGGTAGGCTTTTTGTATGTGGATCGGTTTAAGCCTTCCTGCTTCGCCAGACTGTTGCTGGAACCATTCCGAGAGGAATAAGGGCAAATGGTCGCCTTCAGAGTTCTCTGGCATCCCCACTAGCCGTACATTAGATGCCCGGGCTTGGTTTTCCAGCATTTCTATGCGTGACCTAAGATGGGTGTTTTCCTTCTGCAGGTTTGCCGCCATACCCGTTGCAGCATCCGACCTCTTAGTTGAGTCGGCAGTTGCTATTTTAATTGAGTCAATAGTTGTCTCTAAACAGACCACCCGATTAGTTAGGGTGTCAAATTTTTCTGATAGCCCTGCAACTGATTGTATGAGTCGGGATATTTTGGACCCTAGCGACTGCAGCGTCTCTTCTCCTGAATCCTCAGGTGCTGGATTGCATGATGTCGGTCTCATGCTAGGCCCTCCCGATGTTCCTTTACTTCTTGCTCCATCTGTCAATGAGCGATCTTTGCGGGGGTTCCCCATTTATATTCCCTAAGGGTTCCGACACACTTTTAAGCCCTTTCAGCTCACCTTTTATGTGTAATTCGATTAAATCTGCTAATTTTCATGTCTCTGGTTTCCTCCTCTAAGCTGAAGCCTCCATCTTATTCGGGCTCCACAGCGCCCCCCCCATGTGATGCTGTTTCTGATGCCTCTGGGACATGGTAGTTAGGGCTACTGAATAGTTTTCTTTTAGAAAATATTAACTTGCCGGCCCGGTGGGGCTGAGGCACTGGATGCCTTACCTCGCACTACACTGGCAGCCTGGTTTCGGGAATGAGCCCAGGCCATCAGGGGTTGGCAGGGGTGAGAGAGGATCGAGCATCTGGATGACTGCTCTCTTCTCTTGGGGAGGGAGCGATTGTTGTCCCGCCTGTCGATCGCGATGATGCAGGGAGGCAGGCAGCTGGTGGTAGCCGGTGTGCATGTGCCCCACATGCGTGCTTCGCTTCGTAGGAGGGATGCAAAAATTGAAAAACGGCAGCCAGGGGCTCCATGATGTCCGATCCCATTCCGGGTCCATTGTTCTGACCTTCCCGGATTTGGATTGTGCTTTGGGGAGGTAGTTCCCTTCCTGGCCCTGCCACGTGGGTAATCCATGGGGGGGGATCTTGGGGATGGTCGGTCGGGCTGGCAGACGGGTGGCTCAGGGCGGAGGTATCGCCCTCGGCACGCCCGGGACGATAAAAAGCAACAATAATTAAAAACAGAAAATATTTAACTTTATATCTGGTGATGCAGTTGTAATCCCCCCAGCAGACAGGCACTCACTCACTCATTCACACTCTGATCATACTGTAAATAAATACCATTTGTTTAACATCAACCTCATCCCCAGCTGAGATCACTAAAGGGATCAGCCATGAGAGATTCAATGGACAACTAGGTGCCCTGTGCCTTTATTTATTTATTTAGTTATAGTTTTACCAAGAAGGACATACTGAGCTGGTAACAGCTTGTTTCCAGATGCGTCCTGAAATTGCGTCCTTTATAATGCTTTTTGTTTAACTGCACTTAGCCTCGGGAAGGGCATAAAAGCAGCGTACAGTAAGTTTGAGCGAAATAAAACTCCTAGGTACCTACTGGTCAGTTGAATCTCACTCAGTTCATCCTGTCAGTCTGGAAGAGGGGTTGTCCTGGGATGCCAGATGAGTGATTTTTTGTTGTAGTATTGTGGGGGGCAGGATTTAATTCTCAAATATAACATTGGAATAACTTCTGAAGAACATAGCTAGAACTGCTTACAGGTACAGTGGACATTTAGAGTAGCCCCGCACCATGCACATGAGAGTTCCCCATTAAAGAGAAGGTCATGGCAGCCTTTCATTCTGTTTACTTGTGTAGTTTGTAGGTGTGAACAATGATTGCCTCTACTGCACCCTCCTAATTTCATCAGGATTTAAATGTAAATGAAGGTACTTAAGTCTGGTGTGAAAACCTGCTTGACTCTGTTGCAAAAGTCTAAGGTCATGACCTGACTCATGTAAGGAATTTTGGAATTTTACAGTGTTTTAGTGCTAAAGCCTGCAGTAGTTATACTGTATTAGTCAATGCTGTTGCTTTCCTCTGCAGTCCCTGTGTTCTTGTTTTATGCTGGCCATGAACATTTTCGAGGCATAGTAAGTGCCCTGCTGTTTTCTGTAGTTTAAAGTATATCTGAGTTAGACAAAGATGTTTTTAGAGAATACAGGAACTTCACAAGACATGTAACAGCTTCTGCTGGCTTGTGCAGGTATGCATCATCACTCCCATGATGCCGTTCATGAATGGGGTCGTGACCTTTGCAGTGGAGACAGACTTTCGCACCAGGGAAAAACAGAGTGAAGCAACGTCATTTATATTTAAATTAGGATGAAACTGGGGGGAAGCAAGAAAGGGAATCATTGTTCATGCCGACAAACTACACAGGTATACAGAAAATAGATTGAGAGTACTTTCCCTTTAAGGTACGTATGTTATTACTTCAGATAATTGTTACATTAAAGTTGACCTCATTTACAGGAAGTCAAAATGAAACCCACTGTCTCATGCAGTCAACAGCATTGGCACAGTGGGCCATATTAGTGCTACTCTTTCCTTGCTTTTTAAATCTGCTCCCAAACTGTTTCTTCATAAGAATTTGTATTATACAATCAGTACAGCAACACAAGAAAATACTGTTTTTCTGTGGTGGTCCCAGTGAATGGAGAAACATAACCTGGCAGTGCTAATCTTGATATGTTAGAAATGTCTGACAAGGCCAGCTGGTGACTATTATTGTTTTCCATAACCAGAGTTGGCTCCCTGCAGTGCAACGAAAATGAGGAAATTCAGTTGCCTCTGAAAACACATTTTGGGGGGATCTACCAGTCACCACTAAGGGGGTGCTAAGCAAACTAAGGTATTATCTAAATTTGGGGCTAAAATGTTTAAAAATATCAAAGCTACAAGTAAAAGAAATTTTTCCTTAAAAAACAGAAGTGAAACCTCTGTACCTAAGCAATTCCTTGTTTTTAGACTTATGTCTTTCTGTGTCTTTCAGAAAGATGTGAAAGAAAATTGGAGAAATTGCTACTGCAGCTATATACCTCAGAAAGACAGAACATTAATTGCAACAGTAACAACAAAAAAATACATTAATATACAAGTTAGGGTTTAGTTGCAGTGTTAGGGTTTTTTTGAACCCTAACTCCATCCACCCCATCCACTGCCGCCATGAACCCCACTGAATTGAATGCCAAATCATAACCCAGGCTTCATACATATGTTTCAGCATCATAAATAACATTGCAAGGAATACGTCTTCACCCTTGACAAACAGTGCACTCGCAAAGCTGCTGGATACAGGCATGGGGCACTGTTTATGATGCTACTGCTTTGCAGGTGGCTTGCAGGGTCATTCATGAAGTTTGTTACTGGTCTGGAGGGATGTGTGTGATGGTGCAGCTATTTCACGAGTTGTACCACCACTCACAAAGTCTGTTACAGGGTTGAGTCAGTGTGTGTGATGAGGGATCTGGTTTGGACAACTTGTAAGTCCGCCATCGGTCTAGTGCAGTGTGTGCGATGATGCAGCTGCTTTGCTAGTGAGACACACACACACACACACACACAGCGTTGCTTCAGGCTTATACCATGCAGCCTTGTGTCTCACAGCGTTGAAGGGCTCTATTCTTCATGGGGTGTAATTATTCCTCATACTGTATTATTTATGTATGATGTTAAAACATGTTTGAAACCTGGTTTGTGTTTTGTCATTCAGTTCAGTGAGGTTCATGGGGACTGTGTTTGGGGTGGATGGAGTTAGGGACCTAACATCACATTTCCTTACATTTATGGCACATAAACACACACCCCCCCCCCCCGCCAGGAAGCTTTAACATCCTGTTGTACTTCACTTTGGCACCAGGTCTGAACAGCACTGTCAGTAACAGCGCTGTCCATAACAGTGCCATATTGACATCGTTGTCCACAACAGTGGCAGTAAACAAAGCCGCCAGTAAGGACAGCGCCAGTGGTAGCAGTCATATACCACAGCGACGACCGCTACCATTGCTAAACAGTAACATCACAATTCTGTTTTTATGTGGGGGGCTCTCCCCCCCCCGCACCCCCTGATGCAGGGGCTCTGCCCCCTGCACCCCCCGTAACTAAAAGATCCACCTCTGATTGGGAACGGATCACGGGGAAGAGTTACAATTTGTGGCACCATGGAATTACTGTTTCCATGGCCCTTTAACAAAAAAAATTTCACTCTCTTGAGTTGGGGGACCAGGATTAGAACCCTGGTCTCCCACTCCATACTGGCTGAGCTACTGCTGCCTCAACCTGCTTCGCCACCGGGGCAGCTCCCCCAGCACTTGCACTTTTCTCCCCCTTGTCCAGCTTCCTCATCCGGCTGAATAGTGACAGGGGTAGCGGTAGTTGCTGAACGCTATTCTACCCCGGTTGCTATTCAGTCTGACGCATTCCTGACTGCATGGTTTTGACTGCGCGGTTCAGGTTACGCTATTGTAACTGGGTAGGCTTAACTTCCCCAGCCTCCCATGGCTCAAATAACAAAAACATCCGGTTCTCTCACTCAGATTGATAATAGCCATCGAGATCAGTGTCAACAGTGTTTACACAAATTGTTGATTAAATCTGTCTGGGATTGGAGACTGCATTGTGGTGAATTGATTATCCTGTTACTATTGAAAGCCCAGCTTATGTATTGAACTGTACTAATAAGCAGGGAATCATAGATTAGTCAGCTTTCTGCCATGTTTAACTGTGTTAGAACAAAAATCGAAAGACAAACACTGTCAAACTGCTCACCCTGGATGCAAATAAATTCTCTGTGGCACTGCGGACTGTGACATGGGAACCGTAGGAAGCCAGTGAGTGATCATAACATTTGGGTTTGCATGTTAACAATACAAACTTGGTCCCCAGTGCTTCTTTTTAACATCAGCAAAACACCCGTTGAGGCAATATCGTCGGAATATTTCATCCGTAAATGTATACTTAAGCCCACGCAGGGACTTTATTAATCTCCACTCAGCAGAGAGCTAATTTGAGTCCAGTCAATACGGTAATATTATATTTGAAGATTGATTTTTTTCCCAGTCATCGCAGAGAAAACTCAAGCTCTGCTTCCCAGCAAAATCCATTGATCCTTCTCAACCTAAACGTTTAAAGTTCAATTTAACATTTAAGGAGTAAAAGGTCTCCGAAGGGACTCATATCCATTGATTATGTGTCAGAGTTGGAGCGATGGAGCTTAAATCACACTGAACCTACGGGGTAGAGAAAGCCTGGTGTTGTAGAAGTGCGCAGAGCTGTGTAAACTCACTTGCTTTCTTTTTCCTCGGCAGAGGTCACAATAAAGGCACTTAAAGAGAAGATCCGAGACTATGAACAGACCTTGAAGAGAGAAGCCGAGACCATAGCACTTGAAAAAGAACAGAAGTTGCAGAATGACTTTGCAGAAAAAGAGAGGTACGTGAAAACATACTTTCATTCCACACTATTGCTGCAGGTTCTTGTCTTTTTTTAACTTAAACATTGCCATACTTACTATACCTGTAACTACAAGTGTTACCTGAAGAGCAGAGTTTAAAAAAAAATGCTGTTTAAACCGCAGGTTAGAATACAAAGCGTACATTGGCTAACGTTCTCTTGTCTGTTGGGGTCTTCGCAATTGAATGACGTATTCCTTGAAAGGGGAGACATTTTGCTTTAAATTAGGAGTTTCAGACAGATTACTAAAACTAGAATTTTGGTCTTCTAACCAGATTTCTGGTCTTCTCATGGTAACTACAGTTTAAATACTGTCTTACGGATGCTGCAGAATTGTTTTTAAACCTGATATTCACAATGGAATACCAGCAGTTAGATATTGGTAGTGCACCTGCATTTGGAACACCGTCTGAATGTAAAACTTGAGCTCTGCTTTATGGTTCATGATTGGCTTGGACATTTTCTGTTAGTGTTACCCTTTCAGCCTTTGCCCTTCTGTGCTGATCTAAATGGCCCTGCACCTCTGTAGTTTTATCCCAGAATTTTGTAATAGTGTACTAGACAGCTACTACAGGCTGCTACATCCTGTAGATCCCCTGGTATTTGAGAGGAAATGCAGAAACAAATATATACACAGTTCTGTTTATATTTCATCATAAGTCAACTTAAAGGAACACTGTCAACCCCCTCAGGTCTCATAGGGTCCCTATTTTAAAAAACACCTTTTACGATTGCCATCGTTTTGTAAAGACTGCTGATGTAGCTGGTAGTTTGATTCTGATTCTTTTTTCCTTTAAAAAAGTGGAAAACAGACTGCTCAACATACTGGTGTTACCACATAAAAACAGGTTTGTTTACATTCCTTGATCAGCTCCCACTGCATGTTTCCTGGACTTGGAAACATCCACAACATAGTCTAGCCACTCGTTGTGCAGTGGGAGTTTAAGGGGCTATTGCTTCATGAGTGACTGCACTGTTTGGGGGTGTTTCTAATGCTCAGGAAGTATGCAGTAAAAACAGATCCAGGATTGTAAACAAAGCAAGGTTGTTTATAAATATACATTAGCATGCATTTCAGTTCTACTTAACAAGGGGACAGACAAAACAAACAGTAACATCAATGAATTTTAGAGAAAGCGAGCAATAATATAATGTAGATTTTTAACTGGAAATAATATGATGAAAAACAGGTTGACAGTGTCCCTTTAACGTTCATATATTTTCTGCATTAAGCATTGTTTTTTGTAGCTATGTACAGTAACATGAAAATGGGGTGTGCCCCCTCGTCTTTATCTACTCGGCTTCCTTTTGACACCTGATATCACAATCCTCTGTTCGTGGCATCATAATAATTTCATAAGCAGCAGAGTGGGATGTCACAAGCAGTGGGTTGAGCTGATGAAGTCTAGGGGTGGTGATCCTGTTTTCATGTTAAAGTACATAGTTGTAAAGAAAAAAGGGGGACTAGACAATACAAATGAGATTAACTATCAATTAAAATGTGACTACATCTCTTTTTTTCAAGTGTCCTTTGAGATACCAGGGGCTCCTTAAAGAGCTAGTAGTGCCAAAAAAGGAGGTAGAAAATGTTAATGATTCTTTAAAGTTGTTAGTTGTTATGTTCTATTTCTGAAGTATATTTCTTTTTATACAATTTATCTGACAGTTAAACCTAATGGCTAAATGACTAATTTTAGTTGCCAAAGCATCCTAAATGAGAATAAATCATTTATCCTCACTTTGGCAATTTATCCTTACTTTAGACAAGTCAAAAAGAAACTCTTGCCTGCCAGCTGGTGTAACAGCAATGCTACCCCCTCACTACCATGATGGCCTGGATTCGGAAATGAGTCAGGTCTGGCTGAAGGGAGGAGGAGGATCGAGCATCCCAGTGGACACTTTTCTCTCGAAAGGGGGGATCTGCTTATCTGCTGCTACCTGGGTGGGGGCAGTTGACAGTGCAGTGGATAGTGTTTGTTGAGGACATTGGAGCAAGCATTAAGGTCACATGGGTGTGTCAGCATGCCAGCACTTAGTGATGCGGCACACTCCTGGGGGAGGGTGGGACTAAAGAGGAAAATAGGGGATAAATTGGGCAGATGAAGCCTCTACCTACCCTCAGCACTCAGTACCAGACTACATCCACTGCCTGCCAGATCTTCATCTCTGTTGCGGGTGGCAAGATAAACCATGGAGAAGAAATGCTGAAGTGGCTGAAGGCGTAACTGGCCGTAGGGGACAAGTCAGGGGCGCAGCACAGCAGTGAGACGTGGTTGGACCTTGGGAGGCCTGGACAGGTTTCTGGTGCAGTCTCGGTGAGCGGGCATCAGGGCTTGGTAATAGATGGAGGGAAGTCCCAACCAACCACCCAGGAGAATATGTTAAAAAAACAAAACCAAAAAAAAAAGGGGGTCCTAACCAAGCACACAGGGGAAAAATATGTTCAGGGAGAAAAAAAGGGGGAATCCTGAAACCAATGGGAGATCGACTTGAACAATCCCTGATCATAAAACACTCAATACATAGTAAAAACTGGACACACAGTGGCCTGACTCAGAACAGGCCATTTATCATAGGGGCTAAACTTCATTAAAGCCCAGCCTTTCGGTGCAGTAGTAGCGCTACCGCTTGTGGCACCGCCAACTGTGGATCAGGAGGGAGCCCAGCTTGCTGGAGGGTCGGACGGGGGAAGAGGATCAAGCATCCAAGGGGCGCTCTCCTCCTCCAGGGAGGGAGGGCTGCTGTCCTGCTGCAATACCGCCACCTGTGTGCACATCGGTGGATGTGCAGCTGGGAACACCATGTGGGAGGGGCGGACATCTGCAGGGGACCAGAGTGGTGTTGCATATCACCGTGCACTGTCTCCATGGACCCCATTGCATGCTGACATCCTTGGGAAGGGGAAAACCTAACAAAAAGGAAAATGGCCCTGCTTCCTCACGTGGCGTCGGTGCTCGGATCGGGAGTGGCCCAACACCAGGGTTGATTGATGGGAAGGATTGAGCCTCCCCCTTTCTTGCCCGGGGGCCAGAAAATGGCAGGAAGGGGGGTAGCTCTGTCAGAGCTGCCAGTACACCCAGGCGAGGAGTGGAGAGGAAGGGGGCACCAAAAAGAATAAATAAAAAAAAATAATAAATAAACTTCACTAAAATGCCACCAACAGCTTAATGTGGTTCAATTTCAGATGGTTTTATCTATATCCCACCCCCCCCCAACCGAGGCTGAACATAGGCAGTATTGTCCAGCCTTCTTTTGATGGTAAAAAAAAAAAAAAAGAGAGAGAGAAAACTTCTGAGTCAGTTACATACCCATGTTCCCATTTATTCATCAGGAAGTTTTCTTCCGTATAGTATGAGGTTTGATGTGAATGTGGAAAGCAGTACTTTGCTGGAGATTAACATAGAAATTGTGCTCCCAGGTCGCTCCTGTAAAAAAGCTTTCAGCTTAGTGTGTATACCTGGTTAAACAACTACATAAAAAAAAAAAAAAAAAAAAAAACATAAAATATGTTGGCAGAAAAGGAGACTGTCCTACTTTCCTTGCCTAACACTACACCCTGGACTCTTATTCGGTCACAGGTGTCCCTCCTTCTTCCCTTACCTCTGTTTATTATACCCATGTGCCTATCCCATGCATGATTGAAATGCCCCACTGTCTTCGCCCTAACTGCCTCCTGTAGCAGGCTGTTCCAGGTGTCCAGCACACTTTCTGTGAAGAAGCATTCTAGGGACGTGTGGATATGTTGTTCATTCACACTTCTTGGCATGTCCCTTTCCCCTTTAAGGATTGCAGGAAGGTCTTCAAGCTGGCTCCTCCCACCCACTCGGGTGGTATAGCCCTCGGCTCCGCCCCGTGACACCAGATTTTCCTTTCCACCGGAAGGTTCAGGTTGCCTCCTCTTTGCTCTCGCTTTTTATAGGCCCTGGCTTCAAAACCTTCAGTTATTCCGAAACTTCGACTCGTTTGAGTTAGCGACGGTGATTCTCATCGTTCCATTATGGAAGCTAAATCTTCGCCCGGATGTTGCCGGTGCCCGTGTGGCCAAAAAATGTTGTGCACTGATCCGCATACCGCGTGCATTTATTATCTGGGTGTCGGCCATGACACCAGGACTTGCGAGATGTGTCTCACTTTTCACCCAAACATCCTCTACAATCGTCTCGCACACCTTACATTGGACAGGCCCAAAAAACTGAATCCTCTAGTGAAATCTACAGAGGCCCGGTGGACGGCCTCTGCGGCTGAGGGATGTGCTGAACAGCCGGAGCAAATGCAGGCCTTCGAAGAAGAAGCAGCGCCGGCCGCAGAGTCTTCCTCTCGGCCGTTTTTCATTCCTCTCAACCTGGGCTCTACCTTTTCGGGTTCCTTCTGAGAGTTGTGCCACTCTCTCCCCACTTAGGGTGAGGGTGAGGGACCTGCGAGCTTTCACTCCTCTCGGTCCCGTAAGAAGGATAAGGATCCAAATCAGTTTTCGTCTCTGCGAAGATGCTCTTGGGATCCTGAGCGATCTCGGTCCCAGGAGCCGGCAATATCGACTTCAGTCGAAATTGCCTCCTCGGCCGCTGGCTTCTCGGCCTTGCCGTCTGGTCAGTCGACCGAGGTCTCGATCAGTGAGGTTGAGATCGTTCTCGATCCCATTGATCCGTTGTCGCCTGTTCAGGTTGATGACTCTTTCACTAGGACTCCGGTCCTGTCTTTTCCCGATGATGAGACCCAGTCAGCTGGGAGTCCCGTCGAGGAACCGGTCCAACTGGTGTCTCCGGAGTGACCAACTCGGCCAGTCTGATACAGGTCGATATCTCGGTCCTCCTCAACCGAGAGGTCGAGGAAGGCGCACAAGTGCTCCGTAAAGAGGAGACACCATCGGTCATCCTTGTCCTCCTCGGATGAGGAGAGGCTTCGGTGGAAGCTCAGCCAATGCTACTAGGATCTAATGTGGCAGCAGCTGATCCTGTCTGGGCAGAAGCTGACCACGATCTCTACTCTGGCCATTACTTGGCTTTCACCTCCTAGACTGAAGCCAACTCCTCTGGAACTGGTGAAATTGGTTCCCCCACCCACGGAGCCAGCTAAATCCACTCCGGTGAAGCTGATATCATTCTCTCCACCGATTGTGGTGGAGCCATTGCCTAAACAGCCTTTGGGAGGGGCTCCTACGAAGTAAGCTCGGTCAACTCCGGGTCTTCCTCACAGGATCTCTGTCACCCTCACACCTGTTCGCCCCAGGCACATTGAGGGCGACCTTGGTGGCCAATCATTATATCCGGATACCTCGGATTCAGACGACACCGACCTTCACTCTCACCCGCGGGATGATGAGTCGGCCGGTGATCTGTCGACGGAGGAAGGTCCTTCATCCTTTCAAGGGATTCTCTGCCTTATCTCTGAATCCACGGGGAAGCCCCTGGAACCAATCCAGAAATGGGAGTAGTAGTACCCTCTCACTGACATTCTCAAGAGAGAGGATACCCCGATGGAAGCCTTTCCTGTGGCTGAAGCCATTGTTGGCCCGGCCTTGGAGCTTTGGCAGCATCTTGCCTCCTGCATAACACCATCTGCCCAGATGACCTGCAAGTACACGGTGCCCATTGAGTCTCTCTCAGGATTCACAGAACATCCCTTGACTGAGAGCCTTGTGACCACCTCTGTATTCAGACGTACAGGCAGTTCTGCCGACACCAATAGACCCCCAGACAAGGAGTCCAAGAAACTGGACCACTCTGCCAGGAAGGACTGTGCAGCCTCCTCTTTAGGCCTCCATCAGGCAAGCTTGGCCATCATCATGGCACACTTCTCCCATGCCCTTCTAGGGTCCTTGGACGAAGTTCTCCCACATCTCCCCATGGACCTTCAGACTACGGTCAAGCAGGTCCGGGACCAAGACCATGCCATTGACAAGCAGCAGCTTCAGATGGCTCTGTACACTGGGGACTCATGCGCCCGTTTGGTGGCAGCTGCGGTTGCGTCACGCCACAGAGCTTGGCTGAGGCTTTCCACCTTCATGGCAGATACCCAGCACAAACTTGCTGATGTTCTTTTCCTGGGCACCGATCTCTTAGGTCCAGGTGTGGATGGTCACCTTCAGCGAATCAAACAGTCCAGTGCCACCTTGGACTCAGCTACTTCTGCTTAAAGTGCTTCTTGCCCTAAGAAGCGGCACCAGCAGAAGAAGCCTTTTCAACACTCTGCTCCTGTGGCCCAGCAGTCCTCCTTTAAGGGAGGACAGCATCAGCAGGCACAGGCTTGGTGCCCCTGGCCAAAGCCCGGACCTCCCCAGGCCCGCAGAGGGTTCAGACCCTGGACCCTCTTCCTCCCAAGTCTGCCCAGTGACGGGATGGGGTGGCCACCCCTAATCCCAGCATGCCAACTTTGGGTCCTCCCATGTGGGTCGGCTCTGCCACTTCCTTTCAGCCTGGTCCGCTGTTACTACGGACAGGTGGGTCTTAGAAGTGGTTGGCCAGGGTCTGCCTCTAGAATTCGAGCAGTACCCACCCAGCCGAGCCTGCTCCCCCACGAGAGGAGAGAGTATCAGCCAACACTCAGTCAGCTTTGAGAGACAACAGAGCCCAGCTACTCCTCAAGGAGGCAGTGGTCCGAGAGGCAGATCCTCCAGTCAACCCAGGGTTCGTTTCCAGGTACTTCCTGGTCCCGAAGTGGACGGGGGGCTGGCACCCCATTCTAGATTTGCATAACCTGAATCAGTATCTCAGGCCGCGCACCTTTTGGATGGTAACTCTGTCCCAGATCATGCCATTCCTGGAACAAAACATATGGTTCTGCTCACTGGATCTTCAGGGTGTGTTCTTTTGCGTCCCAATCCATCCATCTCACCAGTGGTTCCTCCACTTCAGAGCTGAGGGAACCTTTTACAAGTTCCGAGCCATGCCATTCGGCCTGTCATCGGCCCCACAGGTCTTCGCTAAATGCATTGCGGTGGTGGCAACCCACCTCAGGCATCGAGGGTTCAGGGTATACCCTTACCTTGATGACTGGCTCTTTTGCAGATTCCACCCAGCAAGAGGTGGAGAGGTCCAGGGGCCTGGCCCTCCAGACCTGCTCTCAATTTAGCCTCCTGATTAACGAGACCAACTCGGAGCGCATGCCTTCTCAGGTGATGTGCTTCATCGGGACAGTGCTCAACTCTCACCAAGCCAGAGCTCGGCTCCCGGCAGACAGGGCGGAGGTTCTCTCCTCCTTTGCCCAATCATTTCTGGTTGGGCAATTGCGCCCTCCCCGGGACTTTCTGTGTCTTCTGGGTTACATGGCGGCCTGCACCACTGTGGTCCGTTGGGCCAGGTGGCATATGCACCCCCTTCAATGGGAGCTGGCCACCCAGTATACTCAGTGCCTAGGTCATTTTGACCAGCTGATCACTGTGACCCAGAAGATGTGGGATGCTCCCCAGTGGTGGACCATCCTAGACCGGTTGCAGGAAGGGATCCCATTTGTCTGCCCGAGCCGACGGTTGTCTTCACGACCGATGCCTCTCTTATGGGTTGAGGAGCCCACATGGGGGACAACAGGGCCCACGGGTTCTGGACCCCTGAGGAGTCCTGTTACCACATCAACATCAGAGTGGTCAGACTGACACTGACAGCATTTGCTTAGCAGCTTCAGGGTCAAGTGGTTCAAGTCCAGATGGACAATACCACGACCATGTACTACCTCAGTAAGCAGGGCGGCATGCACTCCCCTGCTGCTCTGCAGGGAAGCGGTCCACGTCTGGACACTCGAGAGCCGACTGGAAGCAGATCTCCTAACCATCCATATGGCAGGATCCTCAAATCAACTGGTGGATGCCCTCAGCCGCATAGGCAAGACATCCCACGAGTGGTTTCTCCATCCAGAGGTAGCTTACAGCCTGTTCTCCCACTGGGGCAAACTGATGGTGGACCTGTTTGCCTCCAGGGGAAAACACCAAGCTGAGGCTATTTCACGCCCACCCCCTTCAGCAGGGAATCGCTGCAGGGGGTGCCATCTCGAGGCCGTGGACCCGAGGCCTCTTCTACGCCTTCCCTCCATTTCTCTTGATTCACAGAGTGCTCCTCAAGGTGAGGAGGGACAAGGCGCAGGTGATCCTGGTAGCCCCAGACTGGCCCCGCCAGTTCTGGTATCCAGATCTCCTCAGCCTCAGCAAAAGGCTCCCGAGGCGTCTTCCAGCACGCCCGGACCAGATATCTGTCAGTCATGGGAAGGTCCTCCATCCGGACCTTCAATCCCTGCACTGACAGCCTGGTACCTGAGCGGCTAGAGTTCCAAGCTTTGGGTCTCTCCGAGGATGTACTCAACAGTAGTGGAAGCATCCAGGAAGGAGTCCACCAGAAAGTGCTATGCCTTCAAATGGAAAAGATTTTCCATTTGGTGTCAGGGCCTGGACCCTCTGTCCTGTACTATAGCTAGCATTTTAGACTACCTTTTGTCTCTGTCCAAAGTAGGTCTTCGGTCTTCGACCCTTAAAGTGCACCTGGCAGCCATCTCTGCTTACCGGGCGCATGCCGGTCAGCACATGGTGGCACAGGAGAAGGTGGTCTGGAGCATTTTCAAAGGCCTTGATCACATATCCCCTCCGGTGCGTGAACCTCTACCTCTGTCGGATTTACTGGTGGTGTTGGCAAAGCTCATGGGCAAGCCATTCGAACTGATGCACAAGTGTGATATGTCACACTTGTCGTGGAAGATGGCCTTTCTGGTGGCTATCACGTCTGCCAGGACAGGGGAGCTCCAGGTGCTCTCAGTGGACTACCCTCATCTGGTCTTCCACCGGGACAAGGTTGTCCTGCACCCCCACTCAAAATTCCTCCCGAAGGTCATGTCAGAGTTTCACGTTAACCAGGTGTTGACTCTGCCTGTGTTCTACCCGAACTACACCTCGGATGCCGAGTACAAACTCCATCCTCTGGACCTGAGATGAGTTCTGTCCTATTATAAGGAGAGGACAGTGGAAATTTGATGCGAGGTTCGCCAGCTGTTTGTCACCTTCGCTGAAGCCGCTTCTGGCAGACCTGCAGCAAAGCGGATGATCGCAAAATGGATTACATCTTGCATTGATCTCTGCTATAGGTTTGCGGGCAAGGAGCCTCCCACAGTGATAAGAGCTCATTCTACCTGCCATACCGCTATGGTGGCTACTTCCAGGGACATCCCTATCCAGGAAATCTGTCGGGCTGCCACCTGGAAGACAGCAAACACCTTCATCATCCATTACCACGTCGACCTTGAGTCACGCCGGGATGCTGATTTTGGGGCCTCAGTTCTCCAGTCTCTGTTCCCAAAGTAGGGGGTGTGTGCTTTGCCTTCCTCCTCCCAGAGAACTGCTAGAGTTCGATAAGGTGGATGAACAACATATTCGCATCCCTAGAAAACAGGTTACTCACTTGTAACAGTAGTTCTAGGAGTGGTATATGTTGTTCATCCACACGGACCCACCCGACCTCCCCAGCTGTGACTCACAAACCTGGCTTCCAGCGGGCTAAGATCTGGTGTCATGGGGCAAAGCCGAGGGCTATACCACCTGTGTGGGTGGGAGGGAGGAGCCAGCTTGAAGACCTTCCGGCGATCCTTAAAGGGGAAAGGGACATGCCAAGAAGTGCGGATGAACAACATATACCACTCCTAGAACTACTGTTACAGGTGAGTAACCTTTTTTTTCCTCACATCCCTCTTAAACCTCCTCCCCCAAGCTTCATAGCATGTCCCAGTGTTCTGGTGCTCTTCCTCATATTAAAGCGACTCCCCATCTGCACCTTGTTCACCCCCATGAGGTACTTTTAGATCTCAAGTCGTGTCCCATCTCACTCTCCTCTGTTCCAGGGAGTGCATGTTGAGCTCCCTCAGCCTCTCTTCGTGTGATTTCTCATGCAACCCCCTTCACCAGTTTAATAGCCCTCCTCTAGACCGTTTCCTTCCTGTCATTGTCCATGCAGAGGTGCAGCCTCCTGAACTAGACACAGTACTCCAGGTGGGCTCTCACAAGTGAGCGATACAAGGAAGGCCACCTCCTTCTCCTGCTAGAGATCCCCTCCTGTGAACCCTAGTATCCTGCTTGCTTTGCCTGCTGCCCTTCTGCACTGCCCTGCCACCTTGAGATAATCAGATATGATTACCCCAAGGTTCCTTTCGTGCTTGGTAACTGTAAATACCTCCCCCCATTTTATACACAGACCCCAGGTGGATGCATGACTTCACACTTTTTGGCATTGAAAACCTGCTGCCACGCCTCTAGTTTTCCCCAGATCTCTTTGCATTCTCTCAGCTCCCTCTTGGGTGATCACCTGTTGCAGATGTTTGTGTCACCCACAAAGAGAGACATTTTCTCCTCCACTTACTTAGCAGTCTCACTTAAGAAGATGCTGAAGAGGACAGGGCCCAAGGCTGACCATTTTGGTACTCCTCTGATCACACTCCTGTCCTCCATGTGACTGCTGTTTACCGCCACCCTCTGCCTCCTATCTTTCAACCAGTTTGATGCCCAGCATACCACCTTCTCCAAACCCCAGGCTACTAAGTTTATTTATCAGTCTTCTGTGTGAACAGTGTCAAAGGCCTTACTGAAGTTCAGATAGGCGATCTACTGCCCTCCTCTGATCCACCTCCCTAGTTACCAAAGAAATCTATGTGATTTGTTTGACATGACCTCCACTGTGAAGCCTGCTGCTGGTGGTCCTGCAGCCCATGTGTCTCCAGCTACTCCATCAATCTCTCCTTCAGCAAGGGAATCCATTAACTACTCCACCACTGATGTGAAACTGACTGGTCTGTAATTACTGGCCTCCCTCCTGCTGCTTTTTGTGCAGAGGGACCACATGGGCCTGCTTCCATTCCTCTGGAACCACCCCTGTCTCTAGTGAGGTGGTAAATCGTGTTGCCAGAGGGTGACTGACACGGTGCTCAGTTCCTTAAGGACCCTTGGGTGAATTGCATATGACCCCATCGCTTTGTTTTCGTAAAGGGCATCTAACTCTTGACAGACTCTCTCTTTCATAAGGGAATTTTTGCGCACTCCCCCTCATGTCTGTTAATGCATGATGGTCTTCCCCCACCACGTTCCACTGTGAAGACTGAACAGAAGTATTCACTTAAAATTTTAACTTTATCTTGGTCTTCCTCTGCACATTCACCCCTTGCTGGTCCCCTAAGCTTCACTATACCACCCCTTGCCTTCCTCTTTTCGCTTATGTACCTGAAGAAAGACTTATCCCCATTTTTGACCTCCTGGGTGTTCCTTTCCTCAGTTTGAGAATTGGCTGCCCTTACTCTCCTTCATGCCACCCTTTGTTTCACTAGATATACCACCCGGTCTGCCTCCATTTGGGTCTCCTTGTATTTCCTGAAAGCTGTTTTTCTTTTTTCTTCTTTACTGCTTTAGCCATCTGCTTTGAGAACCACATTGACCTCTTTCTCTTCTTACCGTAGCTAATTAAGCAATAAGGCATGACCAGGGGTTAGATTAACAGTCTGTTAGTCTCCCACTAGGGGTGTAATGTGGCACAAGGCACAGCCGAGTGCTGTATTGCCCCTAGGGGGTGATTAACTGTTAATCTAATTCCTGGGAGTGCCTTATTGCTATTATAAAAAATATTCCAAAAGAAAAAAAAAATGTTAAGTGTACTTTTTTAATGTTTTCCTCATGAAGAGGGTGATTTTTAATAAAATAATTCTTTAAACAGTTTAAGAATGCTGGTACACAGATAAGATGCACAGAAGGTGACGGCAGATAAGGACCATGTGGCCCACCTAGTCTGCCCTTTCCCTGCCTAATGCATTACTGCAGACCCCGGCTTACCCTCTCTTCCCTGTTGTTAGAGTGCTCTATGTCTATCCCATGCATTCTTGAATTCCCCTACTGTTTTTTCCCCACCACCACCTCCGCAGGAAGGCTGATCTTATCTGTGTCAATCTTCACCATTCATCACTAGTGGATATAGCGCAGGAGCTAGGACCTCACGGGAGACTTTTTTTTTTTGCTATGGGCAGAGTCGATGCAGGGCCGGCGCTGCCCTCGAGGCCGACATTCTGTGTGGCACTCGCGGGTTGGCCGTTATCTGCCGTCGACTCCGCCCCAGCCCCAGTTCTTCTCCCGCTGTCATGTGTAGACCTTGTGTGGAGACTCCGCTAGCAAAACTGCACATGCGGCCTAGTCCGTCGGCCTTGTGTGTGTGTCTTGGTTCTGTTTCGCCCTGCTCGACGTCACTTCTGCCGGTAAGATTGTTTCATTACTTTTAAGCGACATTGAGTACTGTTTTTGTTATTGTTTGCCGTACGGTCATGTCTCGTACCGGGGCCAAAAAAATCTTAGAAAGCGGGGCGGCCTCCTATGTGTTGGTGCCCCTGTGGCTGCCTTTTTTCCGTGACGGACCAGCATGACCATTGCCTCTCCTGCCTCGGCCCGACCCATGACATGGACAACTGCGATGCCTGTTTCTGTATGGACCATCAAGTTCTTGAGATCCACGCGTTTAAAGTCGGACGTGCGCCACCGACTTTCAGGGGACGGGCTCTCAGTCGACAGGCCAAGGCGAGGATTCTTGGCCTCATCTCGGTCCCCTCCCAGTCCTTAACGGCCCATGGAGGAGGCAGCCCTGCCTCTCAGCCTTGCTGCAGCGGGGCCCTTCTGCAGTGCAAGAGGCCCAGTCTGTCCCTCCGGGGACAGATGGGAGCGCCGCTATGGCAGTCGCCTCTTCAGGGTGAAGGCTCCCTCAGTGTCGTGTTCTGAGCCCTCCGGGTCTGGACCGGCACTGTCCTCGGTCATCTGGTGGTGCTGCCCTTGGTCCCAGTGCCATTTGTGGCGCCGCGGACTTGGAGGGCAGCGTTGTGGTTGGTGCTGGGCCATCTTTCATTGCCGCTGTTGCTCCTGGCGCCGTTCTCGGTGACAGGGATGTCGGTGGCGCCAGGGGTAGTGCTTCTGCAGTTTCTGTGCCTGTTTCTGTTTCTGATGCCGTGCATGGTGCTGGGACTGGGGTCGCACCTATCTTAGCTCTGGCACCACCTGCGGTGCCGGGGAAGAGCACGGTGTCACGCTCATTGTCACGCCCGACTCCGGTGCCGTTCACGGCACCGGGGAGGGTGGTGGTTGGCGCTGTGTCGGCTTGACTCCGGGTGCGCCTCATGTGCCGGAGTGGAAGGTGGTCCGCTTGTGATCTGGGAGCTGGCGGATTGGGGGGTAATCTGGCATCGGACTTCGGAGTCTACCTCCTCGGAGGGGGACTCCGGGTCTGATCCAGATTGGCTCCAAGATTCTTCGGAATCCTCTGATCCCTCAGTTTCCAGCACCTCAGCCCCCACTTGGCCTCCCTCTGGGGGTCAGGCATCACCGGTAGGCTCTAGGGTCAGTGGTACTGACCAGCCAGCAGTGGTCCCCGTGGCCACTGCTGTGCAGCCTGGGGTCACTGGCACATCTGCTCCTCCGGTTAGGGGACCCCTTCCTAGTGTGTTTGGACAGTCTAAGTTTGGGACAGCTGGGCATGCCAGGAAGGGAGGGTACTGTCCCCTGGGTGACTCCTCAGAGGCTGCCCGGAGCAGTCAGCTACCCAGGCTGGTGGCTATGAGGACGAGGTCCCTCTCCGACTCTGGAAGGGTTGAGGAGTAAAGGTGTGGTGCAGTGCGCATTCTCCAGAGCTCGGCTGGGTTCTGGGAGGAGCCGCAGTGCAGACCCTCGCTCTTCCCTGGATCGGTCCTTGAGAGGGACTTCAACTTCGGAGGTCAGGGGCCGTCCATCTGGACTCGCACGGTCCCGGTCACCTCACAGGGGGATTTCTTCCCATGGGTACAGCTCTGACCGTTCCAATCCAGTTGAACGGCTGTTAGCTGCTGGGACCTTCGGGTCTCCCTCCTTGCGGGGAGCTTCCTCTTGGCCCCCCTGCCCTGACAGAGGCCGTTCTCCTGCTGCTAGGAGCTTGTCCCTCGTGCCTCTGTCTCCATCCCTGGCTATCCCAGGCATTCCCAGTTCTAGGGGACCTCTCACCTGGGAACAGTTCAGAGGTTCCGCTGCACATTTCCCTACCTATCTCCATGCCCTGGACCAGCAGGTGTTCCACCATGCTTCTGTGCAGCCAGACCCTGAACCTTGGAACTCACCTGCATCTTTTTCCTCCTCCTCCTTGGAGGGAGAGGAATTATCTGTCCACATCTCCCCAGCATCTGATCTTTCTTCCTGTCAGCGTTTCCTCGTGAGGATGTTGGTTGAGCTCCATTTTACCCGGTCCCCTGTCAGCAATCCCGAGCATTGACGTGCGCCTTTTTAAGCGAGTTCAGTGCGGCCAACCTGGTGGTTCCTACCTTGCCTGTTCCTTTCCAGGAGGCGTCACATCAGCTTTGGCTACGTCCCTTCTCCACTGTTCCAGCCCCAAGGGACCTACGCCAATGGTATTGCGCCCCCCAGGTCTCCAGGTTCTCTGCCTCATCCCTCTTTGGGCTTGACCTCCCTGGACACCCCCTCTGGGCCTTGCACTCCCCACTGGACTGACCCCAGACTCGGACTCATGGACTCTCGATTTTTGGGGGAGAAGGGTTTTCTATTTGGCACAGATCCTTCCTTCTGTTGCTTCTCATCAGGCTCACTTTGTTTCCTATGATAGGTTCTTGTGGTCCTGGCTAGGACAACTCCTATCCTCAATGCCTGATACGGAGGAAACCAGGCAAGCCATTGTCCTCTCTGCTCAGGGCCTGGTGCTAGCAAGGCACCAAGCAAGGGCATCTTATGACGCCAATGGGGTAACCTCCAGAGCTATAGGGACAGCGATCTTCATTAGGCAGACAGCATGGCTGTTCATATCCCGGTTGTCACCTCTGGCCCGGCGTAGGGTGATGTCCTCCGCATACTGGAGAACATACCTCTTCTCCGGCAGGGTAAGACGGCGACTTTCGGGGCACTTTCTCTCCCCCACTGGGGGCTCCCCATCTCACCCGGACCAGTCTCAGGCCTCCCCAGGCCTGTAAGGGTTCTCTCTTCCAGTGTCTCACCCACTGGAGACTAAGGGACTTAGACCATTAGGGAAGCTTAGGGCCCCCTTCGGGGGGCTCGGTACTCACCCACTAGTGATGAATGGTGAAGATTGACACAGATAAGATATGAAAATTACGTACCTACCGTAATTCTTGATCTTTCTGTGTATCTTCACCATTCATCACTAAATCCCGCCCTTCTTCCCCCTTGGGCATCAGTCTCTGGGCTCCCTCCTGTGTGTGTCTATTGTTTTTCTCCTCGCTCTCCTCTCCCTCGTGGTTAGGAGGAAGAGGACCCTGGAGACGCACAGGGAGGAATTTTCTCCTGCAGGGGGTATTATTGGGGTGGAGGGGGGGTCCTCTCCCCCGTCTGTAGTCTTTTCTCTCTCTCTTCTTCAGGAGTGTGTTGAGGGATTGGGCCCTCCTCCCCCATTTTTTTTTTATGAACTCAAAACTCTTGGGTTTATTTCCTTGAGTTAGATCCCTTTAATGTCCTCCTGGCAGTTTAGTTTTTCCCCTATTCCTACAAGAGCAACCATCTCTGGTGCTCAGTACAGATGCGTCCCTTCTAGGGTGGGGAGCACATCTAGAGGAGCATACTGTCCACGGTACATGGCTCAAGCAGGAGTCATTGCTGCACATCAACCTGTTGGAGCTCAGAGCAGTGTTTCTGGCACTTCAGGCATTCATCAGTTCAAGGAAAAGTGGTTCAGGACAGACAACATGACCACAATGTATTACATCAATAAACAAGGAGGCACAAGGTCCACACCCCTGTGTACAGAAGCTGTGAAAATATGGACCTTGGCCTACTCCCTAAACATTGCACTGTCAGCAGTCCACCTTCCAGGGAAGGACAATGTGCTGGCAGACGCACTAAGCAGAATAAATCAGAACCATCACGAATGGTCCATCAACAAGCAAGTACTACAGTTAGTGTTCTGAAGGTGGGGCACTCCAGAGGTAGACCTCTTTGCTTCCCCAGACAACTACCAGCTCCCTCTGTACTGCTACACACCTCCACTGAGGGGCACAGTACCACTGAATGTACTGATCCTGAATTGGACAGGGAATTTCTGTGTGCCTTCCTCCCTTCCCATTATTATTGAGAGTCCTGAACAAGCTCAGGACACAACCAGCCACAATGGTCCTCATTGCCGCAGATTGGGCCAGGCAACCATGGTATTCCCTACTCCTGTCCCTATCAGTAGCCAAACTAATCAGCCTACCCAGGAGGCACAATTTGCTCACCTCCTCCCAGGGCAGGATCCTTTATCCCAACCTTCGGTCCCTCAGACTCAAAGCCTAGTTCTTGAGGACCTAGAGTATGCAAATCTGAATCTCTCAGAGGGGGTAATGGAGGTCCTTAGGGTATCCAGAAAACCTGCTACCAGAAAGATTTATACTTCTAAGTGGAAACAATTTTCTTTCTGGTGTAGAGGCAACAATTTGGATCATACCCAGGCTGGCTTATCAGTAGTTCTCACTATCTTACCCATCTTCATTCCTTAGGTCTCAGGACCTCTACTTTGAAGATTCACGGCTGCAGTATCTGCTTATCTGTCAGCAGGTAAACCTTCCTCTTTGCCTCTAGTGCAGTGTTTGAAAGTTCTTTAAAGGATTACTGCATTTGCACCCTCCTTATAGGGCCCCTACCCCTGTGTGGTGGGATCTAAACATTTGCATAGCACAGCTTATGCAGCCTCCTTCAACCCATGTCTTCGCTCTGACCTTAAGTATGTAACTTGAAGCTGTGTTTTTAGTGGCTATTACTTCTGCTAGGAGGATTAGTGAGATTCAGGCCTTGTCCATGGAGTCCAATTACGTGGCCTTCCACAGGGATAAGGTGGTACTCAGGACAGATAATAAATTTCTTTCTAAGGTGGTATCTGACTTTCACATTAACCAGTCCGAACCGGTAACACACACTAAAATGACTAAATCAAAGATCCTAAAGGATCGGTTCAGCTGAACCGATCAGGACTTTTTCAATTTCCACAATCCAAAACACTATCTAAGTGCTTAGTGTATCGAGACAGAGTGAACTGAATCGGCAAAATAATTTGAAAAACCGAGACTTTAACAAGCGACAGGAGAAATCTCGAACGACTGTTCAGTGAAGCGGAGTAAAGAATCTGATGGTTTGGATTCAAAGTACTGCAGACAGAGTCTTCAACCGAGCTCGACGTTCTATGCCCTGCATAGAAATGTAACCCTATACTCTCTGGGGCAGTTCAAAGGCTGGAGCTAACTGCAATTGTCAGAATACAGCAAGACTCCATTAGAAGAAACACAATTACTAAGGTGAGTCATTTTTTCTTCTGTTACGACAAGGTGGGTAAGCAGCCCCCACAAGGGCTTAGGGCCCATTCTACTAGGGAGACTGCTGCATCTATAGCAGCTTCCAGAAATACCCTTTGTTAGAAATCTGTAAGGCAGCTACTTGGAAAACAGTTCATACATTTACCAAACATTATTGCCTGGATACCCAGGCTAGAAGTGATGCTAGGTTTGGCACAGCAGTTCTGCAGATCTTGTTTCCAAAATAGGTCTTCTTCCCACCTCCAAAGGCACTGCTTGGGTAGTTCAGACTTGTCAGAATACAGTAAGATTTCCTGGGTTTAAAGAAAACATTACTTACCATAGTAATCTTGTTTCTTCTAAGGAATCTTACTATATTCTGAGCTCCACCCTTCCTCCCTGCTAGGACCTTCAGGTCTCTGATCACTCCTGTGTTACTGATTTTGGAAACCTGTGGGTACCTATTAGTTTGTTGGGCATCTGTTGACTTTAGTCTTAGATATGCCTCCTGTTGTTTGAGTTTTATTCCCTAATAGGGGTATTTAGGGTAGTAAACTTAGTTTGTTAGTTAGTATTAGCTTCTGCATGCTTCATAAGAATCTGACGGTTGCAGGAAGTGCAACCAGGGACAGTGGTTTGAAAACAGAGCTTGAGCCTAACATTCCACTATCAGCCTCACGTTGCCCCTGAGCCCACCCCCTCTAGCCTCATATCATGCCCCCTTGTTCTTGTATAACTTTTCTGAAAGATGCTACCCTCCTGTACCTTGTTTATACCCCTGATGTACTTGAATGCCACTATCATATCTCCCTCTCTCTCCTCCAAGGAATACATATTGAGGTCCTCTAGTCTTTCCTCATATGACTTTTGGTGCAGTCCTTGCACCATTTTTGTTGCCCTTTTCTGGACTGCCTCTATTTTGTCTTTGTCCTTCCGAAGATGTGGCTTCCAGAACTGGACACAGTAGTCCAGATGAGGTCTCACTAGTGATCTGTACAATGGCATAACCACCTCCCTTTTTTTGCTGGTGATACCTCTCCATATGTATCCTAACATCCCACTGGCTCTCTCCACAGCCTTCTCACATTGTTTGGTTACCTTTAGGTCATCAGATATGATTACTCCAGGTCCCTTTCTTGACTGATGGCTGTCAGTACTCCCCCCACCAAATTGTGTACTCCTCCCTTGGATTTCTGCACCCCAAGTGCATGATATTGCACTTCTTTGCTCTGAATCCTGGCTGCCACACTCTCGACCACTCCTCAAGCATGTTTGGGGTCATTTCTCATCCCCAGAGTGTCAACCCTGTTATAGATCTTAGTGTCCTCTGCGAAGAGGCATACCTTCCCCTCCAGCCACTCCGCAGTGTCGCTTATGAAGACATTAATGAGGACTGGCACCAGCATGGATCCCTGTGGCACCCCGCTGGCCACTGCCTCTCCTCAGATTAAACGCCATTTACCACCACCCGCTGTGTCCTGTCACTCTGGTTTGGAATCAGAATGCATCATTCCAGTCATTCAGCAGTGCTAGAGAATAGCATGTTGACAGGAAGAATTCATGTGCCATGGTGAATAGGCTGTATATGACAGTGTAACTGGGATTAATGTAAGGCTGTCAGAATCCTTACAGCCAATCAGATTGCAGCATTTCTGAGACCCTTTTCATAATTACCTTTAAACAGCTTACCACTGCCCTAGTTATCCCTGCTTTACTGTACCCCACTGAGCTTCCACCCACACTCCTGCTATTCCCCCACTTCAAGGTGTTTCCTGAAGCAGTCTTCCATTTCTTTAAAATCTGCTGTACTGAAATTCAGGACCCTCATCCTAGTGTGGTTTAATCCTGCCCAATCCATATGTCAGACCACACTGTACAATGATTGCTTGAACCCAGGGGCTACCCATGTGACATCTGCAATGCTGTCCCTGTTTGTGAAGTACCAGATCCAGCACTGCCCCATCCCTAGTGGGATCTGCAACCAGCTGTCTGAGAAATGGCCCTTGCAAGAATTTAGGATGACCCTGTGCCTAGTTGTAACTGTGGCCTGGATGTTCCAGTTCACATTCAGTGGAGTAAAGTCACCCATAATTATTACTTCCCTTTGTTTGCCATTTTTCCTGTGGCCTCCCCCAAAACCCTGTTCATATCCTCCCCTTTGCTGGTGGCCTTTATACCACCTCTCCACATATAAAGGCCTGTGACCCAGTCTCCAATCCTACCCGAAGAACCTCCAGCCCTTCCTTCTACCCATTGTGACCTTGCATTTCCATGGCCTTAATACCTTCCTTTACAGATAAAACCACCCTCCTTTCTCCCTGCCCTATCTTTTCTAAACATGTTCTACCCTGGTATGGCCACTTCCCCAGCTGTGGTTTTCGGTGCACCATGATTCTGTTAAGACCACCAGATCCATGTCCACCTCTGCAGTGGTGACTGACATATCTAATTCTGCTCATCTTCATACCTCATTAGCATTGTGGCCTCACATATTGTGACACCACAGGTGACTAATCTTGCATCAAGTGATCGGCTGTTTGTGATATCACAGGCTCTGAGTTTATTGGGTTGATGATGTATGAGGAGGAATAAAACTAGCTATGTTAGCCTCCAGGTAACTTACTATTCCACACAACATACCAAGCATTGTCGGTAGAAAATCTTCTAATTTGCAAATGGGAAAAGAAAAATTACTTTAGATATAAATAATAGTTCACTACTTTTGACTTTGTGACAATACATTTTATTAGACTACACGAATGTAAAAACAGCGCATACAGCGGCTTCAGAATGAGTAGACTAGATGGACCTGGCGGTCTCCTTCTACCGTCAACTTCTGTGTTTCTAAGTTCAGGCTGTGACTTCTATTAGTGCAAAGTTACACAAAATGCAGGTCAAGATATCCTCACGATCACGTGTGAAGAAGTGACTTGCTCAGGAGGTGCACTCGCAGAAGCAACATCAGGTGGTGATACATAGGAATAGTTTGACCTCTGTTATCTGTAATTTTGCACTAATAACAAATCATAGCCTGAAATGAAGCTGCTGAGTGCACTGTTTTTAAATTCATGAACTTGAACAGAGTCGTACAGCAGCACTTTGGGAGTTGGGGAGTGCGCATCACTCTCCCATTGCACACTGTTGATTAGACTGACTGAAGAATTGTTTTATTTTTTTGGGCTCCTGTTGGGCCCCCACAGCCCTACTCATTTGGGTTCCCATGCTGGCGCCTCACACTGTGCCACAGACCCAACCCACGGTGCTGCGCCTGTCTTGGGCTCCCCTGGCGCTCTGCCGACAATCCCACGATGGTCCAGCTTATCTGTGTCGGTGCCGTCCCGGCGCTATGGGGGAGGGGGACATTTTCCTTTTCTGGGGCACCCATCTACAATGCGCGCAGTGGACGTGACGGTGTGTGTGGTCACCCACACCGCTGGGCACGCCTCCGGAATCCATCACCAGGAGTCGCTACAGAGTGGCTTGCCACATCCCATCTCTCAGGAGGAGCATCCATAGGACACTGTTGACTCCTCTCTACTTTGCCTCCACTTCTGGCACCTGGGCTTGGAGCGCAAACCGAGCACCAGTGTGGCAGAGTGATGCTCCCATCGCCTGCAGCACCACGGGTTATTGAAGAATTATTTGAGTATGACAGTAACATGATTCTTCCAAAGAGGAATTTTCAAGTACTTGAAAGGGATAAATAAGGTGGATAAGGAGAGTCTCTTTAGCTTAGTGGCAACCATAACACGAGGGGGTACAGTCTTAAGCTGGAGGGTGGGAGGTTTAGGAGGTAGGTCAGGAAGCACTTCTTCACAGAGAGGGTGGTGGACACTTGGAATGCACTGCCAGAAGAGGTGATCTTGTTGAAGGCAGTGGGCAGCTTTAAGAGAGGCTGGGATAGGCATAGGGGGAAGGTAAGGATCATGGGTAGGGAGGAGTGGAGGTGTGGGGAGGAGGAGGGCTGGGACAGTAGCTCAAGCTGTGTACCCTGCAGTAGAGAAGACTAGATGGACCAAATGGTCTTCTTCTGCTGGCTTCTTCTTATGTTCGTATGACAAAAATACGTGGGCACAATCAGCACTAAGAGCCCCTACACCCAAGTGTGGGACTGGTCCCATTTGCAGTTTTTATGCAGAACCATTTCTTAACTTACTTACTGTACACTGCTGTATAGGAGATTGCATCAGACTGAGTCTGTTGATTGTCAAGCTAACATTTGCTGTAACTACACATCCCAGAATCCCCTGCAGCTGACATCTGAGCAGGACTGCAGCAGTGTGAGAGTCAGTAGCGTGCAGTACATATTAGATTTTTTTTATAAGCTCTGGTCTTTTGTTTGCTGGACCTGCTGTACTCCCAGGGCTAAATACAGTCACTGAGGACTGTACTCAGCCCCGGGAGAACAGCGGGATCGGCAAACATCATTTCACCACAGCAGACAAGAAATGCTGTCATAAGTCGTGGGATCAGGAGAGATCATGCTCTTCCCACTTCTGTGGCTCCCCACACTGCTCGGCCTTGGTCAAGCTCCCCTCAGTCGAGGGCTCCATGGTAACCCTGTTGGGCTTGTTGGTCTTGACTCTGTTGAGCAGGTGGTTGAGATTTTTCTCGGGCCTGTCAACCAACTTTTGGAGGAGAATGATGAGGAGTCAATCTCCCAGACCTGTGTTCTCCTGGTCCTCACTCGGGAGGATATGGCCCAGTCGGCAACCTTGGCTGAGTTGCCTCAGAAGTTTCCTCCACCGGTGGTCATCCCTCCAAGGCTTCTAGTACTTAACCTGCTGAGGCAGGTGGTTTACATGAACGCCCTGGAGGACACCTGTTGATGTTGGCCTCAGGTCATCTGTCGCAGTGGAGCTGCACTTTTGATCCTGCTTGTCTGGGCAACGTTGCCATCCTCAGAGAGGAGAGGCATAAATGAAAACGTTGTTTTTGCTTTGAGGAGCTCCTCTGGCAACAGTGGACCATGACAAGGAGGGGTAGGGTTCTGCTTCCTGGACCTTCCGTCTATTGGCCTACATCGTTCATTCCCTGTTTCTCTGCCTCTTTGGGGTGGAGCCACCTCCACTGCAGCCCCTGTTTGGGGTCCACACCAAGGAGTTGCACACTGCTGCTGGCTTGCCAGGCCAGCTTCTAGTGGAAGTTACCAGGCTGAGGATGCCAGTGTGGTCCATGTTGGCAAATGGTGAGGTCCATTTTGATGAATCTCCTATGACTCGAAGGTGTGTCCTCCATAGCCTTGACAAGGACCGTCACGTTGACCGAGGTGGTGAGGTTGACTCACTGAACATGGGCGAGTGTCTTTTGGGGCTTTGATCCAACTTATATGAGAGTACATGAATGTGCCTCTTGGAGCCAGTTCAGAAGCAGGCCAAATATGTTTTTACTGACATACTGGACAAGGATGATTCCCCGGGGGTTGCCTTTCCTGTGGCTTAAATCCATCTTGGGACCACCCTGGAGCTTTGGCAGCATGCAGCATCCTGCCCTGCACCCTTCACTCGTAAAGTCTGCAGGTACATGGTCCCTGACTGGCCCAGGTAGTTTTGGTCTCTGGATCACCTCAGCAGCAGGATTTCGTGGAGGTTGCCACTCCATCCAATTCTGCTGACCAGACAACAGTGGAAGGTCCTGCACCCGGATCTTCAATCCCTGCACTTCTAAGCCTATTTCCTGAGCAACTAGAGTTACAGGCTCTGGACCTTGTGGTAGATGTCCTTCACGTTGTGGAGGCATCCCATAAGGAGTCTACTTGTAAATGCTCTACATTTAAGTGGAAGAGGTTCTCAATTTGGTGCCAGGGTAAGGAGTTTGATCCTCTTACTGCCCCATAGCGATAATCTTTGACTATCCATGGTTCTGTCTCAGTCAGGACTGCAAGCGGTGATGCTTAAGGTGCACCTGGCAGCCATCTTTTCATACTGGGCACAGGGTGGTATGCCAATGATGGCCCAGGAGAAGTTGGTCAGGTACTTTTTCAAAGGCCTGGATCACTTGTCCCCTGTGGTGTGCAAACCTCCGCTTCTGTGGTACCTACAGATGTTGGCAGTGCTGATGGGCAGGTCGTTTGAGCCAGTGCACAGGTGTGAGATGTCACATTTGTCACAGAATACTGCCTTCTTGGTTGCCATCATGTCAGCCAGAAGAATCAATGCGCTTCAGGTGCTTTCATAGGAGTCTTCTTACCTTGTCTTCCACAAGGACAAGGTCTTTCTTTGGCCCCACCGAAGATTCTCTTGAAGGTCATATCAGAGTTTCACTTTAACCAGGTGATCAACCATCTGGTATAGTTTACCAACCCAACCTTAGAGTGTGATCACAGGCACCATACTCTGGACCTGCTGAAGGGTGCTCTTGTATTACAGAAAGCACATGGCTGGAGTTCGGTGTGAAGATCACCAGTTGTTTGTAACCCACTTGAAGTTACGCTGGCAGACTGGCAGCAAAGCGGATAATTGCCAGGAGAATTACCTCCTGCATTGACCTCAGCTGTAGATTGGCTGGTGGGAGTCGCCCAAGAACGCAAGGCTCATTCTACCAGACATTCCGCTGCCTTGATGGCTGCATCCAGGGATATCCCCATTGCAGAGATTTGCAGGGCTACAACCTGGAGTAAAGCACGCATGTTCATTCCCATTACAGCATTGACATAATAGTCATCAGGATGCTGCTTTTGGCTCCTTGGTCCTTCAGTCTTGTTTTTTTGCCAAATAGGGTGCACGCCTTACCCCTTATTCCCAGAGAAGTGTTTGGAGTCTGCCAGACTGTGGTCCTGAACTGTATCCACAGTGTTAGAAATATGGGTTAATCGCCTGTAACCGTAGTCCTACTAGTGGTTTACAGTTCACATCCACACAACCCACCCGACCTCCCCTAGCAAATGGCATCCAGGTTCCTGCTTCCAGCGTGTAAAGATCTGATGTCATGGGGCAGAGTGAGAGGATATGCCACCCATGTGGTGTGTGGTGCTTAGCTTGAATACTTCCAGTGACTCAGCTGTGTTTGAGAAGACTGCTAGTGTGAATGTGAACTGGGTGCAGTGGGTAGGTAACTGGCTGGGCGGCAGGACACAGAGGGTGGCGGTAAATGGCTGTCACTCCACAGAGGGAAGAGTGACCAGTGGGGTACCACAGGGATCAGTGCTGGGACCGGTCCTATTCAACGTCTTCATCAGTGACATTGCGCAGGACCTAGAAGGCAGAATTTCCCTGATCGCCGATGACACAAAGCTCTGTAACAGAGTGGACATGCCAGAGGGTGTAGACAGAATGAGGAGTGACCTGCAGAAACTTAAAGAATGGTCAGGGGTTTAGCAGTTGAAATTCAATGCAACGAAATGCAAGATATTGCATATGGGGCAAATACCCTGGAACAACATATCAGTTTGGGGGTGAGGATATAGCATGCACCAAGTAGGAAAGGGATCTTGGGGTTGTCATCTCTGATAACCTCAAGGTAGGGAAACAGTGCAACAAAGCAGCAGGTAAAGCAACTAGGATGCTGGGATGTATAGGCAGGGGCATCACCAGCAGGAAAAGGGAGGTCATAATTCCACTATACAAGACACTAGTGAGCCCCACCTGGGTACAGTGTACAGTTCAGGAGACCTTACCTACATAAGGACATAGACAGGGTAGAGAAGGTTCAGACGAGGCAACAAAGATGGTACATGGATTGCATCACAGGTCCTATGAGGACAGGTTGAAGGACCTGAATATGTACTCCCTGGAGGAGAGGGGATATGATAGAGGCATACAAGTATCTTACAGGGAGGAACAGAGTGCAGGAATACACTATTTTGCAGCGAAAAAGATGTTCCAGGACTAGAGGGTATGGGATGAAGTTGGAGGGAGGGCAATTCAGAGGAAACGTGAGGAAGAATTTCTTCATAGAACGGGTGGTGGACAAGTGGAACACCCTGCCAGAGGAAGTAGTGGGGGCTGAAACAATCATGGGATTTAAGTATGTATGGGATAGACCTAAGGGAATTCTGGAGGTCAGGAGTAAGGGTAACAGACTTCTAGGAAAACATAAAGTGAACTTACAAGCTCAAATGGGCAGACTGAGTGGGCCGTGAGGCCTTATCTGCCGACAGTGTCTATATATCTGTGCAACTGTAAACCACTAGTTGCAACTATGGTTACTGTGAGTAACTCATATTTCAGATGCTTAGATTCATCATCCATGTATTTTAATCATCTCAGATATTTTAAAACGGTTGACTCAGGTCATTAAAGATGGCCTCCACTAGCAATTTTTGAAATCTTTTCCACTGAGGGTACTTGCTGAAGAACCTACATACTAGATTCATACTGTGGATGCATTAGGATGGTGCTGCCACATGTTTAAGATGGTAAATGGCACATCACCCACCAAGATATTTCCTTTTTTTTTCATGGCGGTTATGGCACCTTAGTGGAATATTTTAAAAGCTTCAAGGGAAACTGTCCGGTTTTTCAACTGTAACCCATAGGTGGCGCTGTCCCAAGGGATACTACCCCTGCCTGCGTGACCAGATGCAGGTTGAGGGGCCTGGGTACTAGAAACGGGTGCCTCCACCCAGAGGACAGGGTTAGTGGTAGCGTAGCTGACCTGGGTACAGCCCTCCAGGACACTGTTACCCCCCTCTTTTCCCTCAAGTGGCCTAAATGATTCACAGAATACACAATTGCAATTTACATTACACCTGACAACAGTTTTAACCCCACACTTGTTGCACTCACCACCAGGGCTGGTTCAGCTGGCTTGGCCCTGGAGATCCCTGTAAAATAAGATTTAGCACAACAACCAACAGTATTTCAATGCTGTTTGTACCGAGGTACACCACAACCAGTTTCAGTGCAAAAAGATTTAGATCTGATTTATTTACGGGGGCAGTAACAAGGAAGTGGCAGAATCTGGTGGTTGAGTCAAGATCTGAAAGATTCAGGTTATAAGGCATGCACTTTAAGGTCTCTGTATTACAGTCATGCACACCTGGGTACCCAGTTGGAACTACAGCTAGCCTAAAGCGTTGTCCGGGGCAGGCCAGCGTTGTAGCTGGTTGGGGCCCTGTGATGGAAAAAAAAAACATGCATGCACTTTAATCCACAGTTTGTAATCTGGAGCTGGATGGCTTAGTCCCAAATGATTAGCAACAACAATTAAATCAATTGACACACTGTGATTTGAGCTTTGTTGCAGGGAGCTATCCTGGTGTTTACTCATGCTACCCAGCACAGGAGGGACGAAATGGAGACCTCTGGCTGAAGAGCTGGATGGCCAGGAGAAGCAGGGCCCACACGATTCACCGTGGTGTCGTTCTTGTTCGTGATGTTGAGCATGGGGCTGATCTCTCGTCAGTGGTTTTCTCTGTGGTGTGAGCAGCTGTCTGGGCCAAGGTGGCAGGGCCAAGACTGGGTGAACAATTCGGATAACAGTCCGGTAGTTGCTGGATGCAGCTTCCAGCAAGCGTGACACAGTCGGACAGTGGGGTACCAAGTCGTGACCCACTAACTGCATTCAGCATACTTATAGTAAAAATTAAGCAATACCACAGTTCGGATGACAGTCCGGTTGCAATATACAGTGTCTCTGCACAAACCGTACGCTCTGCGGTCGTTTCAGACGTCCTGATGGGCCAATCACATAGAGGCAAATCTTCGGTCCTCATCAGGTAAAAAGGCTGTCACAATTCGCTAATTCTGGTCACAGTATTCTTCGGATGCAGTCCAATTTCTTTTAGAGCATGACTCCCTCACAAGGGAAGAAGAGATAGGCAGGCCAAGCACAACCTTCCCACCAGTTTCCTGCACTACTACACAGGAGCAGCTGCTCGAATATCTCGAGCAGTTCACTCTTCCAACTCCAAACTCAGACTGACTCTTTGCTGCAGGCAGCTCGGGACTTTCTCTCTGATCCAAAAGGTTTGATTCGTTGATTCATCTGTCTGTCACAGCAATGGCTCCTCCAGGTCCATTTAGGGCGCCAAAGTGAAAAAATACAATTTCTACAGAAATTACTCCCACAAGACCCCTGGGGGCAGGCTCCATTTTAGGGCCCCCAGAGGTACTGATTGGTCCACAGTGGCAGTCCAGAACCAAGATGGTGGTGATTTACAGAAATGTCCATGCTGCAAAGAAGGCAGGTTAGACAAACTTTGATATCATTATTATTAGGATAGATAATCAACAAATAAGTACAGCTTCTAACAGAGTTCCCTCTGCGCAATCTTTTGGGTCTTTGGTCGGTCACCACAGACCCAAAAGAAATTGCTGATATGCTCAATAACAGTTTCATGGACCCCAGTGCTGTCCTCCCCCCAAACATTTTCGACTCGGTACCCAACGTTGCCCAGCCCCACCTCCCACGGCCGCATTTCTGTCTCCGGACCATCTCTCCACACAAGGCGAGGCCGTACCTTACCAAGACCTTAAATGGAACCAACCCACTGAATGATCCACTTGACATTAATCTGCTCTGACTGGCACTAGACATATTACTTGCACCACTCACTGCCATCCTAAATCTCTCCCTCTGTTTGAGACAACTCCCAACAGCTTGGAAAAATGCCATCGTCACACCAATCCACAAAGGAGGTGACCCCCTATCCAATGGGTAACAACTGCCCAATCTCCATTCTTCCCCACTTTCAAGCCCTGGAAAAAATTGTGGCTGACCAGCTATCATGTTTCCTGGATGCTCACAACCTGCTATGTGAGGAACAGCATGGTTTCCGGGTTGGGCACAGCATCACCACAGCCCTCCTGGAGTTCTCAAATCAACTGCACCATAGTAAAAGTAAGTAAAATTTATTTTTCAAGTGCCTTTCAAATGCCAAGGCACTGTACAAAAAGGCAAACATTCAGTAAACAAATGACAACAATAAAATCTAAAAACCATCAGAAAATGCCTGATAAAACAAATATGTTTTAAGCTCTATTTTAAAACTCGAGACAGTCTGGCATTCCCTCAACCGACAAGGTAGAGAATTCCACACGGTAGGGGCAGCATGAAAAAAAGCACATGCCCCAGATGTCTTTAACCGAACCCTGGGAACCTTTAGCAATCCCTCGTCGGCAGATCGGAGTGAGCGGGAGGGGCAGAAGGGAGTAAGGAGCTCTTGTTGGTAACAGGGTCCCTGTTCATGTAGGGCTTTATAGGTCAGCAGATCGACCTTGAAGGTGATCCGCCACTGTAACGCAGCCAGTGCAGTTTGCGCGCTGACAGCGTTATATGACTAGACCTAGATGTACCAGTCAATAGCCTGGCCACATTCTGCACTAGCTGCAAGCGACTGATATCAACTCCAGAAGCCCCTAGGTAGAGGGCATTGCAGTAATCAAGGCGTATGGTTACAAAGGCGTGACCAATGTGGGAAGGTCAGCTGAGGAACCAGGTATTTCACCCAGGCGATATTCCTTAGATGATAAAAGGAAGATTTGACAATGGCAGACACCTGTGATTTTAGGGTCAAACCACTGTCAAAATAATGCCCAGGCTACGCACCCGGTCTGAGGTCATAAGCTGGACACCATCAAGCCATAAGCCCGAAGGGTGACCCGCCCCAAGACCTGCCTCTGACGACCATGCCGTTGACCGAGGATGCATTGCTGCAGCTGTATTCATTGACCTATCCAAGGCTTTTGACACAGTAAGCCACCCCCTCCTGCTCAGTACCCGCACATAATTGGGTTTCTCTCAAGGACCACTTGATTGATTCACAAGCTACCTCTCGTCCAGATTCCAATGTGTCAGGATCAGTAACACTATCTCTGGCTCACTCCCATCCGCTCTGGAGTACCACAAGGCTCCATCCTGGGGCCCCTACTTTTCAGCTTGTTCTTAAATGCTCTTCCCACCTTGCAAAATAAAAGATCCTCTTCTGTGCGGATGACGCAGTCATCTGCACCTCCCACCTAAACCCATTGGAGCTACAGACCTCTCTCTCCAGACTGCTTACAGTCAGGCTGAGCGCTGGTTCATGGAGCACAGACTAATCTTGAACCTAAAATAAACTAAGACCCTCCTGTTTGCCCACCACCAAAGTAAACTAAAAAATACCCAACTGTCCATCCAATCCAGCTCACACTACACCCTGGAGCAGGTCACATCCTATAAGTACCTGGGTGTCATCTTTGACTTGACCCTCACCTTCCACATACAAATCAGCACCCTCACATCTGCCACCAGTGCACGAGTTGGTCTCCTTTATTGCCACATAGCCTGTCTCCCCCCAGACGCCCTAAGGTTAGCACTCACCTCCTCTGTCCTCCCTGATCAACTATGGCCTGTTGGTCTATTCCACAGCGGATACGACAACCATCGGTAAGCTAACGGTAGTGATCAATAAAGCCTGCAGACTCCTAACTGGTACCGACCAAATGACCCATACTTGCACACTGTACGCCCTTGCCCAGAACACACGCAGCTCAGATAAACCCACTGTAGCTGTCCCTAGGGTCAGGACAACCTGGGCACAGAGATCGTTCCTGGTTAGGGCCCTCCACCTGGTTTAACTCCCTGCCCACTCTGGTTGCCTGCCATGCTAAGCTTGGCCCCTTCAAAATGGCCCTGAAGGAACTTCTTCTGGACCTCATGCACCTGCCCAAGTAGTCCTCTCTGCTGTTGGTCACAGCCAGATTGACATCGATTGGGGTTGAACAGGACGGGACCCCAACTGAGCTCCTTGATACTGACAAAGTCTTTCCACAGACTGCTCACGAAGCACTATATCAGACCTGCACCTTAGCAAGACAAATGCTTAGTTCTAACCACGGTATAGTTTAAAGATGCATAACTTGAATGTTTTTACTCTGCTCACTGTATCACAACAATGCTACTGTTAACTCTTCACATTCTTGTATGTGCTTGTAACTCTGTATATGACCTCTGTATATTGTACTATATAACTATTTTCTGTATGTATCAAATGTTTTTTCTTACGACGTGGAGCCTTAGTAAATGAGTCCCTGACTCAAAGGATTGTAATTCTGATACCCTCAATAAATAAATAAAAACTAGCGATGGCAGAATGGAGCAATTATCTGGCAGCTCAGGCAGGACTCGAGTTTAGAAACACTCAGCCCCCACCCAGATTAATTATACACTGCAGTATAGGCAGCACTTAAAGTGACAGGACACAAAGGCTATAAAGGCACTCACATGCAATAGCCTTTAAATGGTGAAGACACAGGACACCAGCCTGGCAGCGGCATTTAGGCACATCAAAGGAAGATTTTCGGGAACCCCCATTTATAAGGGGGTTACACCATTTTTTTTTTTTTTTAACCTTAGCATCTGGCTCCCTCAGGTGTCCTGTAGAGTAGCAGATAAAACACTCAGTCACCCCACTGTAGAAAATGCAGAACCAATGGAGTTTGGGCAAAAACATTGAATTTTATGTGTCCCAGCTGTTATCCCTGCCACCACGGACCCGTGCGTTCATATGTGTATATGGCACTGGAGGGCTAGTACACTCATTCATGAGAGAGAGTTCTGTTTTTTTTTTCCCCAACACATTGAAATTTAAAGAAAATACACTTATATGGGCACACTGTCCTTGGCAATATCAGTTGTAGTGGGAATCAGTGGGTAGATCTAAAGAAATTCCACTTTCAAAACTTGAGCCATAACTCTGAGCATGTGCATCAGAGTTAGCACTACCCATCGTTTCCCACTACAGATGATATTGCTAAGGACAGTGCCACCCATATAAACGTATTTCCTATTAAACTTCAATATGTTGGGAAGAAAAAACGAACTCATGAACGAGCATACCGGCACTCCAGTACCATAAACACATATGAATGTGCGGGGTCCCTGGCAGTGGGGATAATAATAGTAGGGACAAATAAAATTAAATTAGTTTTGCCAAAACACCATTATTTCTGTTTTTTTCTGCAATGGGTGTGACCTAGGTGTGTTATCTGCTACTCTACAGGACACCAGAGGGAGCAGGATGCCGAGGTTAAAAAAAAATGTTGAAAAAGCTGATGGTGTCCCTTTAAAAATTCTGCATCTTTGTTAAAGAGCAGTTCTGCAGTTCGGCATGTGCTTTCATAAATAAGATGTTTCAGCTGTTACAATATACTAGAGAATGTATTTTTTCATGTTCAATTTTCCTTTCCAAGATTTACAGCGCATATTGGTAGTCCAGCTCAGAGATCTGTATAAAAGCATCTGAAAACATCTGCCTCTCCCCTGTTAACCTCACAGCGCCTTTGTTCATGACATCATAGTGCTCACTATGACAGAAGACTGTGATGTCACAAACAGCAATTGTGTGGTTAGAAAGGGAGCGTCGGATACATTTTGAAAGACCCAGTGAAATAATTACTGCATTATCTACAGTGTTTCGTAGACCAACAGCAGGGTAAAGTAAAGGAACAAATAGCTAGAAAACAATAAAGTTAAAACATAATTGGTGTAAATGTTGTGTTTTTAAGTATTTTATTGTAATAGATAGTTGCTCTGCATGGATTGAAAGAAAAGTAAAAGAAAAATTGGTATATTGATGTTTTTGCCTGAAAAACTGTATTACTGAAAAAAAACTGTGGTGACTAACAAATACTGCTGCCTTAGGAGTTCTGTATTTAAAAAAAGCTTCAGTGGCTCTGGAAAGATCTTTAAACATCAAGGCTAAATAGGAACTGTGCTTACTGCAAAGTCCTAAAATGTTACTAAATGTGTTAACTGCAGCTGTTTCCAGAACAATTTGGATAGTTTAGCTACTAAAAGAATGAAACTGCATCTGAAATGCCAAGTAACCTTGCTTCAGTGTCTTTTTACACCTGATGTGATCAATGTCATATCCACCGTCGGGGCTGGTTTCTGCTGTAGCACACCGTAGTAGTGTCTCGGGAAAGCAGTTCACTCAGTAGAGTTGCTGGAGAGGATTACAAGGCCCACCATAGGTTGAAGTTGTTGAAATAAACTAGGGGTATACTACAGTCAGATTTAAAAGGTTGATGTGGGTGTGTGGAGATTTAACGAGCATTATTTTTAAACCTGCCGGTATGCCTTTCCCCTGCATAACCCCCGAGACCCACTGGCTTTAGTGTATTTCTTTTGTCATCTCTTTAGGAAGCTGCAGGAGACGCAAATGTCTACGGCCTCAAAGCTGGAGGAGGCCGAGCACAAGATTCAAGTTTTGCAGACAGGTATGTCATTCACAAGCTTTATATTCAATCTAATCCTGGCCTTTATTGCTGTCACTACCGGTTGATTACAGTCCTGTCCATAATAAATGCAGTACTGCATAAAGACACGTGAGCCCATTACCTGTATTCTCTTGAACCCTCCTTGGGTCCTCAGTTGGACTAGGCTCCCCCTTGCATTCTCATCCAGTGCAGGAGTTACACTGGGGGCAACAAGGACTGAGTTACCCTTTCCTTTTACATAGAAACAATTTATTGGCAGAAAAGGACCACTTGGCCAACCCAGTTTGCTCATATGTTCCCTGCCTGATCTGTCTCCACAGACCCTAACTGGTCTGTAGTGACCCTCCTCCCTGTTTGTTTGCTAATATTCCCTTATGTCTATCTCTTGCATGCTTGAGGCTCCCCACTGTTTTCAACTCCACCACATCTGCTGGCCGTCTGTTCCAGGCATTTACCTCCATGGCAGTTGAGGTGCACCACAACTCCATTATGGCCACCAGATCTGGGCTAGCCTCTGCCATGGTGGCTTCCAGGTCTGGAATTTCATTTGCCAGACTCTTTGCATTGGTGCAGATGGCTCTCCATTCCTCCATACAAAATTGTATGAGAATTCCTGCTCCACCTTTGTCCATTGGATACTGTAGGGGAACCTCCTTGAGATAGCAGATTTTCTTTGAAGATATCTTCTCTATTAAGTCCACACCTTTGGAATTATAGACATCAGGCACTAGGATCACACAGAAACTTTTGCTAGCTGGGGGTCACCCACGATGACATCATGCATCAGCATCTATATAACCGTGGGTGGGCTTCATCACTCCTCAGTTCTTTTCCCGCCATTGATCATCCTCGTCAGACCTGCTGAAGGAAACATTGTCAACTAGCCATTGCCATTTATTCTTATTGCTTTATATAACAGTTGTTCTAAGGGTGTGGATATGGTACACTATCCACACTTTGGCTGTTCCACTGGAAGACGATGATTGGCCAGACGTCTTTAAGCTCCTCCCACCACCCAGGTGGATATACCACCCCCCCTCCACAACTTCACCACATGATGTCAGATCTTTATTTCCACTGGAAGAACAGATCACCTCCTTTGTGCTGCATTAATGATTTTTTTCTGCACCGTAGGTGAACCGATATTCGAAGTTTTCGAAGTTGAGTTAATGTGTAGGTTCCTCAGTTCTGTTTCATACCTATAATGGACCGCAGGAAGCCTGGATTCAATTCTGTGTTCGGTGCCACCAGACAATATTGATCACTGATCTGCACGACATGTGCTTGTACTGCCTGGGTGGGCAACATGACACGTCGGGGTGCAGCCTGTGCCTTTCCATGCTCCCTGAATCTCTTGAGGAAAGGTAGCTCTGGCTCGATAAGGGCCGGCCTTTGGAAGGGGATCTGCAGCACAGCTTGTCCCCGTGGAAGCGTAGGCAGCGATGACCACGGCAGGCACCTCATCGGCCTCACGTTGCTCCCGGCTGGAGCCAGCATCAGAGGGACCTTCATGGATTAGTTCTCTGAATTGTGTTGGTCCCTCCAGTCCTTTTGGGAGAGCTCTGTCCTCCACGACCCTGGGTCGAAGACCAAGGTGAAGCAGTCTTTGCACCACCATCACTGGTTGTGAGACTGGGAGAGATCATGGTCCCCCGGTCCCTTGATTCATCTGGCTGCTCAGCGGATGTCCAGCATCTTTTGGTCGAGAGGAAGGTCGAAGGTTCCTGAGCATTGCCAGCGAACCAGTTGACCTCGACTTCATTTGACCACTCAGCCAAGATGTTCCTTGACCCGGTCGACCTGTTCGAGGTTGAGGATTTGGCCTTGTAGACGTCGGTGCTCCTGATTTTGACTCAGCAGGACCCGGTGCGACCGGTCTGTTTGGTCAACCCAGTTCGGGACAAGCCTTCCAAGGTTGGGTCCTCCACACCAATGTTGGTGCATTTGGGCTGGCATGTGGTCTACAGCCAGTCCCAGGACTACCCAACCCACTGTCGACCGGGTGTGGCCAACAGTCGAGGTGTCTGCGCTCTCAATCCCGCTTGACCAGGAGACACTACCAGTGGCACTCCTCATTCTCAGGAGAGGCACCACTGCAAAATGTGTCAGTGCTGCGAGGTGTTCCTCTGACAGCAATGGGCCATCCTGGGGCAAGGTTGGGCTCGACCCCAAGGTCCCATACTTCCCTTGCAGCCGACAGTGGTTCCCCCTCTGGCAGACCCTGAGTGCGCAGCCAGCACCCATCTCTCACCGATCACGATGGAACCGCCAGCACTTCTTACAAGGAGGCCAGCTGTTTGGCCCCCGGCTTGCCCGGCTGGTTGTTAAGGATCACTCCAGGTGAGGAGTCCGTGGTGAATTACGGCTGAATGCCATTGTCCAGGAGTCTTCCCTCGACTCTGACCATGAGCCAATGGCCTCCTCTGGGGCTCTTCTCTTCGACCAGAAGCCAGCAGAAGAGTCTTCCACTGACCAAGAGCCAGTGTCATTCGGGTGGGGGGCTTCTTCGCCTCATTTCCCAGACCACGGGCATTCTTTTAGAGCCTGTCCAGAAGAGGCCACTTACCCTCTCATAGATATCCTGGACCAGAATGCATCCCTAGGGGTTGCCTTCCCAGTGGCTGAGACCATCATGGGACCAGCCCTGGAGCTCTGGCAGCATCCAGCATCCTGCCCAGCACCCTCCACCCATATATAGTCTGCAAGTACACGGTCCCCATGGGTGCCCCAACTCTGACTCACAGGGACCCTCCTAACAAGCCATCTAAGAGCAGGTTCCCCTAGTAAAACTCCGATGCCTCCTCCTAGGGGCCTACTCCTCAACCCGGACCGAGCTGGTGTCGGTTGTCCCAGGACTTACCGTGTAGGCTCGCCGCATTTGCCCCTCCTGACTCAGGCAAGTCAGGATCATATTCTTCCTCTTCATCTTATGATGATTCTGGAGACTGTGACCTGCTGTGTGAACCAGAGGAGCCCAAGGACACCCGTGGTCTTCTCCAGATGACCTGACATTCATGAATGTAATGAGACACATCCAGGCTCTTATGGGTTGGGACAAGGAGGAAGTGGATCCCGAGCAACGTCAGCTAGCCACTTTCCTCTGTAAGGAGGAGTCCTTGCCTTTCGGTGTTCCTCCACTTATTGACTCCTTTAAGGACGTCAGTAGGGCTACTTGGAAGTACCTGTCTACTACACCAGCAACATCTAAAAAGGCAGATCGCCTGTATAATGCTGGAACCCTTTGCGGAGCTCCCAGAGGCTGACTCTGACATTATTAACATGGCCCATGGCGTTCTAAGTGCCCCCGGCACCATAACACTCAGCCTCCAGACAAAGACTCTAGGCAGATAGACCATTTTGGTAAAAAGGTCTGCTAGTACTCAGCCACCTGCGCTGTCCGTTCCCTAAACTGTCTTGCCCACATGATTCAATATCAGAATGCCCTGTGGGAGAAGGCATTTGAGGTGGCAAAGACTCAGCATGATGTTCTGGGAAAGGCTGAACTATTACACCTTTTAAAGTCGGGCTCGGTTGTGGGGACTCGCGTTCTCTGAACCTCTTGTGATTCTCGGACTTAGCCATGAGTCGGGCTTTAGCTACAGGGGTTTGCCTTCGTCGCTCTCCTGGCTTAAGGTTTCGGTTTTGCTCCAGATTTTCAGTCTAAGATTCTGGATGCCCTTTCAGAGGCCCCATTTTGTTTGGAGGATTCTCAAAATATAATCACTCACCCCCAAAAGTCGGAGACGCGGTTCTCGTTGGTTCAAAAGCGCTGTAACGATCTCCAGCCTAAATTGTCCCAGGCAGCTCCTTTCTTTGCACCTCCAAGCAACAACCCAGAGGCTGTCAGCCCAGAAGTGCATTCAAGAGACAGGCTACTTCTCAAGCCACAGGAGGTTCTGCCCCCAGAGCGCCCAGAACCTCTCAGGCCACCTTGCCTGTCCCCAGCTCCTCTACCTGACTCCTTATCCCACTGCACTCCCCCAGCCGAATCCCTGGGGAAGGCGGTGGGGGGTCGGTTCTATCTTTTTGAAGAAGGTTGGCGGAGGATAACCTCGAATCAGTGGGTTCTGCAATTAGTGGAACAAGGGCACACCCTAGAATTTTTGGAGATTCCTCTGGACAATCCTCCAGTCCCCTCCCATTACCCTCAGGCCCATCTTGCCCTTATCCAGTCCAAGTGCTCCTGGGAACACAGGCCATAGAACCCATCCCACCAGCACAGCGAGGGGAGGATTCTTTTTTTTTTTTTTCTTATATGATTTCTAGTTCTCCTCGGCTGGGGGGGCATTGTACCTATGGCCCCCCCCCTTTTCTTCCGGCTGTCTCTCTTGACCCCTGCCCCAGCCAGAGCTCGAGCCTTATGCCCCTACCCCTCCCTGCCACATCACGCTGGGGTGTGCCCTGCTCATCGCGGAAGGCCAGGTGAGCACCAGGGGAGCTGATTTGGGTGCGTCTGCTGCAACGCCAGTGGACCACCCTCACGTGCACGGGAGGATTTTTTCCTTTGTTCCCCCCCAATGGCGTGGGTGTGCAGTGACGCCAAGGATGCTCCATGTGTGTGTGCCCGCGCACAGCACGTCCGGCGTCAGCCCACATTGACCCCTCAGCAGACTGTGACCTGCACCAACCTCCAGCCACTGCCAGGAGCCAGCACGTCTGCGGTCATCCCTTCCACCCACCCTGGAGGAGGAGAGCAGTCCTGAACACTCAATCCTCCTCCCTCCCAGCCGACCCCCAGCACCTGAGGTCAGTTCCGACCCAGGGTCGCTGGCGTGGCGCAAGGTGCGGCGTCCAGTGCCTCAACCCTCAGCGCCACTGGGCCAGCTCATGGGGGGGGGGGCATTCTACTCACATTTCTTTCTGGTACCAAAGAGAACATGAGACTTGTGTCTCATCCTGGACCTCAGCCATCTGAACCAGTTCATAGAGTGCAAACAGTTCAGAATGGTCTCTCTTCCTGGCCTTCTCCCTTTACTTCATCAAGGGATTGGCTCTGATCTCTGGACATGCAGAACGCTTATCTTCACATCTTGGTGTTTACACCCCACAAGAGGTTCCTTCACGTCTGCTTCTAATGAAACCACTACCAGTTTCAGGCTCTGCCGTTCGGCTTATCCTTGACTCTTCTAGTCTTTACAAAATGCCTCGCAGTAGTGGCAGTGACCTTAAGGAGGGACAGCCATTACTAGACGACTGCCTTCTGACAGCTCCCACCAAGGAGTGGTTACTCAGGACCATGGATACCACTTTCATGCTGTTTCGGAATCTGGGGGTAACTCTCAACCTCTCCAAATCCTCTCCTTGGCCAAGTCAAAGACTCTAGTACATTGGGGCAATCATGGACACTGCCCAAGGCAAAGCCTTTCTTCCCCCAGACAGGGCAGAATGCCTTCAGGCACAGGCTCAGCTGGTCGCATCGTTTTGCTAGGTTCCAGCCAGAACCTTTCTCAGACTACTGGGACACATGGTGGCGACTATTGCAACAGTTCCTTTGGCTGGCCTACACATGCGGGTAGGCCAATGGAGCCTTCAGGTCCAATGGGATCAGTGTACTGATGATCTGGATCTTACAGTTTCGGTATCCAACTCAGTGCGTCAGATGATGACGTGGTGGCTGAACCCCTCCCATCTCTCCAAAGGGGTCCATTTCTGGTCAGAGTCACCTTGGCAGATCCTGACCATGGACTCGTCGGGCCAGGACTGGGGTGCCTATCTGGCAGACCATCAGAGTCAGGGGACTTGGTCCCCATTAGAGCAGCATCTCCACATCAATGTTTTGGAGATGCAGGCAATCCTATATGCTTTGCAGGCCTTTCAGACGAACTTGCTTCCAGGACCTCTTCCGATCCAGATGGGACAGTATGTCTTCGATCTTTTACATAAACAAGCAGGGGGGAACGCATTTATACCCCCTCTGCAGGGAGGCCATGAGAGTTCAGTATTGGGCCATAGAGCATCACCTGGACCTGACTGCCGTATGTGTTCCAGGCATTCAAAACACCTTGGCTGACAACTTAAGCCATTCTTGGTTCAAGGCACACAAGTGGGAACTTCTTCTCTCAGTGGTCAAACATCTCTTCGACAGATGGGGCTGCCCGGAGCTGGACCTATTCGTGTCCCCATCCAATGCAAAACTGCCCAGTTTCTGCTCACTAGATCCAGGGCCTGGTATTTTCTGGCGAGATGCGTTGTCCCTCTCTTGAACAGGGAGGTTTCTGTACACCTTCCCTCTCTTTCCATTACTGTAGAGAGTTCTGCTCAAGTTGTAGTCAGAAGAGGCAGAGATGATTCTGATAGCCCCTTACTGGCCGCCCCAGATATGGTTTCCACTTCTCCAGCAACTAGCAGTAGAGCCTCCGATTCCCCTGCCTCTGTGCTCAGATCTGCTCTCCTAGGAGCAGGGCACTCTGGTCCATCTGGACCTCAAGTCACTGCACCTTCGTGCATGGCTCCTGCAGACTTAGCAGTTGCCCAATTCAGGATTTCTCTTCAGGTGGCAGACGTCCTAGTGGCAGCCAGGAAACCCTCAGCTAGATTCACTTATGCTATGAAGTAGAAGCGGTTCTGCATATGGGCCACCGCTCATCACCTGGATCCTTTTACCTGTCCAGAGAATCTCGTTCTAGAGTACCTTCTTTCCCATTCAGACTCGGGCCTGAGTTACTCGTCTATTAAGGTGCACTTATCCACCATCTCTACGTACCATGCACCTATCGAAGGCAAGCTTCTTGCCCAGCTTGATCTTTCTCGCACTTGTTTGCAGGGCATACTGCTTCTGAAACCTCCCATCAGGGACCCTGCTCCCCCCTGGGATCTGTTGTTCATTTTAGAAAAGCTTACTTTGCCACTCTTTGAGTCTGCCCGCAAGCTAATGCAGCTTCTGCCGTGGAAACCATTATTTTAGTTGCTATTACTTCTCCGTGAAGGAATTCTGAGCTTCAGGCTCTGATGTGTAAAGAGCCTTATTTAGTTTTCCAAAGGGACAGGGTGACCTTGAGGACCAGTCCTAAGTTTCTTCCAAAGGTGGTGTTTGAATTCACTTTGAATCAGGACATCCACTTGCTTGTTTATTACCCAGAGTATTCAATCCATGGGAGGCTTTACTACATACTCTGGATGTTCACTGGGTGCTTCGCTATTATCTTGACGCACCTGGGCCATCAGAAAAACTGATCAGTTGTTTGTTTTTTTCCCCAAGAAAAGAATGGGCTTCAGTTTCAAAACCATGTTCGTACAAATGGCTAGTTAATTGCATTGTTTATTGTTACTGCAAGTACAAAAGCCTTGGCGGGCCTGGTTAAAGGCCATTCTACCAGGGGTGTAGTGGCTTCGTTTGCATCTTTCAGAAACATGTCCATTGCTGACATTTGTGCAGCAGCCACGTGGAGTTCTGTCCACACTTTAATCTGCCATTACAGTCTGGATATTGCTTCTAGGCATAGGGCAGGCTTTGGACTGGCTACCCTGCAAGGCCTGCTGTCTTGAGAGCCTCCATGCTGACTTCTGCCTCCTCCCAGCTGAACAGGGTCAGTCCTTTTACTGCTTGGAACTCGGTCCTAATGGTGTTACCTGCTGCAAGAGTCCCTCAATGAGATAGTACCTTACGTAAGAACTTTCTGTAACAGTAGATCTTGAGAGGAGCTCTTGCAGCAGGTGCTGCTTCCTCCCTCCATCTCCCTGGTGACTGCTTCTCCATCACTGTTACCTTTTTCTTGGTTTCAGAGGAACACCTTGGTTCTCCAATCACTGTGCTTGCCAGGGGTCTCTGGATGCAGAACTGAGGTAGTGTTGGGGGAGCACCCCTTTTTTACCATAGGCGGACGTCGGGGCAGGCCAATGTCGGGGGAAGGTCCCCCGCTATATACTGCTAGCTAGAAGTTTTCTGTGGGGTCCTGGTGCCTGCCGGCTTCAGTCCTAATGGTGTTACCTGCTGCAAGAGCTCCTCTCAAAGATCTACTGTTATGGTAAGTTCTTACATTAGTGTACTTTCCGGATGGTCACGCCGAACCAAATCACCCCATTTCTGAAGCGGGGCATGTAATTCTGCTCCCTAGACCTCCAGGATGTGTTCTTCCACCTTTCTGTCGACAAGTCCCACCATCAGTACCTTTAGTTCTGAGCAGAAGGGGTCCTTTACCAGTTCCATGTCATGCCGTTCAGCCTCTCTTCAGCACCTCGGGTCTTCACCAAGTGTATAACAGTGGTGGGTGGTCCATATGTGGTGCCTTGGGGTCAGAGGCTACCCCTGCGTGGGTGACTGGCTCATTGCTGGTCCATCCAGAAAGGCTGTGGCGAAATCCACAGTCCTAGCTCTCCAGACCTGCAGGGACTTTGGCCTCTTGGTCAACCCAGAGAAGTCCAAACTGGTACTGCAGTAGGTGATCAGATTCATTGGGGCAGAGCTAGACTCCCTGCTGGTCAAGGCCCGCTTCCCAGTGGACTGGGCACTGGATGTTACCTCCTTTGCCTGATTACTTCAGGTTGGGCTATTGCGCCCGGCCTGACATTTCCTGTGGCTCCTGGGGTACATGCTGTCCTGCACCAGCATGGTTCGTTGGGCCCACTGGTGGATGCGCACCCTCCATTGGGAACTGAACCATCAATGGTCCCAGTGCGGAGGTCACCTGGACCAGCTGGTCTTAGTGACCCAGCAGATGTTGGATGCTATCCAGTGGTGGCTGGTCTCAGATCATCTGGAGGAAGGAATCCCATTTGTCCACCCTGAGCCAACTCTCACATTGATAATGGATGCGTCTCTCATAGGATGGGGAGTGCACCTGGGGGAACCACACCGCCCACGGGTTCTTGTCACCTAGAGAGTCCCATCACCGCATGCAGCTGCTACCGCTTACAGTCTCACCTGTACTCAAGGTATCCATACATGTGGCACTTTACTCACTGTGTAATGCTAACATGATACCCATGTCCTGGTTAACTACTGTAGTAGTACCAATTGTATAGCAATTTCTTACCTATGCCTGAAAGTGTCTAACTGTCATTTCAAACAACATGAAGTCTTGCTATATTATGACAATTGCAGTTTGTCCCAGCCTTAGAACTGCTCCGGAGGTGAAAGAGTTAACTTCCATGCCATGCATGGAACTTAGAGCGCGAGCTCGGTTAGAAAAAGCTCTGTCTGGATCATTTCAAACTGAAACTGTCAGATTCTTTACTCCGCCTCACTGAACAGTCGCTCCGGAGATTCCTCCTACTGCTCGGTTCATTTCTCGGTTTAAAAGTGTTTTTCTCGGTTAAATTCAACAGCGATTATAATTATTTTAACTGCAAACTGATCGGTTCAAGCTCTGTCTGTGGTATTGTAAGTAATAGACAGGTTTATTTCTGTGTGGAACTTGTAAATGTTTATCGGTTCGGTTTGAACCGATCAGGTTGTTTTAAAACTTTTTTCTGAATTCATTTAGAGCCATTTAGAGTGCGGTTCCCGGTTCTTATCGGTTCTAAAAAAACGGATTTCATTACGGTTTTTTCCATGACCCGTGACACGGTTGGGAACCGATAAGGGTGTCTTGCCTGGCATTTGCCGGAAAAGGGCAAGTTTTTGGTTAGGCTGGCATTATGTCTGAGAAACCCAAAAGAAAAACCGGGCCCACTGGGTTTCAACACTGTAGTGTCTGCGGGGAAGCCTTTGCCAAGGCTGACCCAATACACCACATGTGTTTATTGTCTGGGGTTTGACCACCTCAATGCAGACTGCCAGATTTGCAAGAATTTCTTGCAGCTACCCTAGATAAGAGAGTTGGTAGGCTCAGGGAACGAGAGGCAAAAGTCCGACGGACCCGATGGACAGGCCCGGTTCGTGCCATCCGAACCGGAGGGAGTGCCCTCTGACCAGGGCGAGACTTCCTTGGGCAAACGAAAAGCTGACTCAGTGGAGTCAGTTCCAGCAAAGAGAACTAGAAAATCAGCAGGTGTGGAGTCCAAAATTCCTTCTCCAACTGCTGCAGAGATGGCCAAAGTGATCCAAATTGTCCAGTCGCTTTCCCTGGTTCTGTCCAAACCGCCACTATCTGGCAAAAGGTCGGTTCGGCCGGTTCCACCGGTTCAAGAATATGATATAGAGGAGTTTTATGAACCAGAGGAGGGGGAGGATGATTATGAACAGTGTGAATGTGATTTTGAAAGTCTGGATGTGCCCATTGAACCGGACATCTCCCCAGACAGACCTTTAGGAGAGTCTCCCCCTAGGCTTTCTGAGTCCCCTTCTCATTTTCTGTTTTATAAAAAAGTTGCTGAAACCCTCCAGCTCCCTTTGGAGGAAGCTGTGGATGAGCAAGAGGAGCCTGACTTTGTGGAGATGATGGATATCCCAGAGTCCAGGAGATTGTCTATTCTTTTACATAAATCCTTCAGGAAACAAACAATAAAAATTTTAAAAGCTCCTAATTCAAACAACATGAAGTCTTGCTATATTATGACAGTAGCAGTTTGATCCAGCTCTAGAACTGCTCCGGAGGTGAAATGGTTAAAACCATTCCAAAATAGAATTTTGGCCACGAGCTCTAAGAAGCAGCTCTATCTGTGTTATTTCAAACCTGAACTGTCAGATTCTATACTCTGCCTCAGTGAACAGTCGCTCCGGAGATTTCTTCTACTGCGCGGTTCATTTCTCAGTTTAAAAAGTGTTTTCTCGGTTGGATTCAACCGAGAATAGTTTATTTTAACCGCAAAACCGTTCGGTTCAAGCTCTATCTGTGGTAACCGTAAGTAAATTGAAGGTTTTGTCTGTGTGGAACTTGTAAGTTATCGGTTCGGTTTTGAACCGATCAGTTGGATTTAAAACTAAAAATTTAATATTTTAGAGTGCGGTTCCCGGTTCTTATCCGGTTCTTAAAAAAGCGGATTTATTACGGTTTTTCAATACCGTGACACGGTTAGGAACCGATAAGGTGTCTTGCCTGGCACTGCCTAAAGGGCAAGTTTTCTGGTTAGGGCTGGCATTATGTCTGAGAAACCCAAAAGAAAAACTGGCCCACTGGTTTCAACACTGTGATGTTTGTGGGAAGTCTTTGCCAAGGCTGACCCACACCACATGTGTTTATTGTCTGGGGTTTGACCACCTCCAGTCAGACTGCCAGATATGAAGAATTTCCTGCAGCCACCCTGGAAAAAGATTGGGCAGGCTCAGGGAACGAGAGCTAAAAAGTCCGCTGACCCGATGGCCAGCCCGGTTCGTGCCAACCTAACCGGAGGGAGCCCCTCTGACCAGGGCAAGACTTCCCTGGCAAAAGAAAAGCTGGTTCTGAGGAACCAATTCCAGTAAAGAAAACAAGAAAATCAGCAGGTCTGGAGTCCAAAACCCCTTCTCCAACTGCTGCAGAGATAGCAAAAGCCATACAAATTGTCCAGTCACTGTCTCAGGGTCCGTCCAAACCGCCACTATCTGGCAAAAGGTCGGTTCGTCCGGTCCCAGTGGTTCAGGAATATGATATTGAGGAATTTTATGAACCAGAGGAGGGGGAGGATGATTATGAACAGTATGAATGTGGCTGGGAAGGTCTGGGTGTGCCCATTGAACCGGACATCTCCCAGACAGAACTTTAGAATCTCCCCCTATGCTGTCTGAGTCCCCATCTCATTTCATGTTTTACAAAAAAGTTGCTGAAACCCTCCAGCTTCCCTTAGAAGAAGCTGTGGATGAGCAAGAGGAGCCTGATTTTGTAGAAATTATGGATATTCCAGAGTCTAGGAGATTGTCTATTCCTTTACATAAGTCTTTTAGGAAGCAAACAATAAAAATTTTAAAAACTCCTAATTCTGTGCCTCCTGTAGATAAAAAGATGGACAGAAGGTACACATTGTCAGGTCCTGATACAGAATTCCTTTCTCAGCAATGCAGTCATGTTGAGTAGTTCAGGCTGCTGCCTGTGATAAAGCTAATATTCCCCTGGCTTCACATCCTCCTGACAAGGATTCCAGGAAGATTGATGCCATGGCAAAAACAGTATATGGCAGCCTCTCTGGGACTCAGGCAAGCAAATTATATGGCTTATGTAGCTAGGTATCAGAAATCTAGATGGGATACTGTGATGCAATTAGCCAAGCAAGCCCATGGCCAGCTGGCTAGTGAACTAGAACAGGTGGCTGCTGATGGCATTGAGGCTTCTAAGGTTCAGTTTCATGCTGCTGTGGATGTTAATGATGTTTCCTCTAGGGTCATGGCCACATCTGTTGCTTTTCAGAGGGTTGGCCTGGCTCAGGTGTACTAGTCTGTCACAGGATACCCAGACTGAGGCTATGGATTTTCATGTGGGGGAATTTCTGTTTGGGGAGCAGACAGAGAACTACATGAAAAGATGGATGAATATAGGACTACTTACAAGAGTGCCCAGGCTAAGGAGCTGCAAGCCACTCCTCAAAGGCATACCCCAGGGGTAGGGGTAGGCCTTTCACAGGCCTTTACCAGACTCAGGCCTCCTCTGCCTATGCTCAGAGGGGCTTCTTCAGAGGCAGAGGCAGACGAGGGGTGGGCAGACCTGCTCCCACCCCCCAGCCTAAAGCTCCTGCTAAGCAGGCACCCTGATGGGGTGCCCAGGGCCGATTCTCCTGTACCAGTAGGGGGCAGGCTGGCTTACTTCAGCTAGAATTGGGCTTCTTTAACCTCAGACAAGTGGGTTCTGGAAGTAGTAGGCCAGGGTCTGGTCCTCAGCTTCAAAAAGTTTCCCAAGTTGAGAAGCAGACTTTTCTACCTCAGTGCTTGGAGACCTTTGCTCTGGAAGCAGAGGTCTCAGGCAGGCAGGAAGGGAGGAGGAGTGGCACTGTATGTGAAAAATGACATAAGGGCCACAGATATCCAGGAGGAACAAAATGGGGGAGAGATACTGTGGGTTAAGCTGGAAAGGAAAATGGGGCCAGCCATCCGCACAGGTGTGGTCTATAGACCACCAGCCCAGGAGGAAGAAACAGATAGGAGTTGATGCTAGCCATCCAAAGGATGGCAGACAAGGGTGAGGTAGTACTGGTTGGAGACTTCAATATTCCAGACGTGGACTGGAGCATCCCAGCAGCAGCATCAACTAGAGCAGATTTATCCTGGACTCCTTCAGGGTGCCTTCCTCAAGCAACTGGTCATGGAACCAACTCGGCAGAAGGCAATACTGGACCTTCTGCTCACAAACAGGGACAGTGTGATGGGGGTAACAGTGGGGAGCACCTGGGTAATAGTGACCACCAGTCATTGTGGTTTGAAATCACAGAAAGAGCAGAACCAAACCACACAAAACACGATCCTGGATTTTAGGGGCAGACTTTGGGAAAATGGGAAATACTTGAAAGAGGCATTAAGGGAATGGGACAGAATCAGGGTTGAGGAACAGTGGGCAGTATTTAAAATGGGGATTATAAGAACAACAGAATTATGCATTAAGCAGGTTAGCAAGAGGAAAAGGAAGAGGAGACCATTATGGTTTTCCAAAGAGGTAGTAAAAAAGTGAAAGCCAAAAGATGGCATTCAGGCAATACAAAAGACACAGGCAGAAGGGGATAGGGAGAAGTACCAGGAGAAACAAAGGAGGCAGGGAAGTCAGTAAGGGAAGCCAAAGCTCAGACAGAAGAACACATTGCAAAATCAGTGGTTAAAGGGGACAAAACCTTTACAGGTACATAAGGAAAAAGAAAGACAAAGGGAGGGATAGTGAGACTGAAGGGGAGGATGGGAGTCGCAGGAGGATGACAACAGTAAAGCTGACATACTGAACAGGTATTTCTGCTCAGTCTTTACTGAGGAAGAGGGGGTAATGGGTCTGAAGGGAGTACAAGGGGTGAGAATGGTGCAGAAATGGACACAAGTCCCTTTACACGAGAAAGGGTCCTGAAGGAACTGGAAGTAATAAGAGTTGACAAAGCAATGGGGCCAGATGGGGTGCACCCAAGGGTCCTTAAAGAACTAAGAGAGGTGGTGGCTGAACCTCTGGCTATCCTGTTTAGCCAGTCACTGGAAACAGGGGAGGTACCCAAAGACTGGAGGACAGCAGATGTAGTCCCACTTCTGAAGGAGAGATTGGTGGAACATCTGGTTGTCAATGGACTACAGGACCCAAGGCAGCACGGTTTCACTCAGGGGAGGTCAGCAGACCAATCTCATTGAATTTTTTGACTGGGTGACTAGGAGGTGGATCAGGGGAGGCTGTGACATGGCCTATCTGGACTTCAGCAAGGCCTTTGACACTGTGCCACAAGAGACTATTACACAAACTGGGGAATATGGGTGGGCAGGACAGTAGTTTGGTGGGTAGGTAACTGGCTGGGTGGCAGGACACAGAGGGTGGTGGTAAATGGCTGTCACTCCACAGAGGGAAGAGTGACCAGTGGGGTACCACAGGGATCAGTGCTGGGACCGGTCCTATTCAACATCTTCATCAGTGACATTGCGCAGGATCTAGAAGGCAGAATTTCACTGTTAGCTGATGACACAAAGCTCTGTAACAGAGTAGACACACCAGAGGGTGTAGACAGAATGAGAAGGGACCTGCAGAAACTTGAAGAATGGTCAAGGGTTTGCAATTGAAATTCAATGCAAAGAAGTGCAAGATAATGCATATGGGGCACAAAACCCTGGCACAATATATCAGTTGGGGGTGAGGATATAGAATGCACCAAGCAGGAAAGGGATCTTGGGGTTGTCATCTCTGATGACCTCAAGGTAGGAAACAGTGTGACAAGGCATCAGGTAAAGCAAATAGGATGCTGGGATGTATAGGCAGGGGCATCACCAGCAGGAAAAGGAGGCATAATTCCGCTATACAAGACACTAGTGAGGCCCCACCTGAGTACAGTGTACAGTTCTGGAGACCATACCACGTAAGGACATAGACAGGGTAGAGAAGATTCAGAGGAGGGCAACAAAGATGGTGCATGGATTGCATCACAAGTCCTATGAAGACAGGTTGAAAGAACTGAACATGTACTCCTGGAGGAGAGGAGGAGAGAGGGATATGATAGAGGCATACAAGTATCTTACAGGGAGAAACAGAGTGCAGGAAAACACTATTTTTAAGCGAAAAGATGTTCCAGGACTAGAGGGCATGGGATGAAGTTGGAGGAGGACAATTCAGAGGAAACATGAGAAAGAATTTCTTCATAGAACGGTGGTGGACAAGTGGAACACCCTGCCAGAGGAAGTGGTGGGGGCTGAAACAATCATGGGATTTAAGAATGCATGGGATAGACATAAAGGAATTCTAGAGGTCAGGGGTAAGGGGAAACAGACTTCTAGGAAAACAAACTGAACTTACAAGCTCAAATGGGCAGACTGGGTGGGCCATAGGCCCTTATCTGCCGACACTGTCTATGTATCTATGTATCCCTGTTAGCTCTCAGAGCAGTAGAAAGGGTTCCTCCCCTGCACCAGGGCAGGGGTCTGTATTCCAGATACTTTCTTACCCCAAAAAAGACAGGAGAATGGCAGCCCATATTAGATCTCAGATATCTGAACAAGCATCTTTTGAAACCAAAGTTCAAAATGGTAACTCTGGCAATGATTTTACCCTCCCTACGGCCAGGGACTGGCTAGCCTCCTGGACCTCAAGGATGCCTATTTCCATGTCCTAATCAGAAGCTCCCACCGAAAGTACCTCAGATTCGAACTGCCCTCGGTCATTACTAGTTCAGAGCAATGCCCTTTGGCCTTACCTCTGCCCCAAGGGTATTCACAAGGTGTCTAGCAGTGGCAGTGGCTCACTTATGGAGGCAAAGGATTGCTGTTTTTCCCTATCTAGACGACTGGCTCATTGTAGGCCAGTCCCCAGAACAGGTAAAATCTCACCTGCAGGTCACCCAGCAGCTTCTCACCTCCCTGGGCTTTCTGCTAAATCTTCCAAAGTCGGTTCTGGAACCAGTCCAGGTACTCACCTTTATAGGGGCAGAATTAGACACAAAGCTAGCCAGAGCCTTTCTTCCCTTAGAAAGGGTAAGGAATTTAGTGGCTCTGGCCTCCTCCTCCTTCACTCTGCAGGTCTCTCGACCAGCAAGACACTTTCTGCAGCTCCTGGGGCACATGGCTGCATCCTCAGCTGTTGTGCAGGGAGCAAGATTTCAGATGAGAGACATTCAGTTTCACTTGAGAACCTATTGGTTTCAGAGAAGAGACCCCCTTCCAAGTTGGTCCCAGTGACTTGAACCTTGATCCTAGCCTCCAGTGGTGGCAGGATCAGAGCAATTAGATTGGGGTCCCTTCATATCCCCCTACTCACGACTTGACTCACTACAGATGCTTCCTTCTGGGTTGGGAGCCCACATGGGCGACCTTTCCACTCAGGGAGTGTGGTCCCCACAAGAATCTCCGCCCACATCAATTTGCTGGAACTCAGAGCTGTCTTTTAGCTCTTCAAGCATTTTCTGCATCTGTCCACGCATAAGGTGATACAAGTCAGAACAGACAACACCACAACAATGTGGTACATCAACAAACAGGGGGGCACTCGGTCTTCGGCCTTGTGCACCGAGGCAATGAAGTTGTGGTCTCTGGCCTATTCCCTGAACACTTCCCTCATAGCAGTTCATCTTCCAGGGAAGGACAATGTCCTAGCGGATGCTCTCTGCAGGATTTCCCAGGGCCATCGCGAATGGTCCCTGGATCCTCAAGTGCTGGGATAGTTTTTGCCAGATGGGGCACCCTCAGATAGATCTTTTGCAGCCCCAGACAATCACAAACTTCCTCTGTTCTGTTGCAGGCCTCCAGTGCTGGGCTCAGTTCCCTGGATGCCCTTCTTCTGGATTGGGAGGGAAGTTTCTCTGCTTTTCCCCCTTCCCTCCTATTCAAAGTACTAGTCAAAATCAGATCTCGGCCTTGCAGGGTGATTCTGATTGCCCCAGATTGGGCCAGGCAGCCCTGGTACGCACTCCTTCTGTCACTGACAATCCATCTTCCCTTTGCCTCCCAGGAATCACAGCCTGTTGACGGTGCCCAGGGAAGGGTTTGTATCCGACCTCAATCCTCAACCTCAAGGCCTGGCTCTTGAGGAGTTAGAGTTTGCTGATTTACACCTCTCTCAGGGTGTTCTTGAGATCCTAAAGGCTTCTAGAAAGCCTTCCACTAGGGCTACTTTAGTTCTAAATGGAAAGGTTTTCCATTTGGTGTGCTGGAAAAATATTTCAGAATCTGCTGATTTGCCCATTGTGTTAGATTACATTGTACATCTTAATTCTTGGGTCTCAGACCAGCTACCCTGAGAGTTCATTTGGCAGCTGTATCTGCTTTGTGTCAGCAGGAAAGTCATCCCTCTTCCTCTCTCATCCTGTGTTTTCCAAGTTTTTAAGGGATTACTCCATACTAATCCACCTTTCGGAACTGGCCCTGCTTGGGACCTTAATGTTTGCTATTGCCCAGTTAATGCAACCCCTTTGAACCTCTGTCTTCTGCAGAGCTTAAGTACCTAACTTGGAAAACTGTTTTCTAGTGGCTATCACTTCTGCCAGATGCATAAGTGAGTTGCAAGCCTTGTCAGTGGAAACTGACTTTATTTCCTTCCACAGGAATAAGGTAGTCCTTAGGACTACTAGGAAGTTTTTGCTTAAGGTGGTTTCAGATTTCCATCTTAATCAATCTATCTCCCTTCCAGTATTTTTCACTGATCACTCCTCTTCTGGTGAGAGGAGGTTGCACAGCCTGGATGTTAAGAGAGCTCTTAGTTACTATATAGAGCTTACCAAAGGTCACAGGTTCGAATCCCTCCAACTTTTCCTTACCTATGATGAAGTTGGGAAAGGCAACCTGCCACTAAGAGGATCAATTGCCAGGTGGATTGTCTCTTGTATCCAATTTTGTTATCAGAAGCTGGCAGAGCCCCGGGTTTGAGGGCTCATTCTACCAGGGTACAGCTGCGCTCTAGCTCCTGCCAGAGACATCCCTATATTAGAGATTTGCCAGGCTGCTACTTGGAAAATGGTACACACTTTTACCAAGCATTACTCCTGGATGTCCAGGCCAGGAGAGATGCTCGTTTCGCACAGCTGTTCTTCAGAGCCTATTCCCCAAGTAGGTTCTGGCTCCTCCTCCATGGGAGGTACTGTTATATGACATTGTCATAATATAGCAAGACTTTATGTTGTTTTGAAGAAAATTACTCTCACCTTAGTAATGTTGTTTCTTCTAATGGAGTCTTCTATATTATGACCTCCCCAACCTGCCCCTCTCAGAACCTCTACTTGGGTAAGGGCAACTTGGTGTGGGCACCTTTTATGCCCTGTTAGCATTTTTGTCCCCTTTTGGGCTTTGGGTGTGTGTGTGTGTGTGTGTTTATTATACTTATGTTTTATTCTCATATGATTAGAATTGTGTTAGTATTTCTGTCCCTGACTTGAGTCTTGGGTGTTGGGACCAGCAATGGTTGTTATTATTTAGGTAGCCATTTGACTAGTGTAGGTTATAGCTTCACACAGACCTTAGTGAGTTTGGCTCGTAACGATCTGACAGTTCAGGTTTGAAATAACAAAGATAGAGCTGCTTCTTAGAGCTCGTGGCCAAAATTCTATTTTGGAATGGTTTAACCATTTCACCCGGAGCAGTTCTAGAGCTGGATCAAACTGCTACTGTCATAATATAACAAAGACTCCATTAGAAGAAACAACATTACTAAGGTGAGTAATTTTTCTTCTGTGCTTCCTGTGGATAAAAAGATGAACAGGAGGTACACCTTGTCAGGTCCTGATACAGAATTTCTTTCACAGCAATGCAGCCATGTTGGGGTAGTTCAGGCTGCAGCCTGTGATAAGGCTAATATTCCCATGGCTTCACATCCTCCTGACAAGGACTCCAGGAAGATTGATGCCATGGCTAAAAAACAATACATGGCAGCGTCCTTGGGACTTAGACAGGCAAATTATATGGCTTATGTTGCTAGATACCAGAAATCTAGATGGGATACTGTCGTGGCCTTAGCCAAACAGGCCCTGGCCAGCTTGCCAAGGAGCTGGAACAGGTGGCTGCCGATGGTATTGAGGCATCTAAGGTGCAATTCCATGCTGCAGTGGATTCTAATGATGTATCCTCTAGAGTCATGGCTACATCTGTGGCTTTTCGTGATTGGCTTGGCTCAGGTGTATTAGTCTGTCACAGGATACCCAGTCTAAGGCCATGGATTTTCCTGTGGTGGGAAATTCTCTGTTTGGGGAGCAGACAGAGAATTATATGAAGAAAATGGATGAATATAGAACCACTTATAGAGGCACAAGCCAAGGAACGGCAAGCCACTCCTCAGAGGCAGCCCCCAGGCAGAGGGGCAGGCCTTTCACAGACCCTTTACTAAACCCAGGCTCCTCTTCAGCTTACGCTCAGAGGGGTTCTTCAGAGGGAGGCAGACGGGTATGAGCAGGCCTGCTCCCACCCCTCAGCCTAAAGCCCCTGCCAAACAGGCACCCTGATGGGATGCCCAGGGATGATTCTCCATTACCTGTAGGGGGCAGGCTGGCTTACTTCGTCCAAGACTGGGAGTCTTTAACTTCAGACAAGTGGGTCCTGGAAGTAGTAAGCCAGGGTCTGGTTCTCAGCTTCAAAAAATTCCCAAAAATAAGAATCAGATCTTTCCACCTGCAAACCTCTAGAGACTCTTGCTTTGGAAACAGAAGTCTCAACCCTCCTGGCTCTCAGAGCAGTAGAAAGGGTTTCTCCTACACCAGGGCAAGGGACTGGTACTCCAGGTACTTCTACCCCAAAAAGACAGGAGAATGGCGGCCATCCTGGACCTAAGATATCTGAACAAGCACCTTTTAAAACCAAAATTCAAAATGGTGACTCTGGGAATGATTTTACCTCCCTAAGGCCAGGGGACTGGCTAGCTTCCTGGACCTCAAGGATGCCTACTTCCATGTTCTTATCAGAAGCTCCCACCGAAAGTACCTCAGATTCGAACTGCCCTCAGGCCATTATCAGTTCAGAGCAATGCCCTTGACCTTACCTCTGCCCCAGGGGTATTCACAAAATGCCTGGCGGTAGTTGCTCATTTAAGAAGGCAAAGATTGCCATCTTCCCCTACCTAGACGACTGGCTCATTGTGGGTCAGTCTCAGACCAAGGTCAAATCACACCTGCAGGTTACCCAGCAGCTGCTTACCTCTCTAGGCTTTCTTCTCAATCTTCCAAAGTCAGTTTTAGAACCTGTCCAGGTACTCACCTTCATAGGGCAGAACTGGACACAAGGCAGGCCAGAGCCTTCCTTCCCCTAGAAAGGGTAAGGACCCTGGTGGGCCTGGCCTCCTCCTTCACCCTGCAGGTCTCTCGACCAGCAAGGCATTTTCTACAGCTCCTAGGACACATGGCTGCTTCCACAGCCGTAGTGCAAGGAGCAAGATTTCAGATGAGGGACATTCGGTTCCATTTGAGAGCCTTTTGGTCTCAAAGAAGAGATCCCCTATCCAAGTTGATCCCAGTAACTCGAACCCTGATCCAGGCCCTTCAGTGGTGGCAGGATCAGAGCAATCTGAGACAAGGGGTTCCTTTCATCCTCTATCTCACTCCTTGACCCTTACTACAGATCGTCCCTTTTGGGATGGGAGCTTCATGGGCGACCTCTCCACCCAGGGATTGTGGTCCCCAGGAATCTCTGCTCCACATCAATCTGTTGGAACTCAGAGCTGTTTTTCTAGCACTTCAGGTTTTTTCTGCATCTGTTCAGAACAAAGTGGTACAGGTCAGAACAGACAACACCACTACAATGTGGTACATCAACAAACAAGGGGGCACTCGGTCTTCGGCCTTATGCACCGAGGCAATGAAGTTGTGGTCTCTGGCTTATTCCCTGAACACCTCCCTCATAGCAGTTCACCTCCCAGGCAAGGACAATGTCCTGGCAGATGCTCTCAGCAGGATTTCCCAGGGCCATCACGAATGGTCATTGGATCCCTAGTACTGGGGATAGTTTTTGCCAGGTGGGCACCCTCAGATAGATCTTTTGCTGCCCCAGACAATCATCAACTTCCACTTTTTGTTGCAGGCCCCAGTGTTGGGCTCAGTCCCCTGGATGCCTTCCTCTCGATTGGGAAGGGAAGTTTCTCTATGCCTTTCCCCCCTTCCCTCTCCTGTTCAAGGTGCTAGTCAAAATCAGATCTCAGCCCTGCAAGATGATTCTGATTGCTCCAGATTGGGCCAGACAGCCCTGGTACCCTCTCCTTCTGTCCTTAGCAGTCCATCTCCCCCTGTGTCTCCCCAGGAACCACAATTTGTTAACCTGTGCCGAGGGGAGAGTTTGGTATCCGAATCTCAAATCCCTCAACCTCAAGGCCTGGCTCTTGAGGAGTTAGAGTTTGCTGACTTACACCTTTCTCAAGGTGTTCTCGAAATTTTGAAAGCTTCTTGGAAGCCTTCCACTAGGGCTACTTATAACTCTAAATGGAAAGGTTTTCCATATGGTGCTCTGGGAAGCATATTTCCTCGAATCTGCTGATTTGCCCACTGTTTTGGACTATATGGTCCATCTTAATTCTTTGGGACTGAGACCAGCTACCCTAAAAGTGCATTTGGCAGCTGTCTCTGTTTTATTTCAGCAGGGAAGCCTCTCTCTCTCTGCTCACCCTGTATTTTCCAAGTTTTTCAGAGGATTGCTTCATACAATCCACCATTCAGGACCCTGCCCTGCCTGGGATCTTAATGCTTGCATTGCTCAGCTGATGCAACCCCCTTGAACTCTGCTTCCGCAGAGCTTAAGTACTTGAGTTGGAAAACTGTGTTTCTAGTAGCCATCACTTCTGCCAGGCGCATAAGTGAGTTGCAAGCTTTGTCAGTGAGACTGACTTTATTTCCTTTCACAGGGATAAGGTAGTCCTCAGGACTAACAGGAAGTTTTTGCCTAAGGTGGTTTCAGATTTCCACCTTAATCAATCTATTTCTCTTCCAGTGTTCTTCACTGACCATTCCTCCTCTGGAGAGGAGGCTGCACAACAGATGTTAAGAGGCCCTAGTTACTACATAGAGTGTACCAAGGGTCACAGGTTTGACTCCCTCCAACTCTTTCTCACTTATGGTGAGGTTGGGAAAGGGGAACCTGCCACTAAGAGATCCATTGCCAGGTGGATTGTCTCTTGTATCCAATTTTGCTATCAAAACTGGGCAAGGTTCCCCCTTCAGGCCTGAGGGCTCACTCTACCAGAGGTACAGCTGCGTCCCTAGCTGCGGCCAGGGACATCCCTGTCTTGGAGATATGTCAAGCAGTTACTTGGAAAACAGTACATACTTTCACTAAGCATTACTCCTTGGACATTCAGGCCAGGAGGGATGCTCGATTTGGCACAACTGTGCTTCAGAGCCTATTTCCTAAGTAGGTTCTGTCCCTCCTCCTTAGAGGTACTGCTGTGTAGTCTGCAATTGTCATAATATAGCAAGACTTCATGTTGTTTGAAGAAAAATTACTCACCTTAGTAATGTTGTTTCTTCTAATGGAGTCTTGCTATATTATGACCTCCCCCAACCTGCCCTCTCAGAACTTCTACTTTAGGGATGGGGTGGACAGTCCAGTGTTGGCACTTTTGATGCCCATCTTGTGTTTTCCACCCCTTCTTTTGGGGGTTTTCGGTGTTGTGTTTATCTTATCTTATCTTATCTTATTTTCTGGTCCCCTGATTTGAGTCTTGGTGTTGGGACCAGGAAAATGTGTTAATTAGTAGCCAGTTGGCTAGTGTGAGGTTACAGCTTCCCACACAGAACCTTAGTGAGTTTTGCTCTAAAGATCTGACAGTTTCAGTTTGAAATGATCCAGACAGAGCTTTTTCTAACCGACTCAGGCTCTAAGTTCCATGCATGGCATGGAAGTTAACTCTTTCACCTCCGGAGCAGTTCTAAGGCTGGGACAAACTGCAATTGTCATAATATAGCAAGACTCCATTAGAAGAAACAACATTACTAAGGTTTATAATTTTTTCTTCTCTGTTATCTTACTGTATTGTATACTTGTAAATTCCCCTGTATTTGTTGTCTTTTTTTTTTTTTTTATTTTATTGTAAGATCAGTTTTACAACCTTTGAGTCAAAGACTCGTTTACAAAGGTACCTCGTCAAGAAAGGTGGGGGAGACGACAAATAGAGTGGTGTTAGGACAGGGATGACAGACAGGTTAGATACATAAAATATACATTTGGAGAGTGCAGACAGCGAAGCTGTACTGGAGCAAACTCGTGTAAGGTGCTAACATTGGTAAAAACAACAGGAGATACGTTATTCAATTAACAACATGTCACAACTAATATGTAGAGTTAAAAGAGGACCGGACGGCGAGGTGCTTGAAAAGGTTAGAGAGGGCAGCTACAAACATTTACAGCATCGGTTGTCAATAATATGCTGGCGGAGGGCAATTTTGAAATGGCCAATGCCTGGGATCTTGGAGATGGTTTCAGGAAGGAGTTAAACCAGGACGGGGCTAGGTGATGGAAAGATCTTTGGCAGCGGGAGGTCCTTGCTCTGGGAGCGTTGAAGGTGGCTGCGGCGGCGTACCAGGTTGGCAGGGATCTAGCAGCCCGCTGCAGAGGTCCAGAGACCCCAGGAGGGCAGAGACCTGACATGGATTTTTGGCCAGTAGGCAGGTTTGATATTTCAGTCTTTCCTCAAGAGTGAGTATTTTGTGGCGGAGTATAGCAGACAGGTGTGGGTTCTGCTGTGGGCACCGGTAAGGAGCCTACAGGCTTTGTTGATGGAGGTCTGGACTTTGGATAAGGCAGAGGCATCAGCAGCTGCAAACAGCGTCCGTAGTCAGCCAGTGATAATACCGATGAGGTGATGGCAAGTTTTAAGGCGGGTTCGGAGACAGTCTTTGTGGCGGTAGAAGACCGATCCTGGAGTTCATTGCAGATGCCAAAGCTTTAAGGTGGGCGTGGAAAGTAAGGCGGTGTCAAGGTGATGCCCAGGTACTTGTAGGGCCGAGACCTGCTCCAGAGGGAGGCATGCTGGTGGTGATGTGGAGGGAAAGTCCCTGGCATTGTTTTGCCGATGAGAGAATAGCATGGACTTAGTTTTCTTTAGGTTCAGGACTAAGCGGTGATTATTGAACCACTTTTCGGTTTGGAGGAAGGCGCTTTGCAGCATGACTTGGAGTGGGAGTGGGTCAGGGTGTGATGCAAGGATAACAGCATCATCAGCATAGAGTAAAATTTTACTGGAACAGGAGCTGGGGAGGGTGTTCAGGAATAGGCTGAAAAGGGTCGGGCCAAGGATGGAGCCTTGGGGGACCCCCGAGTGTACAGGAAGGTAGGGGGAGAGGGTCCCATTTAGCTTGACTCTTTGGGACCTGTTGTGTAGGTAGCTTGTGAACCACTTCAGGGGGCCGGCTGCGAGACCCAGTACTAAGGGAGTTTAGTAGCAGGGGTGGCACACGTGTCGAAGGCCTTACAGGTCTATAAAGACTGCCCCTGCGAGATGACCTTTGTCAAGTGCTGAGTGAATGTGGTGGGAGAATTCCAGAAGGGCAGTGGACGTGCTATGGCCAGGGCAGAAACCATGTTGCTCTGGACAAAGGAGGTTGTAGTTAGTAAGATTTTCCGAGAGCTGTGTGTTCACTATTTTTTCTAAGGCTTTGGATAGAGGGGGAAGGATGGAGATGGGCCTGTAGTTATTAGGCAGAGTGCGGTCCCCAGACTTGTGGATGGGGGTTACTTCAGCTTGTTTCCAGGCCTTAGGGAATTGGCCGAGGCATAGGGATTTGTTAATGATAAGCGTCAGCGGGGTAAGCATGACATCCATACAGGAAGAAGTATCCTGGAGTCAAGAGGGTCATTGATAGGGTTCTGAGAGGCGAGGATTTTATTAAGAAAGGTTTGGCATCGTGGGGTGAGATCATACAGAAGTGGAATTGTGGCCTGGAAATGGGAGCGTGGGTGGTTTTGCAACCGGGTCTGAAAAGTGGGCCGGGAGGACGGCACTTAAGTCAGTGAAGGTTTTGTTAAGGCAGTCAGCGATACAGGTGGGGTCAGTCGAGACAGTCCCATTTATGACAATCTGGGATGGAGGGGGGGAGCGGGTCTTACCATTTAAATCTTTAATGTTGTCCCAGAAGGCTCTGGACGAGCCCCAGGAAGATGTCAACGCAGCCTGGTAGAATTTAGCTTTAGCCTGCTTGATTGACCAGGTGCATTGATTGCGGGCTGTCCTGTAGGCTAGTCTGTCAGCAAGCCTACCGGAGTCATTAGCTAAGTGCCAGAGGTTATCTCTCTTTTTTAGTTGTAGGATCAGTGCAGGAGTTATCCATGCAGCAGTCCGTTTTTTTGTCCTAGGAGAGCTGAGGGGTGCATACAGGTCACAGGCGAGGTTGAAGGCAGTGGAGAGGTAGGTTAGGGCAGAGTTAACGTCAGGAGCGCTGGCCAATGGGGACCAGTCGATATGGGTGAGGTGACGTTTGAGGTTGGCGAGACCTCCAGGAAAAGCGAGGGTCCTCTGTACCCAGGGCAGAGGGTGGGGAGGACCAGAAGCAGATGACAGGGGAGTGGTCACTGAGTGAGTCCGCAAGGACTTCAACGGAGACTATTTTATGAGGCCGGTTAGAGAGGATAACATCCAGGAGAGAGCTAGTTCCTGTGACTTTGTTAAGTCTAGTGGGCTGAGTGACCATTTGGGACAGGTCAAGGGCAGCAAGCTCATTCTTCAAATTATCAGCCAACGGGCTGAGCCAATTGGAATTTAAGTCACCCAATTGTGTGTGACTCTAAACCCCTTGAAAATGGGCCCTGCCTAAAGAGTTTTATGCAAAATAAAAAACTAAAAAAACCAAAAAACCACATAAACCTGCTGGAGCTCCATGCAGGGCTGTTGGCCCTTATGGAATTTGCTCCTCTGGTTAGGGGTCTGGTGGTTTAGGTCTAGACAACCAATACCATAGCCATGTTTTATCTGAACAGACAGGTTGGCACACATTCCCTTCCCTTGTATTGAGAGATACTCTGCACCTGGACCCTTGTATGCAGCCTTGGCGCTGATCTCTTCACGATTCTTGTGCAGAGAAGGACAGTCAGCTGGCAGACACTCTCAACCGGGTAGAAGAGACAATGCACAAGTGGTCTCTGCATCAGGACGTAGCAAATCACCTGATCTTCATTGAGTGTATCTCTTGCATCAGGCCACACCTAAGGAACTATAGCTGCCACCAGCACTAGGACCACATGGAAACTTTTCTAGCTAGCAGTCTACAAGAGGGTGCCTGTGATGACGTCAGATGCAGGTGACATCCTTCTCACATAAACATGGGTGGCCCCATGCACTTCTCAGTTCTTTTCCCGCCATCAACAATCGCACACTGGACTCCACAGGTCCTGGCAGTGCTCATAGGCAGGCCATTTGAGCCAATGCCTAAGTGTGAGATGTCACACCTGTCATGGAAGACAGCTTTTCTGGTGGCTATTACATCACGCCAGAAGGATGGGGAGACTCCAAGTGCTCTTGGTGAACCCTCTCTACCTAGTGTTCCAAAGAGACAAGGTTGTCCTTCCCCTCAACCTGAAGTTCCTCTTCAAGGTGGTTTCCGAATTTCAACTTAACCAGATGATTAACTTGCCGGTATACTTTACCTACTCTTCTTTGGAGGATGACTGCAGGCTCAATACCCTGGACCTGCGGAGGGTGCTGTCTTATAATATAGTGCATACAGCTGAAGTTCGGGGTCAGGCTTACCAGCTGTTTGTCACCTACACTGAAGCCGCACCTGGCAGACTGGCAGCAAAGTGGATGATTGCAAGATGGATCATGTCTTGCATCAAATTCTGCTGTAGGTTGGCTGGTTGGCAGCCTCCTGTAGGGATCAGGGATCATTCAACTAGACATACTGCTACCTCAGTGGCTGCTTCCCAGGACATTCCCATTCAGGAGATCTGTAGGGCTGCTACCTGCATGTCAGCTCACTTCTTCCATTTTCCACTACCATGTTGTCCTTAGTCATGCAGGGATGTGCATTTTGAGACCTCAGTTCTCCACTCTGTTCGCCAGGTAGGGGTGTGTGCCTTGCCCCCTCCTTCTCCTCCTGGAGAACTGCCTAGAGTCCATCAGAGTGTGGATAGTGTACCATATACATGCTCCTAGAAGAATAGGTTACTCACCTGTAACCGTAGTTCTAGGAGTGGCATATTGTACACATCCACACGATGTGTCCAGCCTCCCTGGCATGTGGCACAGATTCTGTTTCCAGCATGCAAGATCTGATGTCACAGGGAGGAGTCGGGGGATTTATCTCCCCGAGTGGTGGGAGGAGTTTAGCTTAAAGACTTCCTGCGAATCATCAACTTCCAGTGGAACAGCCTGAGTGTGGATGTGTACCATATACCACTCCTATAACTACGGTTACAGGTGAGTAACCTATTCATGTCATCGTATTTGCATGCCGCTGAAGTTGAAAGTCTTTATTTGATTTTCCACGATAATAAAGTCTCTTTGCGTACAAATCCTAAGTTTCTACCAAGGTGGTATCTGATACATACTGAATCAAGATCCTGTTTATGAGCTGGCTCCATGGTACTGAGCGATGGGGTTTGCTTGGCACACTGGCGACCCTGGTTAGCCTCGTTACTCAGATTTAAGGAGCGGAGATGGCGGGAGGGAGTTAAGAGCACCCTTTGGAGGCTTCCTCCCGGGCAGGTGGGTGATTACTGTACCACTTGTTGGGCAGCTCTGGTGGTCAGCTTGTGGTGGGATGTTCTTGATGACGTGAAGCCTCGACACACTGCTGAACGCCCACCCCAGGACGCCGCTACGGCTGGATCAGTTTGTGTGGGAGGTGGTTGGGCTGGGGAGAAAACAGAAAATCACAGCTTTTCCAACTGGATGATGGTCACCCAGATCCCCCCACATCACGAAGCCCTGAAGTAGCCTCCAAGAGCCGATCCCGCATCGCGTGCCTAGTATGGATTTGGACCCTATCTCCCCTCTTGTGGGTCCAGGGATAGTGGATGGCACTGGGGTATGATGCGGTGGGATGAGGGTCCAGTCGCGGCCTGAAGGAGTGGCCAGCCGAGGACACAGGAGGTGCAAAAAAAATCCTGTTTATTACCCTGAGCATGTCAGTCAGGGTGAGGCACTACTCCATACTTTAAATGTACATAGAATACTCGGATACTGTGTGACTCGCACCAAAGACTATAGAAAGTCCTTTTAGCCTTGTGTTTCATTCGCCACTGGAAAAGAGGGTGCTCCTGTGTCTAAACAGTGTCTGTCCAAATGGCTGGCATATTGTGTTATGTTCTAGGAAGTATGGTAAGGAACTTCTTGGTGCGGTTCGTGATCACTCCACCAGGGGAAATGCTACTTATTTTGCTTGTTTAAGAAATGTTTCTGTTGCTGACATTTGTGCTGCAGTTACATGGAGCACTGTCCACACCTTTGCTAAATATGTAATCGTTCTGGGAGGTGGCTTGCAGTAGTTGTAGGACCAAGTACAGGTGACTGGGGAGCGATCGCTCAGTGTTTCAGCGAGAACAGCAGTATTGGTGATGTGGGCAGGTTGATTGGTGAGAACCTAGTCCAGGAGGGTGCTGGTCCTAGTTTTGTAGTTAACTCTGGTTGCTGTCTCAACCATGTGAGAGAAGTGGACCGCAGATAAGGCGTCCTTGATTGAGGAAGCAGAAGGGGAGAGCCAGTTGATACTGAAATCTCCCAGCATCACGATTTCTGTGTTTAGGCTCAGGGTGCCCACATGGTCCATCAGGTCACTGCTGCTAGCCACAGTTAGCTTAGGTGGGATGTAGACAGAGAGAACCATCAGTGTCCTGTTACGGGGTCCCTGCAAAAGTTTCATGGTCCGAACTTGGGTGCTGTTGGCACTGGTGGGTGCTGGAAGTATGTAACCTTGAAGGGGATCCCTAATGTATAGGACACAGCCCCCACCTCTTTTTGAGAGTCGGTCCTGTCTGAACGGGGTGTATCCAGGCAGTGCGATAGTAGAGTCCGGTACCTTGGGGACAGCCAAGACTCTACTATAGAGAGTACGTCTGGGTTATGCCGAGTGATCCATACGTTCAAGCTGTCCATCTTTGGGAGTAAACTGCAGATATTTATGGAGGCAAGAGAGAGTCCTGCTGTGTTGTGGGACTGGTTTGCACTGTGTGGTGGTGGGCATGGGTTTGGGTGCACATTTCCTGAGAGCAGGAGAAGGAGCAGTACCAGGCTGGTGAGATGGTTTAATAAGATCTTGTTATTCTGACCTCTTTTTTTCTCTTGCTGGGTACTGGCACTTTCACAGTGCTAAAGTGCATCACAAAACCTGGGAAAAAAGCCACCAAGGAGGGTTCCTTTAGCTGGGAATCTTGGGTCCATGATATATAATCCCTGTGCATGGTGAAGGCACATTTGTTACATGATGTGATTGTGCCATACATGTTTAGCGCTGTCGTCTCAAAGTTGGGCTGTGCGGATTGCGGGAACGGTCTGCCAGAGGGGCCTGTGAGTGATATTAGGGTGAGTAGGAAGATGCCCCCTACAGTCCCAAGTGTCAAGTGGGACACAGTTTCAATGGCTGTGGAGTAAGAATAGGTTAGTTCAGGGCATAGTATTCTGGATAGTAGTAGATTTTGAAATCAATAGGAGAGAACACGTAGACAGCCATGATAACAGGAGGGTGAACTCCCCTGTAATGTCAGCAGCGTATAAGGAGCCAATGGGAATTTAGGCACTTAGTTAATATCAGTATGCCATGTGGTCACTGCACACTATATAAGTAAGTGTTGCAATAGAGTGGGCAGGAAGGTGGGTGGGAACAATGTGTGTGGGTGCGAGCCGAGTCAGGGCTTCCCTGGGAGCTGGAGAGGCAGCTGGGCAGTAGCAGATGCAGCTGCGCAGTGTCCTGGGTGGGCAGGTTCCGGGTCTTCCAGCAGTAGAAGCAGAGCACAGCCACACCGAAGTAGCATCCAATGTGGACCTACGGGAGTCTGGAAGGGAAAAGCTGTGTTTAAGTAAGAGAAGGAGTCAAGCAGCTGGGCGGGGGTTAGTGGCAGCCAGCCAGCAGGGGACTGGGGCCAGAAAGATAATAGGGGGGATTAGGCAAATGAGAGTGTGAGGTCAGTCAGAGAGAGCAGGGAGGGGTTGTGAAAGGGTCTGGGTGCAAATTGGTGCCGCTTTTTGAGAGGCAGAGGCCTGATCAGTTGAGAAGGGTCAGAGTGAGTACAGGTTCAGGCAGGGTGAGCGATAAGAGGCTTAGAAGCAGTCAGAGGTTAGAGCAGAGGGAAAAGAATTGAGCAGCAGCTAGGACTGAAGTATTTTTTAAAACTGTAGCAAACACTATATCCTATGAATCTTTAGCAAATCTAAACCATACAAGCAGTGAAATGGTACAATTTCCAGCTAACAGGCTAGAAATTCATACATATATTAGTAATGATAAGCACCATATCTCCAAAGGAATATGGGCAGTGAAGAGCGATTAAGGGGGGCATATAGTTAACAATGAAAGATCATCTTATTTCAGTCACACTGCAAAAAATAAATTTATATATATTCTTATTCTTTATTATGATTATTCTTATGCTCTACAATTTCATTTCATTTTGTTGGTAACCAGGATGCACACATTGATCATTAGCTCATTTTCAGTGTGGCTTTGAGGGCATACAGATGCTGTATTTACATTCTCAACAAATAAAACAGCAAAAAAAAAATACAAAATGTAAAACTGATATAAAACAGTTTGTCCAGCATATGGCATCAGCCTTTGTAGAGCAAGGTTTGGAGTCCTCCACTGGATCTCTGCCTAATCACCGGATTATAGCCGATGTCATATTGGAGGTGGGACAGCAGCACTGCTGTACTGGTGAATAGCAAACCCGTTTTTTTTTTAACTTGCAATTCTACTAATTTTCAACAATAAAACCAACAAATAATTAAATACACTGATGTCCACAGTGAACATCACTTACAGAATTCATTTCCAGTGAGTCTAGGAAATTGCTGAAGCACAGCTGGAGTCACAAAATGAGAGAGCGCCATTCGCCAGAGATGGCGATGAATAACCAGGTGAAGTAAGGAGATGGTCATCCCCTCCGTGAACTGAACATCCAAGAGTTCGACACGTCGCTTTGTTAATGACTACAGGGTGCCCTGGAGTTATCCAGTTAATAGTAATCGGCTTTTATTTTGAAATGTAGCTTTATCTGAGTTACAGCACATATCATCCATTCAATATGTACAAGAATAAAGATCATCATGTACACATCATTTTCTGCGGGCTTTGGGTACATTAGCCCAAGACAGGGCTTCCCCCATGAAGTATTCCAGATGCTGTCACTGTACAGATTAGAGCTATTCCTTGATGTACAGCTGATGAAAATACTCTTATATAATAATCCAAAACTGTAGTTAACTGAACCATAACAACTAAAACCGTAATCGTCCAATCCTGCATACCTTGCTATGTCCGTTGTTATTCACTTTCCACGTGGTGGAATATCTCTCCTCCCAAGTTGCCGGGGCTAAATAATAAGTTTGTGTTTATGCTTAAGTTTATGGGGACCCAACCAAGCATGCCCAAGCAGTCCAGGGCCAACCTCACTACTAGTGCTGGATGAAATTGCAAAAATCCATTTTGTGTACTTTTTTGTGAAATTGTGTCATGTTTGCGTAATTTCACACAATTTTGCAAACTGAGCACATTATACAGCGCTATGTAGCTTTTTGCACAAAATCAGCAAAAAGTTTTCAGATTAAAGTTTATAAAAATTTGCACTTCTGAACGTTTATGCACAGCTTGTAGCATTAATTGCTGAAATTGCACATTTTTAAGAATTCCCATTTTTAAAAATGTGCAATTTTGGAGGAAAGGGTGCTATTTTCCAAAACAACACACTTTTAAGAACTCACAATTAAAAAATTGTGCAATTTGGGGAACGAATACACAATTTTCCAAAAAAAAGAAAGCAGAATTACACTGGATTTTGATGCAGTTTCATGAAAATTATGCAGTGATTTCAAACAATTTCATAAGAGTACTAGAAATTTCATCTAGCACTACTACTACTCTCTACAGGGAAGGTTCCAAGACTCCTACTCTTCACTGCCTTAGGCCTTGCTGCCTCCTTGGCCCTGTGCTTTCCTACCAGCACTACCTGATGATTATGCAGTGGTACTCCTAATATGGCCATTATCAGCTCCATCCTTTTTACCAACAGCTCATGTGATGGTGGGGGTAGCTGTAGCCAAGCCATCGTTACTTCTCTGAGTGCCACTGTGCATTGCACACAGAAGAATCTCTGTTCTTTGTTGCCTCCCAATTTGGGAATCTGAACTCCTAGCACCAGATGCCTAAAGGAATATGGAACTGGCACTTTCCAAATCTGGGAGAGTGTGCTGTGCACTTCCTACCAATAACTGTAGAGCTGAGGACAGTCCCACAGTATGTGTAAGTGTGTGCCTGGCTGTCCACACTCCATCCAACAAAGGTTGCTGGAGCCTTCTCTAAAATGCTGTGCAACTGAGGGAATGCAGAAGAAGTGCATGCCATCAAAACTCATTGCAAACTGGCGGTGAAGTGACTTTCCAACCTGTCCCCCAAAGGCTATACTATTCCTCCTTGGTGATGGCTATCTGGGCCTCCTCCTCGGAGACTGTTTTGAGCCTAAGCATCTCTGGGTGGCTTTCTCCCTGTAAGGCCCTATTTGCACTGGATATCACTCCTCCTCCTCGCCCTTGCAGCACAGCTGCCCAGTAAAGAAAGATTTCCAGGGTGCTGAGGTCTCTGGTAACTTTACCTAGTCTACCATTAAGTAGTGCCTCACCAGACTGGCCCAGTGGCAGCCCAGGCTTTGGAACAAGCTCGGGTGGTTGGGGGTTGGTGGGGGAGGGAGGGAGGGAGGAGAGGATCGACCATCTGATGGACTGCTGCCTATCCCAGGGTGGGGAATGCTGTCTCACTCCATGGCTGCTACCTGGTGGAGTTCGGGTGGCAGTGCCAGAGTTCAAGCAGTGCAGAAGAACGGCTGTGGTTACATAGCAGGTGTGCACCTCCACGCATACATGCATGCAGCCCGCTGCAGCAAGGGGAGAAAAACAGAGGAAAAATGGTGGTTGTAGGCTATATGACGCTTTGCTTATCATCCCTCACCCCGTACTGTTGCCGGCTCGCTGACCCTCCAAATTAGCACGCAGATCTCAGGGTGGGAGGGAGCACAGCCCTCCCCTTCCTGGCCCTGCCACGGAGGCAATCCTCAGGGGATATGGGGCTCGGTGGACTGGAGAGGCAGTTGCCAGGTGGGGGGTGGCAGGGACAGGGCTGAACAGCTGCCTGCGATGCACTCGGAGGATAAAAATCTGTATCAAAAAAACTAGTGCCTCACCAGCAGGTACTGAAAAAAGTGCTGTCTGAAGAGTCCACATTTCTGTTGGAGTCCTACAAAAGGGAAGGCAGGCTGCTCCCTGGACCTGTTTCATGAACTGCAACAAAGCCTGTTTGTTCCACCACTTGAAGCCCAAATCCATGCTTGGTGGCTCGAATTCTGGATCTCTAATTATTACTGTTCATGGACCTATATCATTAGGTGTCTTTGTGACCAGTCTGATCTTGTTCAGTACCTGCAGGCTATAAGTCGGTTGTGATCACTGAGTCCATGTTACTCAGGCAAGGGAGGCTGTCTTGCCAAACTCCGCCCCCCCCGGCCCCTACCTGAGGCTATTGTAAAAATTCTGCTGGTGGCCACTTAGCAGCCCTGCCATGGATTAACCACAGCAATGCTTTGTGTCCTGGGGGTGGCATGCACTGGTGGCAGCTGCAAGATGATGCCCACTCCATTCCTTGAGTCACCCCCATCCCCGCCGTTCGAAGTATTCTGCTGTAAGAAAGAAGCCAGTGACGGTCCCTGTAAGTGGACCTACCTTGCACTCAGCCTCTTGGGGTTAGGACCACCTGGGGTGGGGCTGGCGCCACATAGAACTACCACCCTTTGTCCTGCCACCATGTACTGCCACCGCTGAATACACTATGTACTGCCATATGCTCTTTATTAGCTGGTAACTCTACCCACCTCCCTCCTGTGTTCCCTGACCTCTAAAAGGCCCCAGTGGGGCTGCTAAACTCAGGCATCTCTCTGCTTTATCTGACCCATCAGCAGTTTGTGGTATGGAAGTCACCCCTCCCTACCTCCTCTGGCCACTCCTCAGCCCACTGACATCATTACACCAACCTTTGAGATGGGAAAAGAAAAGTCCATCCCACCTTTACATATTGTAAAGTATATAACATTGGCCTCCCGCAAAGGAAGTGAACAGCAATATCCAGAAAAAGTCTTTCATGTTGCCCTTCCCAATGGGCCAGCTCCCCATCTGCTAGAGAGATAAATGCCAGAACTGTATACTGTTTCCTGCCAACTGCACCGTTCAGCACGGGTCTTTTGAGGTGGAGGGAGATTACATTTTTAAAGTTAACAGACAGCTGCTGGTGTGGGTTCTTAACTGTGTGCCACTAGTTTGAGTCTGGGTGCACTTTCAAAGGCAGGTCGGCCCAGGGTTGAAAAGAGTTCCACAGGGGCCCCTAATTTCTTGAGTAGTGGTTTGGCCTCTACTAGGGTTCAGAAGAATTTTGGCACTTCTGAGGTATGTATTTTAAACTGCACTGGGGCAATAACTTGCATTTTCATTTCCTTTACCATCAGGTCTTTATCCAATATTTATTTATTTATTTATTTAGCTTTTGTTAACTAGGTAAGCACGCTAGACAGCCAAGTGCCTGTTTTCAGGTGCGACCCGGGAGAATTACAAAGGCAATAACAATTCAGAGACAAAGTAACATTAATCAATAAGGTGCAGTCAGGTGCAGGCAGAGAACCCAGGCAATAACAAATTAAGAGACACGATAGCAACAGTTAACAAGGTACAGACAGCAATTGGCAGCAAACTGTGGTCAGGTGCAGGCAGAGAACATATACAAGGCAAGTACAGTGATTAAGGCATGGTGACCACAGGAGGTGGCCAGGGGGCCAAACATATCTCAGCAAGGCCTTATCGAAGACTGCGATATAGACAACTGCACAAGTGCTATGGCCAACGTAGTTTTCCTCTTCAGGAAAGTCATAGGTGTATAATCATGCTCAAAATAAAGTTAAGTCTCCAAAGATGACTTATTTTTATTCTAGGTTTGCATCAGCACCTTTGTCTTGGTGTGGCAGTCTAGAAATTTAAGTATTATGGAACATGGTCGTGCTTTAGGATTTGTGAGCCTTAGGCCCAGAGCCCTGTGGGCATGCACGATTTTGAGAGGGTCCTCTGCTCACCCAGAAGGAAGGTGAGGAAGGGTTGCATGGGGTCTTGTTCGGGGCCCTCTGAGAGCCCATGTATTCAGATGTCATCCTGCCGGGAACCCAGTTCAAGATCATTGAGCTTGTTAGTTAGCTTGTGTTCCTGGTGGTGTGGGAATGTCAGAGCTGTGGTGTGCTGTCCAATTGTGTCCGAGGCTTCCGTGAACTCTGCTTTCAAGTCTGATGCTTCCATCAGTTGTTTTAAGTTTTCAGTCACTTTGCTTTCTAGTCTTTCTTGGGTCTGGTCCATGTAGTGCCCCAGAGTTAGGGCCCTACAGAAAACAGTCTATGGAACACATTAGGTGTTCAGGGGATCCCTAAGGAAGTCATAGAGAATAGATGTGTGTGTGCCTGGGGCCCACAGAGTGGGGACAAGCAAGTGTTTGTTTGGGCACCTTGACTATTGTGAAGACCCCTCAGCAGCCAAGTATCCCAGCAGTTTCCCCAGTAAACTCCCCTGCCCAGCGTGTGGGCATTAATCAAATGTACAGAACTGTTTGGCTTGTGTTCGGTTTTTGAGCAGGAACCCTGAGCCCTTAAAGGAATGGTCAGGGTGGCTGTTGGGGTGAAATGAGCCGAGATTTTTTTGTGTGTCATAGAAACATAGAATCTGATGGCAGATAAGGACCGCTTGGCCCGCCCAGTCTGCCCATTTCTCTACCTAATGGATAAACTGCAGATCCTAATTAACCAACAGCCTACTTCCTCCTACCCCCCCCCACTAGAATTGCCTTATGTCTGTCCCAAGCATTCTTGAATTCCTCCACTGTTTTTGACTCCATGACCTCCTCAGGAAGGCCATTCAATGCATCCACAACCCTCTCTGTGAAAAAATACTTTCTCACATTACCTCTGAGCCGTCCCCCCTCTATCTTCAACCTGCCCCTTGTTCTTGCACATCTTTTTTTCTGAAAGATGCTACCCTCTTGGACTTTGTTGATTCCCTTGAGATACTTGAAAGTTACTATCAGGTCCCCTCTCTCCCTCCTTTCCTTGAGGTTATACATATTAAGCTCCTATAGTCTCTCTTTATATGGCTTCTGGTGCAGACCCTGCACCATTTTAGTTGCCCTCCTCTGGACATCCTCCATTCTGTCTATGTACTTGCAGAGATGGGGTCTCCAGAACTGGATGCAGTACTCCAGATGGGGTCTCACTACCTGTCTGTACAGAGGGATGATAACTTCCTGTTTTCTACTGGTGATGCCTTTCCCTATGCATCCCAGTATCCCCCCAGCCCTCCTTACTGCCTTCTTACATTGCTTGCCTACCTTTAGGTCATCTGAAATGACTACCCACAGATCCCTTTCCATTTTTGTTGTTTTTAGTATCTCACCACCCATTGTGTACTCTTCCCCTGGGGTTTTCCCCCCAGGTGCATTACTTTGCACTTCTTTGCACTGAGTCTAAGCTGCCATACATTTGACCATTCCTCCAACCTTGTTAATTCCCTTCTCATCCTTTCCATCCCACCTTGTGTATCAACCCTATTGCACATCTTTATGTCGTCTGTAAAGAGACATGCTTTTCCTTATAGTTCCTCCGCAATGTCACTTACAAAGACATTAAAGAGGACCAGTCCCAGTATTGAACCCTGCAGTACCCCGCTATTAACTCACCTTTCTTCAGAGTAGACTCCGTTTACTATTATCCTCTGCGTCCTGTTGTCCAGCCAGTTTGTTACCCAGGCTACCACCTTGGGACCCACTCCAAGGCTGGCTAACTTGTTTATTAATTTTTTGTGTGGGACTATGTCAAATGCCTTCCTAAAGTCTAGGTAGGCCATGTCCACAGCCCTTCCTTGGTCTATTACTTTGGTCACTCAGTCAAAGAAATCTAATAGATTCATCTGACACGATCTTCCTGCTGTGAATCCATGCTGCCTTGGGTTCTGTTCTCCTCTGGTCTCTAGGTACTCAACAATTCTTTTCTTCAGAAGTGATTCCATCATTTTCCCTACCACTGAGGTCAAACTAACAGGTCTGTAGTTTCCTGCCTCTGCCTTGCTCCCACTTCTGTGAAGTGGAGTCACATCTGCCCTCCTCCAGTCCTCAGGTACCACCCCATCCTCCCATGATTTGTTAAAGAGGGTAGTCAGTGGTGTCACAGGTACGCAGACAGTAGTGTATATTAGTAACTTACGACAGTATGCCATTTGGAGGAGTCAGCTCAGAAGAAAGATGCGTCACAACACAGTTCATGCTAACTCCCACAAAAATATAACATATTATCAAAGTATTTTTGTTGCAGAGGCAAAGAAGAGAAAAGCAGCAGTAAGTGAGACATATATAATACAATTCTTTGATGACGCATGTAACCTACTCCGTGTTAACTTCAAAATAAGATGCACCATGGAATCCCCACACAGCTGTCTAGTAAGCAAATGTTCTCAACTATTCCTCATCCCCCCCTTCCCCACTCCCAATTCATGCTGTGGGTTCTATCCCCACACCAGGCACTTGGGCTGAATCCTAATACTGACACTGTAGTGCAGCATGAGGGGGGTGCTGCTCTCCTGAGGTGCCGTCTTTCAGATGAGATGTTAAGCCGAGGTCCCAGCTGCCTGTTCTGGTGGTAGTTCAGGTGGATGTTAAAGATCCCATGGCACTTCTCAAAAAGAATAAGGGAATTTCCCTGGTACCCTGGCCAAATTTCCCCCATTCACTCAAAGTACCACCAACAGCTTAATCTGTTAAAAGTCAGTTGGCATTCATCTGTATCCCCCTCCCCTTGGTCGTGCCTGAAAATAGACAGAATTTGTCTAGTGCACTTACCCGGTCAATAAAAACGAAATAAATAAATAAAAACACTGGTTTGCTTAGTCTGGGATCAAACACTAGTTCTATGGTAATCTGAGGTGTGTTGTGGAAGTCCTGCTTGTTCATATTGAGAAAGTTCAAATACTTCATACTTGCAGTACTTCAAGCTTTTTTTTTTTATGGGGAAGCTGGCAGGCAGCTATGGCTTTTCTCTTAGAGGAGCACATCTCTCTGTCCCCAGCAACCCTGCACTGAATCTCGCTGGGAAATCCCCATAGGTTGCCCCCCACCCCCATGACAGGGCCGAGGGTGAGGAACGCAGCTTTCTCCCCTCCCCTTGAAAGCCAGCATCCAGATTCCAGGGGCACAGCACAGGCACAGTGGGGGCCATCACGGAGCCTGCCAGGTCTGTTTTTGCTTTTCTCCCTGACCCCCCTCTCCTCCGATGTCAGACACGCCAGCTATGTGCCTCCTGACCTGTATCACCTTCAAGCCACCACTAGAGAGCAATAAGCGAGCAGGATGGCAGATTCTCCTTCCTCCATGAGAGGAGAGCAGTTCTCTGGATGCTCAATCATCTCTTGCTCCTGCTGACCCGGGCTCATTCCTGAACCTGGGTCACCGGTGTGGAGCAAGGTGTAGCATCCAGCCCCTCAACCTTCAGCTCCACCGGGCCGGCCCTCAAGTTTTTTTTAAGGATAGGATAGGAATAGATAGGATAGGACAGAATAGGAAAGGATTGTATTTGTATAGCACCTTTGTACAGCTCAAAACTCTTTAGAACTTCAAACAAATGACATCTGATCAAACAAACATAAGAGTATAGAATATAAACCCAGCTCTGACTATATCCACAAAACTATAAAGCTATCAATTCCCTGAAAAGGCCTGTCTTGAACAATCAGGCTTTCTATTGTGTTTTAAAAGTTTTAATTGAAGAGGCAGAATGAATGGATTTTAGAACAATATTCCAGAGTCTCGGAGTGGCCACAGAAAATGCTTGGTTCCCAGCAGATTTCAGTCTTACTGGTGGGACTATTGAAAGTTCCTTGGTATCCGAGCAAAGAACTCTGTCGCCCTGATACTCCTCCTGACAGGCAGCAAGTAGCTCACGAATGTAGAGGGGATCCTATCTTTTTAAGGCCTTGTAAGCCAGGGATTCTGAATTCAGAATGCTATCTTCTCAGCAGCCAGTGTGTGACAGGGTTGAATAAGGCCTGTCCCATTTGCTATGCAGAAAAAGTTAAATGCGAGAATCTCTTCTACCCTCTCCTTTTCTGTCTTTCGTTTATTTAGTTGGGCAATCAAATGTTCTCGTGAGACCTAGGAACCGATCACTCTGATGGTCTCACGATTCTCCACCTCCTATCTCTCTGCCTTCACTTGCTGTTTGTTTGTTCTTCCTCCTTGCATATCTATGGTTAAAAATATATGTGAATCTGTATGTGAAACTGGGACCCCTTGCTTTGAAAATGCATATAGTCATATTGTTGAAATGATTGCAGAATGCTATTTGGAACTCAAGGGGTTAACCTTGAGATACAGCACAAACTCTTTTGCAGAGCTGTCAACAGGAGGTCAGTTCTGGGACACCATGTTCTATTTTGTTGCAGCTGCCAGGAAATTGACAAGAACTCCAATACATTTTGTGATAAACAGAATATCTCCTTTAAGAGCTCAGGATGTAAAAATGTATTGCCATGCAAAGGCTTATAAAAAGTGAACAATCTTTTTTTGTGGGGTGGGGGACTAAGATTGGAAATTGAGAAGAAACTCTCAGATGAAGGACTTTTGTTTTCTCTGTTTGTACTGGCTTTGTATATAGCTATCCTAAAAATGTTTTTATTTTTATTCTGTTGTTATTACTAATAATAAAATGCTACTTGCAAATTTTATAACTGCTTCTGGTTTTGCTATGCTTCCTGAGCAGTGCCTCGGTGACACAGTGCAACTCCCACAATGCAGGAGTGATGTGATTAAATCTGGATATATCAGTTAACAGCCTGGCTGCCGAGTTCTGAAATTACTGAAGATGATGTAACTGAATAGCTGGATGGCCATGGTAGAGCACATTGCAGAAATCAATTAGCGAGGTAATGAAGGATTACACTAGTGTGTGCAGATCTCTGTGGTCTAGAAAGGGGCACAATCTTTTAAGGTGCACTGCCTCCAGCAGCACTGAGAAATGCTCCATGCACATTGAAACTTGGGTAGTTTTGGTAATATATGTCTGTTAAAGCCAAGTCTGTTCAAACCACCATCCTCGTTATCCAAAAGTACAAAGGAACTGTACCACAGTAATAGCCTGTCTTGCCAAGAAGATACTTTTCCCAGCATTGCATATACACGTGTGTGAACCCCTTTTGACAAGTGTGCAGTTTACTCCTCTGTTGTAGCAAGGTGAGCTGAATGCAAGTGGACAAAATCTGATGTCCCTTTTAGCTGAAGATGGTTCTTTAGCCATGCCTGCTGCATGTTGCCTCGATTCCCCTACCTGATCTTCCTTCTCAGCTGGTACAGGGCATTGAACTCTTCTCTCAATCCAGTTCCATGGCCTGCTCAGTATTATTCACTTTTAGCAGAAGAACAGCCTTCCAATGCTGCATGTCAGATTTAGGTGATGTGCTGGCCTCTTCGATGTGGCATGCTTCAAACCCAGGTAACTGTGACTAAATAACTACTGTCCCTTCCAGTTAAAGTTATCTGCATCGACCAGTAGCAGAAGCCAAATCATTTTAATTTACTCAATCCAAGAGTCTCAAAATCTGGGCATGTCCAATGAGACCTACAGCTAATCTGTGCATCATTGTGTTTCCCTCTCTACAGGCAGGAAGTGAGAGCACTGTAAAAAAGGAAACTAATCAAGATGAGCTTAACCATGTCTTGTTTACAAACGACTTCCCATGTACCATTTGTCCTTCACAAAACCCTGTAAGGCCTGTGGAGAGAAAAAGAAGACAACGACAGAACACATTTATAGCGATTTTTTTGGGTGGCGGAGATCTGGCGTACAAGATGGAAGATGGAACTCTCCATATCTAATTTAATAATAGGACATGGCAATGGTGGTAGTGGTGGGAATGACTTCACTGAGGACAACACTTTGTTGAAGTATTGTATTGCTATGGTGGCTTTTAAATCCACTTCCCTAAGAGGTCCAAGCTGAAGCTGCCTGGCCCATTAGTTAAAGATATGAAGTACAGTAGCCCCTCGCCATAGCAAAATTTAGCTATAGCGAACACTCCGTGTGGCTCCCAAAGGTAATGAGCTGTGTAGTTCAGAAGGCTACAGACCACAATCTGCTTTTTATTAAATGCCCCTCATTGATCTGTTTCTGCAGATCAACCCTCAAGTCCCTCTGGTTCATTAGCTGTAAATACAGTAATCTTAAACAGGACTTCACCTAAATACTGTACAGTTAAAGTTTGGACGGACTGTGTTTAATGTGGTTGGGAGAACAGGCAGTGTTCCCAAACGACATGCTGTAAGTCCGATCGGTGGGGTGCTGTCAGCCTGGCCTGAGAGAGATGAGAGTGATAAAACTTTAAATGCAGCAACCACACACAGAAATCAAGAGTGCTGCAGATTAGCTTAAAGTAAACTTTGTCCATTTAAAGAGTAACTACGTACAGTACTGTAGTCACAGGAAGTCAGCGCGATCGAGTGAGGAGGGCGAACTCACAGCATAGCGTAGGCTGCACTGTATCTGCCCAACACTGTCTTTTTTGCTTAAATAAATTTAACCACGATAATGCTGTGTCTAAAAAAACAGATTAGTAGTACATTTCAGCAGAGTAGAGAAGCAGAACTTAATTTAGTAGTTCAGAAGGTCACAGATCGCAATCTGCTTTTTTTAGCGTCCCTCATTATAACGGACAGGGAGCTATAACGAACATGGGTTAAGGCTCCCAAACAGTTCATTATAGCGAAGGGTTACTGTATTACGTTCTGTTAATTTTAAAGTCCTGAAAAGGTAGAAATTATTTATCTTGTTAAGACAGCAAACCTATTTACCAGCACATCTTTTTAGCTGCAAATGAGGCTGATTAAGCAGTGGAAACCTTGTTGAATGGACAGAATACCAAGTCTTACAAGACCTTCTTTGCTGGATTTCAATCTTCTTTGTTTTAAAACTTTGATTATTTTAATCTGGACTGATCGCCAGTGTGCTACACGCAACAAAAATACACTACATTTTATGCAGGAGGCAAAGTGTCACACACTGTAATGAACAAAAGGATGATTACAGTAGGTTGAGTTTTAGATCATCTACCCTGAAACTCATGTTACAGGTCTATGGTCATCTCTTGTTTCTTCTGCCATAGGCGAAAGTGAAATGCATTGTTAAGCAGATGGCTGCACAATCCATCTATTAAATATGCGACATTCCAGAGAGCTGGCTATCACTGTACTTGGGGTGGACAGAACACATTCTAAATGAAGAACCAACTAGTTATAAAATGTAAAACCAATTTAGAACCTCCTGTTATAGAGCCTTAGACATTCCAGGAAAAAACTTCAGAAACATGATTTAGACAGCATATAATTCAGATATCTCCTATATTTACCCTTTCACATTTGGTTATTACTAAGGACATTTGCGTGAAAACAAAATTCTCGGTCACCTGGCTTTCATGTACTTTGGCTGCCTGTCTGCGGGTGACATCATAATTCACTTCTGTGGCATCATCATATATTTCTAGAGCTACCAGCTGTGACATCACAGGAGATGACTGTGATGTCAGCCAGGAAGACAGAAGATCAAGTGACAGCTATCCAGTTTTCAAGGAAATTTCAAAAAGTAAAAGAGTACGAGAGAAAAATAAGTATATGAAATATAAGCTTAATTGTGTGTTCTTGATATATATTTTATAATGTCAACCATGTGACACTATAAGCTCTTTAAAAAGCAATTTGTTTGATTCCAAAAGAAAATCAGTATTTAGGATATGCATAAATGTGATATGCATATTTATGAAAATTACCAGACTTGACAAGAGGTTCAAAACTATGAACACATATGGGTTGTAATTAGCACTAGAAAAGGTTATCACATCCTTGCCTACATTGTGCTGATAGTGTTTCAGATTAATTGGTAATTACCTGATGAATTTGTCTTCTCCAGCACTGATACTCTCTTAGCCAAAAGCTGTAACTCTGCCTGCAGCTGTTTCATCAGCTGCAAATTACAGCCCTGGAAAGAAGGAGGAGGTGAAGAAGGGACCCAGAAAACATGCAAAAACTTGTAAAAATTGAAGGAGGAATCTGGATTTCTATAGTCTTATTTGAATATGTCAGTTCACAAGCATTTTGTCTTACAATATAACTTATAAATTCACCTGGCTGCTCGGGCTGGCTCAACTTACAATCTCTCTGTGATACAGCGAATGACCAAGCCGTTATATTTCATTCTGTTTCAATGTCACTGATCATTAATTGTGTGCAACAGGATGCAGTAATTGCACTGTAGTTACATGATTGCTGCATGCAACTACATTACAATTGTAATGCAGTTACAGTCTAGTTACACCAACACTTCAGTGTGGTTAAGTGACACTTAAAGTGTAACCAACTAAGCACTTGTTTTTGTAAAAGCCATAATAAAAATATCCAGCAAATCTTTGACAAAATGAAAGATCTGCCTCCAAATCCAGCCAGGTTTCATTCATAAATCATTGTTTTGATGGCTGTTTTCCTACTTTATCTTGAATTTAGTGACAAAGAAACAGCTTGGTCTGACCTGTGTTACCCCCCCACTAGACAACCCACACACCAAAATTTGTTTAGGGCTGCTACCGACTGAGCTACTAGGAGTCCAGAACTGCTCCAGACCACATTTTAACCTTAATACAGCAATTCTACACTACTTTACTGAAGATGGAGCCTTTATCCTTTAGACACAGCCATACCATATCAAATTTCAAACCAGGCAGATCTAACGCCAATTCACAATCATTTTTGTAGCATTTGAATTTGGATGCTGGGTGGGTGGCTGATGTTGGAAATGCTTGGTACCACCGATGAACAACTTTGCTGTATAGAAATTAACATTTCAGCCCAGTTGACAGCCTTTTGCCTGAGCATTCTACCGCAGTTCAGTTGCCCATAAACATATTAAGCATCATTTGGACTGAAGGTTCTTGGATTACACTTCTAACTTGTTAGCGACGTTACTGTATAGGTTTAAGTCCTGATTCCTCCTTGTAACAGTGTGCGCCGACCTTTATCCTGATCCCAAGCTTTACCCACAATCCCCTACTGACAATTATGTTACCTGCAACCGAAATGGACCTTGGGTTTCACCACAGTTTGTGCGTCCCTTCCCCTCACTCACCATGGATTCCGATCATATGCTCCAAAATTAAAACCCTCTCAGCTAAAATCTTCAGGGCTTCTCGCAGCTGCTGCACTCCTTCTCCCTGTTAATGACAGATGCAGCAATAAAGAAAATGCTCAACCATGAAACATGCCTTCACTACAGTCAGGCTAGGTGTGACCAAGGAACTTATTGGGTACCAATTTCGTTCACCATGTCTACATCATGGTTCTTTCTGGTATTTCTTCTTCATGTGGTTATACCTATAAAAACATGGGAAACTGGAACCCATAACTCGTTGCTGGCTCGCATCATTAATGGCTCATACACAGGACGCCTGTAACTACATTCTTGGACAGAGAAAGTTTTTTTCTCAGGGTCTGATTCATATTTCTGACTGTAACCATTAAAGAAAATGGAATCCACTGGCTTTCACTAAGGCAGTCCCTCGTGTCATGTGGGAACAATTAACACACAGGTATGGGCTTGGGGAATATCCCAGTTGTTAGGAGCTCTACTTTATAGGGTGAGGCATGCATCAGTGTGTAGTATGTCACATAACACATCCAGTGGTTGCTAGAGATCCCAGTATACATCTAGAAATATCCAGATATATTGCAATAAATCCCCCTGAAATGACTGGAGATTTGCTGTGATAGAGCATGTGCTCGATATAGTGGGACATATCTCCAAATACCACTGTGCATATTTCAAAGGCAGGGAAACACTTGCATCCCAGCAAGTAGGCTAAGGTGGCCTTACCTCCTGCTGACTACATCCCAGCATGTAGTCTAGGGAGGTCTTACCTCCTACCGACTACATCGCAGTATGTAGGCTAGGGTGGCCTTGCCTCCTGCTGAATACATCCCACAGCATGTAGGCTAGAGTGGTCTTGCCTCCTGCTGACTTCATCCCAGCATGTAGGCTAGGGTGGTCTTGCCTCCTGCCGACTACACCCAGCATGTAGGCTAGGGCGGCCTTGCCTCCTGCCGACTACATCCCAGCATGTAGGCTAGGGTGGCCTTGCCTCCTGCTAAATACATCCCACAGCATGTAGGCTAACGTGGCCTTACCTCCTACCGACTACATCTCAGTATGTAGGCTAGGGTGGCCTTGCCTCCTGCTGAATACATCCCACAGCATGTAGGCTAGAGTGGTCTTGCCTCCTGCTGACTTCATCCCAGCATGTAGGCTAGGGTGGTCTTGCCTCCTGCCGACTACACCCAGTATGTAGGCTAGGGCGTCCTTGCCTCCTGCCGACTACATCCCAGCATGTAGGCTAGGGTGGCCTTGCCTCCTGCTAAATACATCCCACAGCATGTAGGCTAACGTGGCCTTGCCTCCTGCCAACTGTATCCCAGCCTGTAGGCTAGGGGTGGCCTTGCCTCCTGCTGACTGCAAGCCCAGTCACTTCAATTTTGCCCAAACATTTGTATCATTTTCTATTACATGAGAGTATAGCCTGGTGGTTAGTGTTGGCTGATGTGTCAGCTGGGAACCTGACATCCCAGGCTTGAATAAGAGATCAGGCCACCTTCTATTAGTCACTGTGCAACCTGCAGCAAAGTTTTTGGCCTCCTGGGGCTTAACTTTCTCTCTTTTCACACAGACATACACAGACAGACAGACAGACACACACACACATATACTCTCTCTCTCTCTCTCTCTCTCTCTCTCACTATCTGTGTGCTTAACCTCTGGTTTTCCTTAAAGGGAAACATTTGAGAACAGTGACCATCATAGTGTAAAAGTCCATAAAAAAAGATCTTTTAAATGAGGTATCTGGCAGCAGTCCAGAGATATTGATGATTAGGTTGCTTCCATATTGATACTACATTACCACCATTTTTAGAACCTTCTGATGTCACTGATGATCGAGCTGTGCCTGACTACAATGTGGTTAGCTTCAGTTTGATCGTCAGTGACATCACAAGGTTCTAAAAATGGTAGTAATGTAGGGTGTGTGTATATATATATATATATATATATATATATATATATATATATATGGGGCAGACATACTCATTATAATCTCTGGACTGCTGACTGCTAGACGTAAGCTAAATACCTCATTTAAAAGTGCTTTTAATGGGCCTTTAGGCTATAATGGGAATGGTTCATGAATGCCGCCCTTTATTTTTACAATTTTTGGCCAGAAAAGACACACTAAGCCAAGGCTTGTTTCCAGGTGCATTATCCAAGCACAGGGAGGTTAAGTGACTTGCTCATGGTCACACAGTATGCAAGGGTACTATGTCAATACCGCACAGTGAAAACCATGTGGTCAAAAAAAGCGATGCGTGGTGATCACAAAACCACGTGATCAAAAACTGCGCCAGATTAAATAAATTCCACAACTGTGCCACTGTTTTGACCGTGCAGTTATTCCCATGTGGTATTGATGAGATACTGTGTGCAAGTGGTGGCTGTGGGATTCAAACCTAGTTTCCCTGGTTTGCAGCTTAGTATTCTTAACCACTACGCTACACTGTCTCCAACCTCCATCAGTCTTACTTAGCTTCCTTATGCATGCCTAATGACCAACTGCTGCAGCAATATAGGGCTTGTAAAGCACTTTGGTGTACAGTGAACATGAGAGGCACTATCCAGAATCTAATACTGCTTTGTGCTTCCTACAGAGATATACACATACATGGAGTAAGTTGGATGCATGACTACAGAGCCTCACTGCAATACACAGGGGAAAATAATGCCTCTTTAAAGAAGAACTACACTGAACCTGTAAGTCATTATTCCTGAAAAGGCTGTGAATTAAAATATTGGTTCACATCCTGCTGTACCATCTTTGTTGGCCTTTTTTTAAATTCAGTGGGTATGTCCGATTTACACATTGGTGGTAAGTAACTTTTGGAACTGTATGATGTTGTGTATGTTTCTTTTATGAACTTACATTGTTACAATGCATCCAAGTACCACTAAAGAACACTGTGGCTGACTAGGACATAAAAAGCATAATACAGTTCTAAAATGGTGCTAACAACAAGGCCAAAAATACCCACCGAGCTAATTAAAAGGCAAATGAAGATGGAATGCTAAGTGTATTGGAATCTGTATTTAAAAAAAAAAAAAAACAGCTTTAGTAGAACAATTGACTTACAGATTTGGGGAGACATATTCAGTGTCAGCCGGATGCGCATGCATAAAACTGTGTCATGCAAAGAGGGTGCGCCAGCCGGCACCAATACAATATTCAAACAGAATGCGTGACTGGTACAGATCGTGCATACTATGTGAATATGTGACCCAGGATGGGAGGCACAATGCAGGCTGCCGCCAAGACAGGAGCATCCAGGGTGCCCCTGGCTGAATAGCTCCCAGTGGGAATGTGTGGCGCATACCAGTATGCACCACAACCCCCAAGGGTTATATTCAGCCAATGCATGCAAATGAGCTTATTGAGTATGCAAGGCGCAAAGGGGCCTCATGCATGCTCATTATGTAGTTTGGCTTGTGGCGTCGGTGTGGGATGAACAAGGCTGACACAGTTTCACCCGAACCCCACCCTGTTTTGCCCTTGTGAACACACACTCAGAACATCCCTGGTAGCATAGTGGCACTGCCCACCTGTTTCCTGAATCCTGATTGCTCCATGCAGTACAATGATTACAAACCCTGGTGGTCTAGTGGAGTCGCCCTCCCCAAATCCCGAAACCTTAACAACCGACCTGCCACATACACCACTGGTAGTCCTGTGGCCCCACAACCCAGGTAATCCATACTCACCACCTGATCCCCGCCGGCAACTGGTGCAGCCCTCCACACTCATCCATGGCCAGCTGCTGACTGAGAGCACAGGAGCGCATACTGTAAATAGTATGCTCCCACTGGTCAACCAAATGAAGCGTACTACTTACAGTACGTGCTCCTGTGCTATTCAGTTGGCAGTTGTCTGTGGACAGGTGTGGAGGGCTGTGCCAGCCGCTGGTGGGGGTTGGGTGGTGGGTACTTTTACCTGGGTGGGGGGCACTTAACTAGCCAGGGGTGGGGCAGGGGTCAGTGGTTCAGGGTTTGGGGTTGAGGGCGGCTCCACTAGTTCACCAGGGTATGTACTGTAAGTACTGAACTACATGGCGTGATCGGGATTTGGGGTACGGGTGGGGTGGTGCCACTATGCCATCAGGGACTGTAGGTATGATACGGCAATGGAGTGATCCAGTTGGGTTGGGGGGTCCGGTTCTGACGGGATGGGGTGGCACTATAGTTTGGGACAGCACGCGGTGGGCATTGTGCTTGCGATCAGGGATCTGGCCGGGTTGGGGGAGGTACCTCTTCACAGTGGAAATGGGATCGAGGCAATATTCTTTTTAGCTCGGGGATTGGGCATGGGGGGTTGGTTACACAGCAGATGGGGGAGAGGTCCCTACAGTATTGAGAGGGGTTAGGGTGGGCACTACTGTATGCACGTGGAAGGGGTACCACAAATATGCCAGGGCTGGCAGGCTGTGGTGCACCTATGTGCAATTCCACGCCCCGCCTGTGGGTGGCCAGCTGACTTAGGCTTTTCACAGCATATCTTTGGGCCGCACATCTCTGGCCAGTGAGGGATGCATTCCCTCTGAATATGTCACTGCGTGGCTTATTCATGGGAGCGCCCCTTCACTCGCACGGCATACTTTATTGTTGTGCCATGGCCCATTCCCTTGCAGCCGACGCATCCCGCCCTTCTGAATATTGCCCTGCTGCACATTGTTGGAGTTGCGCGGCGCATCACCCTGTGCTGCCGTGTATTGCCACGCAACTCCTTTGAATGTGGGGGCCTTAATGCAGTTCTTCTTGAACCCTAGGTACTATGGTTTTATTTACATTTTCAGGGCATGAACAAAGAGGCTCAATCTCTCATAGATACGATGCCAGGCATTTAGTGCCCTCTTGAAGTCGCATAACAAAGAGAGAGATTGCAGGAAGAAGAACAAAAGTTCCCGCACCCCGATAACTGGTAGGAGCCTGCCTATGGCAATGGGGTGACCAGATGTGGTTTCAGTGGAAATACTGGGAGCAAAAGGCACCAGAATGCAGTGGTACAAAAAGCTGACTGTGTCCCTTTTAAGTGAGAGTACAGTATAAAATGTCCTGTGCAATCACACCATACACACATATTACATATTGTAATCAGATTTTAGATTAATACAAAATACATGTTTTATAGGAAGCCAATTATGCTGAAGGCTTCAGTTTATTTTTTCTATTTGGCACTAAATCAGGGGAGGGAGTGCAAATTCTTAAAAAAAAAAAAAAAAAATTGTTTTGTTTCTTTTTAAATGTGGGGAGAGGGAGCCAGCCCAGTGATGCTGAGGGTTGAGGCACTGGACACCACACCTCACGCTACGCCGGCGACACAGGTTTGGGAATGAGCCTGGGGCGTTGGGGGTCAGCCGGAGAGGGAGTGGATTGAGTGTCTGATGACTTCACTCCTCTCCCTGGGGAGGGTTCAGGGCTCGCAACGCACTGCAGCGGCCCCAGATGGGTTCCACAGTCACAGTGCATCTAGAGGAAGGAGTATGGCAGACATTGGCACGCTGTGCCCAGACGTTATTACACGTCTATACTCCTAGGGGGACGAAAAAACATGGTGGAAAATGGTGGTCGGTTGTGGCTGCTTGATAGCCGTACCTCTACATACCCTTGGACCCATATGGAATCATGTCTGGGTACTTGATTTGGGCCCAGCAGCCGGGATTAGGGGGTCCCTGCTGCAGGCACCACATGCTAGACCTGTGCGAGTGAGCCATCAGGGGTCACATGGGGTGCAGGGGATGACAGCCGGACGATGGCAGACCGAGCTGCAGGGGAGTAAAAATATTTGTGATAAAAAAAAAAAGTGTGGGGAGAGGGACAGATGATGCTGTGCTGAAAGGCAGTTCAGTGTTTTACAGTGTGTGGGTAGACTGGTGGACTAATATTGCACAAACAAATAGTTTGGGGCTGATAGGAGCTCTCAGCCATTCAGAGAACTGGATTCTTTCTCTCCAGTTCATAATTAAACAATAGCACATGACAGGGTGTGGTATATCATGGGACCTCGTCACACTTCGGGCATGTTGTGAGGCTTGAGGCCACAGGCTGAGTGCCTCATGCATGCAAGAAGTGACAATATCCCATGATATTTCACACCCTGGAGTGTATTATTGCTATTGTGAAATGGATTCATCTACGTTTTACTAAAAAAAAAAAAAAAAAAAAGTTTTTAAAATGTTTTAGTAATACATTTTTAATCCCTTTATTCTCGGTCCTATTTTATTCTCCATCTTTCTTAATCTCCCTACCATATGCTCTTCTTCCTTAATTCACCTTTATGCTGATGACAATATCCTCTTTACGTCTGGTTCCTCTTTTCCCGAGGTGACAACTCACTTGCAAACAGATTTCTCTCGCATCCTAAATTGGTTCCAAACCAATCAACACAAGGTAAAAACTACTAAAACAGTCACTATGATTTTCGGCACCCACCAAAAATTGGCCAAGCTTACCATGCCCCTTGCTTCTCTACCCTTGATGGCTCCCTCTTGGATACTGTTCCGTCTTATAAGTACCTAGGTGTCTGGCTCAACAGCCACCTTGATTTCTCAACTCATGTCAATTATATGCATTCCAAGCTCTGCCCCAAACTTGGAGCTCTCTATAGAAACAAAGACACCCTCTCCCTCCCTGTTCATCAGATACTCCTTACTAAAACTATCCTACCCCTATTCAACTATGCTGATATCGTCTATGGCTCCGCTTCTGCTTCCACCCTCTCCACACTTACTTACTTACTACTTGCCAGCAGAAACAGGCCACATGTTCTATCAAGTCTGCTTGAGTGTGCAGCTAGCACCTCACTTGCAGCTGCCCCTCCCCATTGATCCCCCCACATACAGATGAGTGCCGACTGACCTTGAACCAGATTAAGCTGTTGGTGTATTTCCAGTGAATGGGGGAAATTTGGCCAGGACACGGGGGAAATTCCTCTACTGTCCTGTAGGGGGAATCACTTTTCTGGTGAGCGAAAGTCAGTGGAGTAATGGAGCCACCAGAGAAGGATGTGGCTGGACTAGTAGAGAAGGCTATTGAGACGGAGCTGCCCAAGGGTGGATTGTCAGAGGAAGAGGAGCTGTACGAGTCAGTTCCCATGTCAGGAGTGTCAGAGAATGAAGACTCTGAAATGCAAGATATCGATCTAGGAGGGTCAGTCAGAGAAGATGTGCATACTATCTCCGAATGCGATAAGGATATGGCAGCAGCGCAAGTGGGGCAAATCACTGTGGAGAAAAGGATCTCCTTGCAATGGATACTCGAGGAAGACAATGACAGAAGGATGGAAGAGAGACAGAAAGACCCGACCAGGAGAGACAGCCCAGAACCTGGTGGCAGTGGTGATGGTGCAAGTGGGAGAGTAACACAGAGGCAGGAAGGAAGCAAGTCGGCCCTAAGCACTGAAACACCGGGAGTATCGGCCAGTCAGGTGATGATATATGCATTTGGATTACCTAGGGAGGAGGTTCCTGTAGGAGAATGGATGCCTGACATAGCACTGCAAGGGGTGGGTTGGAAACAAGGCCCTGACTGAAGGTGGCAGCCGGAGTCTGAGTGGATCGATTTTTCACAGAGTGGCAAGACACACACTGAAACAAATGGTACCCTGGAGATTGGAAGGGGGCAGAAAAAGAAAACAGAGCAAAGCAAGGGAGGGCCCCAAGAAGCAACAGAGTTTGGAACAGACCAATGATGAAAGTATTACAAGAACTGGTAATAGAAAAGAAGGGTATGTGCCACGCTCTGCGACACCAACACAGCAACCTACATCGCTGTTGACAAAATCGCCTGGATGAGGGGAACACTGTCTTGCACTTCCTCCCTGAAACAACTCCAACTTGGAGTTGATTATAAGAATGGTGGGTGTGGACCTAAAGACAATCGGGATTTATCTCAACCGCAACTTGGGGTCAATATAAACCCCGTCCCTGTGATGCTGGTCGATGACAGTGTTGTCGAACCGGCATCATAGAGCTGAAAAGAAGGGTCATTAGAGGTGGGAACAAGGGAGAGAAGGGTGGAGGGAGATCTGGCATGCCTAACAGTAATAAAGACAAGGTAAAGAACAAAGGGAAAAATGGCCAGACTGAAGCAGGCAGTTCTGGGACTGGGTCTAATGGTTCCTTGGCCCAAGAGCCAGAGCAGAATATCCCGGCCAGAAGCAAGTCACACTCTGAGGCTTTAAAAAACAGAGCTATAGGGGGGAAGAACCAGGAATCAGCAGGGCCTAGTGTACCCCCCACCCCACCGAGAGGAAGAAGAAGTAGGCCTTCCAACTCAAACCACCATAATGACCCGCCCCCCCAGAAGGTCTGTCTGAGGTATAAAGGGGGGGGTCGAGGTATTTCCTGATAGGATTTACATGGGCTGGACGCTGTTAAAGGATTCAATGAGGTTTATAGGATCTCAAATAAATGCTCTCATACATATTTCTGGGGAAGATGTGTTCAATATAAACTTTAGAACAATGAGGGGTTTGGAAAGGTTCTGGCAAAAGTACAACCAGTTGAAGTTTTCTCCTGCCTGGGCCCCCTTCGTAGCAATCCTCCTGACCAAACCCACTATTAAAACAATAACTGTTATGTTTCAAAACGAATGTGTACATGTTGGAGATATTGAACAGTGGCTAAATCAGAAGTGTATGGTACTGGGCCCTCCAGAATCTATCGTAGATACAGAGTACTTATGGACTGGAGGATGGCGTTTCAAAGAAAGACTGCACTAGTCTGAAGAAGGAACAGCCCATATCCCAAACAGTTTTCTGGGTAGGGATAGGGGGTGGTTTTCTACCCTGGGTAGCCCAAGGCCTGTTACAGGTGTGGGTCTCGATCCCACCTGTCTAACGTATGTGATGCAATAGGATGTGGCCTATGTGGGGAAATTGGGCATAGCAACTCACAGTGCAAGAATCACGTACAGTGCAATCTTTGTGAAGAGTATGGGCATATGTATCAGAACTGCCCATGGGCTGAGAGAAACACTGCAAGAAACATTAACCCGGATGATCTCATTAAAAAAGCTCAGCAGACAGGGTCAACTAGAGCATCAACTGCTCCTCCTGAGGAGAACAGGAATTCAGGATCCAGTGTATCTACAACACAGGAGCCTCCCATACAGGAGCCAGAGGTGGAACAATTTTCAGGAGCAGGGGGAGACGAAAGTAAGAGAGGAGCCCTCGACCAGGATAATGGTCGAGGCAGAAACAAGTGGAGTAGGCCCGGAATGGGGGAAAGAAGTTGAAATGGGAGAGCCAGAGGGACATGAGCAAGGTGTGGGAACAGTCATGCCCCCCCCAACCCTTCTTCATAGAGTCAAGAAATGAATTCAGGGCACAAGAGAAGAATGAGCCTGAGAAGTAAGAAAGTGCTCACATCAGACATATTGTCAGCAAATCACTTCAAAATTTTAGGATCGCAAAAAGAGGGGAGTTTAAATACAGGTGACCTAGATTCTGACACATCTTCCACAAATGTGGGACAACAGAGTATGGAATCCAATGAGGCCTACCCAGGTGGAGGGGGGGGGGAAGAGAAGAAGAGAGGAAAAGAGACATGACAGTTTTGCATTGGTGATGTAGTTTGTCCACCAATGGCAGGAGGAGGGTATTTGTGATATATGGTTTTGTTTTCATTAGCATCTGCAAATATTTGCAGTATCTTGAATAGGAAGAAAAGGGAGGCAGTTTGGGCAGAAATAAGAAGCCTAGCTTATGAGGTGGTGTTGTGCAAGAAACCTGGTTTAATTCAGTACAGGTGGTGGCCCAGGCACAAAGACGGTGGGTCTGGGGGCCACAGTATTGGTCATATGGTCCAGACAGAGCTGATGGGGTGGGTATCTTGTTTTCAGGCATGGGGTTTAAATTACAAAAGCTGGTGGATAGTCTGCCCAGGAGGGCACGCATGGTGGATGGGCTATGGTACAGTCAACCAAATAGATTTGTGGTTGTTTACCATTTGGAAATTAAGGCTGAGAGGGTACATTTGTTTGAACTAATACAACCATATTCATGTACTGCAAAAAATGCTTATTTGGGTGGGGATTTTAACTGCACATTGGACATACAGGAAAGAAAGAATACAGGGAAAAAAGTGTATTGTGACTCCTTTTCCTTAAAGAAATGTGTTGAGACAGCTGAATTAACTGACACTTTAGCTAAAGCAGTACCCCAAGTGAAATTCACATTCGTTAAAGGAAGGTTATACTCAAACATTGATTATGTTTTTTTAACTAAGAGAATAGATACTAGTAAAACAGCAGTGATACCTTCAGCTTTAACCGATCATTTAATAATGAAGGTTATAGTGAGTACAGAAACTGGCACTGAGCAGCCAAGAACAAGGTGGAAAATGAATACAACTTGTTTGCAAGAAAGAGCGGTTAAAAGTAGGGTTGGCATCTTTGGTTGTGGACAGAGCTTCGGTTCTAAGTGTGTATGATGAATTGTATGAGTGGTGGATCGATACAAAGAAACTTGAAGGAAAATGGATGCAGGATTATGGGAAAAGGAGGGCTAAAAGTAACTTTATGCAATATTTAGGACTTAGAAACCAGCTGTTCGGGTCGTTAGAAGCCTCATACTTAGGTAAAGGTTTGTCGGATCAAATTGAGAGAAATAAGGAACGCATGAAAAAGGTCCGATATAACAGAGCAGCCTCATTGGTTTCTGAACTCAGCGTAGGAACACAGAAAACCCCATTTGCAGACCCTTGTGAAGCGCGTAAAGAGAAAAAGAACAGGTCTAGGATTACGAGTCTTAGAAATAACAGAGAAGAAATTATTAGTAACGCAGATGGAATTAGGGAAATTGTTGAGGCACAGGTAAGGGAAGTTATGGAGGGACAAGAACCTAGCATAAAAGATATAAATGGGTTCCTTGATACATTAAAAGTCCCTAAGCTAGAGGAGCATAAATGTCAGGACTTAAGAAGTGAAATTTCAGTGCAAGAAGTCGAAGAGGTAATTAAAGAGCTGAAAGATGGGATTGCCCCAAGAGTGGATGGAATACAAAATGAATTTTATAAAGCCCTCTCAGGATTAGTAGCACCATGCTTAGCTCGGGTGTTTAACTCGGTGTTTAGAGGAAAACACATTCCTGTGGAATTTTCAAAAGGGCTAGTCATTTTTCTAGGGATAAACCTGAGATTGGGAATTGGAGGCCTATAAGTATACTCGGCTCCAATTTAAAAATGTTGACACAGGTATTACAAAAGCATCTGAGAAAGGTAAATGCTGAACTAATACACCTGGCCCAGTCTTGCACTTTACCTGGTAGAAATATTCAACAAAACTTGGCTATAATCAGATATGTTATTGAGTATACAAGTAGGGAGAAAAAGACAGGTTGCCTGATCTCCCTGAATCAGAGTAAAGCCTTTGATCAGGTGAATCATGCATATCTGTTAAAAGTCTTGGAATGTTATGGAATCCCTCTTGAGTTTTGTTTGTGGATTAAGTTATTATACAAAAATGATACACAAATAACGGAAATAGGGGGAGGAAAAGGGAATCTTATTTTTCTCAAATCGTGTAAGGCAGGCGTGCCCTCTGAGGTGTAGGTGTTGGCAACTGATCCACTAATTAGGATAATTCGTTTGTCAGAAGGGATCCATGGGATTAAAAGGAGTCAGGAGGCAGACACAAAGGTATCGGCATATGCAGATGATTTGTGTATCTTTCAGGGGTCTGAGGAGGAGACATCATGTCTAGTGGAAATAATGGGAAGCTATTCTAAAGCATCTGGTGCAGAACTGCACGTGAATAAAAGTAGGGAGTTCAGATTGAGGTGCTCAGAAAAAAGTGGGGAGGGTAGGCAAGAGATTAAAATTACTAGTAAAGACAAATATTTTGGGAATTTAGTTTGGGAAAGGGGACATGAGCAAAGTAAACTGGGAAAAAGCATTAATAGAGGGGGAAGAAAGGTAGCAAGGTGGAAATCCTGGAAAATGTCTAAATTGAAAAGGGTCTTCATAGTTAAGCAATTTCTCCTTCCTTGTTTCCTCTACATAGCAGCGGCATTTCCCCCGCCGACAGGGATGGAAACAAGGATCCTGAGCTTGTTTACTCAACTGGTGTGGGGTAGTAGGTTGAACCCCATTAAAAGGGAGGTGACGTATATAGACTGGAAAAAAGGTGGCTTGGGGATGATTAATCCCGTGATATTTTTCCATACACTATTTTGGTACAAAAATTTGATTAAGATATTGGTACAGCAGGGGGAATGGTGGGAGTGTGGGGAAAGAATGTGCTGGGCACATTTATGTATAAATGAGTAAAAGAAATTCTGAAACGAGGTAGGAGAAATGATATATCATGATATTATAGAGAGACAATTAATACATTTCTAAGACGGAATATTACTCAGTCACAAGTGGGACAAAGTACTAGGAAAATGATGTGCTACAGAATATTAGCAGAAACAGAAATAAGGGACTCGGAGTTTAGTGGGGGACCCCAACAGAAAATAAAAATGTATATAAAATGTTAAACAACCCCAGAATTCTGGCTAGAATGTGAGACGTGCAGTGGCTGATGGCGCACGGGAGAACAGGAGTAAGAGGAAACCACAAGCACAAGGTTCTGGAAGAAAGGAACTGTCTATATCCCAGTTGTGGTGTGGATGTGGAAACTCGGGAACATTTTTTGTTATAGTGTAAATATGCAGAAGGCCTATGGGAGCTTCTATCAGACAAGTGGAAAATGCCTTGGTTGAGGAAAATAAGCTGTAGAAACTTGGCTTTGGGGATTTTCCCAGAATTACTGACTCAATGTCATAGCTCAACGCTGCAGATATTTTTTGAATGTCTGAAATATTAGCTGTGGCAGAGCCAATGCCAGCTGTTATTACAACAAGAAATGCCATACGAAGGATTCAGTAAATTATGTCAGCAAGTATTGTTAGAAGTATACAGGAAGGATTTAAGAAGCACCGAAAGAACAAGGTAACACTGTGGTGGAAAGGGTTAGCTTTTTTTTTTTTTTTTTTTTTACAAAATATGCATAGTGGGGGTAGAAAAAAAATGAAAAAGTGAAAAGGGTGAGAAAGTCAGAAAAATAAAGAGTGTATAGACAAGCAATTTCAAATGCTAAGGATCAGGGGCTTGGGGAGGAAAGTAGGTAACTGGAATAACTAAAGTTGTAAATATGGATGTATATATGTTGGTTGTGGGATGATGTTTGGATGGTGGAAGATGGGGTTAAGGGTATTTTGTGATGATATTGAATGTATTTACAGTGGTTTATTTTTGTATTATGTATGTTGTGGTTATTGAATAAAAACTCCACTACTCTTTTTGATAAGTGCCATGGGATCTTTAACATCCACCTGGACTACTACCAGAACAGGTAGATGGGACCTTGGTTTAACATCTCACTCGAAAGATGGCACCTCAGAAGTGCAGCACCCCCCTCATGCTGCACTACAATGTCAGTATTGGGATACTAACTCAAGTGCTAGGTGTGGGAGTTGAACCCACAGCCCTCTGACACTCCTCTGCCAGGTGTGGGAATTGAACCCACAGCCCTCTGACAGCCCTCTGATCTCCCGGCCTCAGAGGTGAGTGTGCTACCTGCTGAGCCACTGACACTGCTGTAAGTTCTTTTCAACACTGTTGTTTCACATTGAATGTCCCCTTCAGGTCACATCATTCCTCCCTCTACTCTTCACTATCACTTCCCTCCCTTTCCTCTCGCCAAAGTCACCACACCTCCATCATCTCTGCCAAATTCTGGTCCAACTTGCTTCCCCCCCCCACCGCGTCTCCCTCCTATCCCCTCCCCACACACTCCCTACAGCCTCCGATCACATGACCCTCTTTCTTTTGCCCTCCCCCGGCCACACTCGAACTCTGGTAAGGCAGCATTCTCCTTCTTCCCCCATTTGTGGAACTCTCTTTTCACTTTGCTCTGTTTGCTACCCTCACTAAATATCATTAAACAAACTCTCTACAGTTCCCCTCCCCCCTTGCTCCTGCCATCAACCTGACTAAATTTTTCTGTCAAGCCTGAATTACTCGAAGACAGCCTCTAGCCAGTTTGCTATGCCTTTATTGTACCATGTCTGTGATATGTCATTATTGATTATATTCTGCGTCCACCTCTGTATTCCATTGCATTCCAATATGTTACTTTGCAATCCTGCAATTGAGTTGTACATATTATTCCTGTATTTTTGCCAGTTTTATTTTCTGCTTTCTCCTTAGGCACTATTGTAGCCTGCCTGAGACACTGTGTTACTGTCTCATATCATGCCAGTATGCTCCTTACTTCTCTTACCCCTTGCTCTGGGTTGCACCTGGAAACGAGCCTCGGGGCTCAGTGTGCTTCTCTCGGTTATTAACTTTAAATAAATAAATAATGTTTATTTGTGGGCAGCAGGTGACGATGTTGTCACCTGTATTGCACTGATTAAAGGGATTCACAAATATTTGCTCCTGCCACTGGTAAACAGTGACTTACACATACAGGAGTCTGCATATGTCACATCAAGAAGAATGCAGCCTTGCAAAAGAGCTCAGAATTGGGGAACTGGAAACCCATGGGATCGCTTTTTGTCTGCCGCCAGCTCTGCCTCCGCACTCACCAGCATGATGCAAGATGCCAGTGAGAGACGGCGCCCATTATATTCATCGGTGGTAGGGTCAATTTTACATGTTGACCACTTGTTAATGAACGGTAACGGGCCTATTACCAAGAGCCTTGGTAGCTCAATCGCGCCCACGTTTCATTAGCAAGTGGCCATCATGTTATTAAAAATTGATTGAAAAGCCGCTGCACAATGAATATAATGGGGCATGCCCCCGCGCTCTCACTGGCATCTTGTCATCACACTAGTGAACGCGGAGGCGGAGCTTGGTGGCAGGCAAAAAACCGGAAGTCCATGGGACCTGGTTTCTACAATTTTACGGCAGAAAAAACCTTTTAAAGGCTGCATTCTTTTGGGAAATTTTGACATATGCAGACTCCTGTGACGGCAAGTCACACTTAGTGGCAGGGACAATAAAAGATACGTTGGTGGATCTCTTTAAGTTATAGAGGCATTTTAGGCGGATGAGGTTGTCAGTGCCAAGAGGAGCTTCAAAAACAGAAAGATTTAATGGCCAGAGTATATAGTGAAGATTTGACTGCTTTGTATGTGAGTGGGTGTTTGAAGGGGCAGGATCACCTACTCATGCTGTTCAGCTGCACCGTTAGTAAAGTGTCCCAGAGCTCTGAAGGGATGTTCGTATTTTGCACTGCTTTCAGTCTGCGGAGGCATACTAGGCAGGAACCATCTGTGCAAACTGGGCAGGTCAGGTGGTCCTTTCCTATTGACAAATTCTGTTTCTACTACTGATTGAGACTAAAATGGTTGCGGCGTCAGTGAGCAATAATATTATCAGAGTAAAAGCACTCCATTTGTATTACTGCCCCATGGTACAGTGTTTATTTTTAACACAATACCCATTATGTGGATGCAAAAGAGGCAAGTTTAGGCTTTAATATTTGTTTTCAAAGAAAACTACTCCTAAATTGGAAAGGTGGTGGAGGCCATGAGATGACTGAGAGGAGGGATGGCTACAGGACTAGCCTGACTAACTAAGGAAGACTAGAGGGTTTTAAAAAAACATTTAATTGCCCCAAACATTCCCCAAATGCTCACATTATAATTAAGCAAGAAGACATCACATGACAGTGTGCTTTATTGTGAGATAATGGTATACCTCAGGAAGTGAGGCACAAGGTAACACAATAGGGTCTTATTGGGATTAAGAAACGGTTCCTCCAATTTTTATTTTACAAACTGAGGAATGAGGTTACAACTGTTTCTGACCTGTGCTGTTGTGCTGGAATACCCGAATACCCAATGGTCATGTAATCACATCTGACCAATCATAGGCCTTGGTTTCTTTTGCCCATTGTATAATGAATATTATAAAACGGATAGGGAAAATCCATTTCCTGATTGGTGGAGACAGTTCCAAAGCAATGTGGTTCATGAATAGTAACTGCACTGCTAAACTTATCTTAATTGTTTTACAGGACACCCATTTCATATGCACAATAAGACACTTCAGGGTGTGGGTTTCTATTTATGAACCACACTTTCAGGTGGTACTTGGGGCATGTGGTTGAGGAATAGTGACCCACACCCTATCGTGTCTTACTGCTTACATACTCAATACTAATTCCAGAGTGCCCTCCCTATTATAGGAGGTGTTCAAGAATATTCAGAACTTGCACACCCCTAGCCAAAATACCTGATATCTGTTAAACTTACCTCGTCGCCCTTTTCACCTAGTTCTCCCTTCTGTCCTGGTTCACCCTAGAATAAAAACAAAACAAACATATGTACAGAAATCAGATACTGATGGAAGCCATGGAAGGAACAGCTTCCATGAAGTTTGCAATCTCTATCCTTGCTCTTTCTTTAAGTAGTAACCACTAGATCCCAAAGGGTCAGATTTTGGGATAATATTTTGAACTTCGCAAAATTTCAGCTGTTGTCTCCCATCTTAGTTACAGCTGAATGCATAACTGGACTGAATCATGACAGGGAGCTGCGAGCCATCCCAAGAACCTTCAACAGACCTATTTTTGATGATGAATTCCATGGGGAACATAACAGTTGATGAGCTAATAGGCAACCTGCTTTAGATAACAAGTGTGTTCATCTGATGCTCTTTCCATGTAATGCAGATTCACCTGGTCGCAGTACATTCTATATATATATATATACATACATAAGAGATATTATGAAATGAGTAGAAAGAATGCTGGCTCCTGATTGGCCAAGAGCAGCTTTCAGCTGGGTCGTTATCCCAGCACAATGGCCCAGTTAAAAGTAAAATGTTTAAAAGGCATAAAATTTACGAAAAATTACCCATTTCAATTGCAATAAGGCACTCGAGAGATATAGGGCTAACGGTCTCAGGTGGTGAAAGCACTCGGCTATGCCTCGTGCTTCCACCCACCTGAGGTAGGCCGTTATCCCACCACAACACACCCCCTGTCATGCCTTATTGCTTAATGATACCACACAGCTAACTCTTCCAGACTGTGGATAGGTTACTCCACCCTGCCTGTCTATAACTGGTTTGAGTATTTTCATTGGCCAAGTGCAAAGAGTTCACTCAGTTCTTTTCTGATAGACTGCTTTCTATTCAGTCTGGGATCTCCCCAACTGGGCTGCTGCAGCCCAGCAGAGGCGAGCTGGTGGCCAACAATTGCAAGCCTCCTGTGAGTTTAGGCTAGTTTCAGTGGAAGAGGCTTTTAGGGTGATCTGGGAGCTGTGGCCCATCTTTTGTGAACTGGACCCAGGCCCAATATGCCTTCTAGCAAGCTGTGTGTGTTTTCTGGGTCCAATGAAATACAAAATCACACATGACCCCCCCAATGCAAAGCATCATGGTCTACATATGCAAATCATCACAGAATATTATGCTGGTTCAACTTTAAGCAGAAATGCATGGTGCCAAAAGGCCTCTCACACAGTTTGCAAAGGGTGCCAACAGAAGACATAGACACATGTTTCATCCTACCAGGACTCATCAGTATGCCTCGTCTGTTTGACACCCCAGTGGAATGAACCAGCTACCCTAAGATGGTCTATCTGGGTTATGTTGTGGTGAACCCAATTAAAACAAAAAACAATTTAAAAGACAAAGAACCTCTGTGTGCAAGCACTGAGGCAATGTTTACCCCAAAGGGAATTTGGCCAGGAAGCCAAGTTTCAAAGAAATACAAAATTACACATGACCCCACAATGCAAAGCAGCATGGGCTGCATATGCAAATCACCACAGAATATTATGCTGGTTCAACTTTAAGCAGAAATCCATGGTGCATTTCTGGGTCCAATGTTTGCCAAGGTAGGTCAGTAGCCCCTCTTCTCAAAGGGATTCTTGCCAAACTACCTTGAGGAGAGCAGATTACGTGAATCCTGTGGCCAGGGACAGCAAGAATGGTCCCTCAATGGAAAATGACCCCAAGGCCAGTGTCAACCTTTTCTCTTGTGTTTTCATTGATGAGCCAAGGACTCACCTTTGAAGTTTTTAAACACTTTTTCCTCACATGCAGTCAGTAGATCCAGCACAAAACTCCTTCTCCATCACTAACATAAGGTCCAGGACTGGAACATCCTCACCAGCCTCCTCCACCTCTTCGGCCTGTAACTGTGCCACTGACTCTGCATCCATGGACTGCATGCACCTTTTCATAGGTGTGTCTGGCTGCAGGTACTCTTCAAGGGCTGGTGCATGCACTGCTTGACACAAGAAACAATGTGCCACGTCATGGCCCAAGCTCAAACCATAAATGCAGGCATCATGTCAGTTGGTCTCAGACAGTGGGGGCACCTGTACAAAACACATCTCTTTAAACTCAGCTTCTTCTTCCATTCCAGAGCGAACTGTAGCAATGGAGCAGGGAGCCACTAACGGGTACAGCAAAAAGTTGAAAAACCAAACAAAACTTTGAAAACATTGTTAAAAAAAGTCTGAAAGCTTGCAGAATCCTAACGCAGGAACTTTGAAAGAGGGGACCTGTTCCTTTCGGCAGAAGAAAAGATCTGAGTACAAAGGGTTGGGGGGGGGCAGAGCCAGAGGACTACATGGTTGAGCGGTAGGAGAAGTCACGTTTGATGACTGTTCTGGTAACTGAGCAAGCATGCTCAGTGGAAGACTGCCTAAGTGTGGATAGCGAACTGACTCTAGGTGGTTATAAATGTAATATCTTACCCAGGGGGATGTGACCCTTCCAAGTCAGTGTTGCAGTAGACCATTTCAGGAAACCCAACACTCACCCCACCACCACCACCACCACCACCATGCTGCGTTATATCTGAGGGATGCCATCTGCAAATTCCATCACCAGTCCCTAAACTTGCATAATCACGGACATTGTTTTCACAAGCCTGGCTCACTGGGTTGATTGGTACTGCATCACACTAGTAGGAGGGACACCTGGGTTCTACTCTTCACACAAGTCCGCTACTCCTGCTCAGTGGGGAGCCAGAGCGCAGTTACAGCAGGAGGAGGAGGAGGAGGAATCAGATTTGCTGGCTCTTGCATCACCTCATATGCCGAGAGCTGATTAACGATGCAGGTGACCACACAATATCAGCTGTCCCCCTGCCCAGAGGAGTTATGTCGCAGGTAGACTCCAATCATGGGTGGTGGGAGGGCTTAACAAAGGGAAAATGACCCCACGTTGCATGCTTGATGGTGACCACTCGCCCTCCCACCTCACTGTGACTTACAATGAGATCCTCTCCCTCCTTCTGACCTTAGCCGACTAGGTCCTTTCCCTAACTAGTAGGCTGTGAATGCAGTCCAACCAAAAAGGGCCTGCCATGGTGGGTAAGCCATGGGGTGGGGGGGGCTTCAGGGCTTTCTGGTCTGGTTTCCAAATAGAGGTCCATAACAGTTCCAGAGAGGAGTCTGGAGCGGCAGGACTAACCTAAGGTAAAAGAGACTTCGAGAAGGTACCTGTAGGGTACCCGCTGGTCTAGCAGCATAACATGCTGCTATGCTAGCCATCCGGTTTCAGAAGTAGACTTAGGCACTAGTGGGGATGGCTGTGTGCTGCTCAGCACAGGGTAGGGAATACGCCATACCTGGCACTGCAGTGATCCCTGTGGAGGGCCAGGAAGCTTGCTTTCCTCCAGGGACCTGCTGTGGCACCCGAGGCCAACAGTAGGATGTTAGCACCATCAAGTGGGTGGAAGGAGGAGTACGGAGCAAAAACCAGGGAGAAAACCAATGGATTGCTGGAAAGATGGGCTTAGGCACTCTTGGGCCCTGCTCCACAACGGACTGCAGCAGAGGGATCATGAGAATAGCAACTAACTTGGCTGGGAAGTTGCCAAGGGCTGGTAGGCCCAGCCCTGAGGACTGGGAGGGCAACTCTGGGGGACAAAAAGCTACCAGATTTAAAAAAAGAAGGCAGCACAGAAGCTATGGAGGATATAAAGTATTTGCAACAACAAAATAATCTGATAGATTTTAAACAAAAAAGAGACAAGGATACACCCATATTTCCTTACACATAAAATGCATCCCTGTAATATCTTCTGCTTAGTAAATAAAGTAAAACACTTACAGGCTGTCCTAGAGGGCCCTGCTCTCCTTTCATACCCGGCTCTCCCTGTTAAGAATTGAAATTCGTAAGTTACGCACTTATCAACAGTCAAAAGATTTATTATGTCCCAACATATGACTACTTTTATATCTGCAAGTCAGGGATTTCTATTTTCTAGCACCTCTTCAATCATGTTTAATTAATGTCAACATTTCTTACATTTTAAAATGTCACCATTTTCAGGTGACCCGAAACATTTTATGGCTATGTGATTCTACTTGTTTTTAATGACATGTAACAACTTGTCGACATTATTCATGCAACATTAGTTTTACAGTCCTCATCACGTAGAATAACTACACAACTGTATGCTAATGTTGACTTAAAAAAACTGTTACAACTATAAAATGATGATTTAATTGTGGGATTGATATGGGATTTTATGCTTTTGTTAGGCTAAAAAAGATGTATCCCAATGGAATTATCTCATTATGGCACAGTTCACTTTACTAAACTACTAAACTGGAATACATTGGGGTGGGGACAAAAATGGTCAACTGGATCACCAACTGGCTGAGGGGTAGGCAGAAAAGGGTGATGGTGGTGGAGAACTCTCATCACCAAGGGACGTCATGAGTGGGGTGCCCCAGGATTCAGTACTGGGACCGGTGCTGTTTGGGATATTCATAGCCAATATCTCAAACGGGATCCGGAGTAGGATCAGTCTGTTCGCAGACAATACTAAGATTGGTGCAGTGGTAGATGACATAGAGGGGTGGAGGGGGCTGCAGAGAGATCTGACCAAACTACAGGAATGGTTGGAGATATGGCAGTTGGAGTTCAATGCCAAAAAGTGCAAGGTACTGCACTTCGGAGCAAGGAACCAAGGGAGGAAATATTAGCTGGAAAGCACAGCAGAGGAAAAGGATCTAGGGGTACTAATAACAAGGAGTATGAACCACTCAGCTCAGTGCAGGAAGGCGGCTGCAAAAGCAAACAAGATGCTGGGGTGCATAGTGAGGGGAATCTCCTCCAGGCACAGGGAAGTGATCCTACCCCTGTATAGGTCACTGGTCAGGCCGCACCTGGAATACTACGGCAGTACTGGCATCCATTCCTGTAGAGGGACATCAGTTGCTGGAAGGGGTGCAACATAGGGCAACAAAGATGATACAGGGACTTGAGGGAAAATTCTACAAGGAGAGGCTGGAAGAGCTGCAAATGTATTCTCTGGAAGAGAGGAGGGATGGGGAGATATGATCGAAACCTTTAAGTACTTAAAGGGTATTAACAGGATTAATACAGAAGAGATTCTTCAGATCAGAAGGGGGAGGGACACAAGAGGGCATCGGCTGAGACTGGAGGGAGAAGGAGATTCAGGAGGGAAATGAGGAGACACTTTTTCACAGAAAGGGGGTAGAAAAGTGGAACACTCTGCCCGAGGAGGTGGTATAGTGTAGAACGGTGGGAGGATTTAAGAGAGGGTAGGACAGAGTGAGCGGGGGTGGTTTTGAGGAGGGGAGGGTGGGGCAGCTGCAAATTGAGGGACTAGCTGCACGATCAAGCAGACTCAATAGACCATGAGGCCTGTTTCTGCTAGCATTTCATATGTTCGTATGTGCTACTGTCACTTATTGCATTCATAATAATTGGTAAGATCTGTTATCAACCGGAAATCAAGCCCTAGGTTTTCTGTATCGACCTAACATGGCATCAAACCCGGTTGATATTAAGAAACCCTCCACATAACCTGGTGTAATGTCACACAGAGTTGATATGGAGATGGTCACAGTTGACCAATTATCCATGCGGGAAGCAGTTACACTGCCACACTAACTGACAACAGCTGTGAGTGTCCATCACCTTGCTTGTGCTTTGAAGTCGGCCTCCCAACAGGTATTATAAAAAATAAAATATGGGTGACTGTGTGATTACTCAGCTTTTTTTTTTAGTGTACTACATTTTGCCTTTACAAACCCCTTGACCTTTGCTCTCACAGTTTATGTGATAAACCACACCTTGGGTGTGTAAAACACTCATATCACAGTCACCTATACATTATTCTATATTTAGAAGATGGTCCATTTCCTGTTCAGTTCTGCTGCACTGGAAGTACATTGTTTGGGAATTGCAGAGTGTGTGTTCAGACTCCAGGGTGTGGGAGAAACTCTCAGCACTGCTGGAGCTCCTAAATGTAGAAGTGGCACTGGCATCATAGGTGACAGACACAATGTTGCTCCACGAAGGTCAGACTCGAGCAGCGCTGCCTTACGTCAGGGAGCTTGGAGGGGACTTCTAACAGAATGATGGATTGCCTCCTCAAACCTTTAGTGGCCCTCCGATAGCCCCTCCCCCCAGAGCAACCAACCCCCACAATGGATCCTGGAGAGAGGTTAAGGCCAGCTGCAGGGATGACATCATGGTGATGGAAGGGGGTGGCATCTGATGGAGGACCCAGATGTTGATCAAGGGTGTTGGAGTGGGAGTTGGAGAGCAGGAGGCTAAGGGTAAGTTGGATGAACTGGAGGAGGGGGAAGGAGAGGAGATGAAGACTGAAGCTCCACTTCAATAATTGGCATGGAGCATCTCCTGATAGCATTAGGGTCTGACCTGGATGCCACTGATGGCATTATTTCAACGTAAAATAAAGAGCCAGACTTTTCAAACCAGAATTCTACCATTTTGTGGCAGAATTTTAATACTGATTGAGTGATTAATTTTTACAGAACTATTAGTCAGTAGATATTCTTGTAACTATTAGCCAGTAGATATTCTTGTATCTACCCCGATTGAATGAACTAATACAGAACAGATAAGAAGCCCCTGCCTACACAGGAAAGGTATTTTAATGGTAGTTTTCTTTATGTTTATTCAAAGTAAAAAGCATTTGAACAGGGAATAAACCATTGAGCTACCAGATAATTTTCAATGGTGTCCCACAAGACTAAGAAATAATTTACAATTAATAAACTAAAAGACCATAAAATTATGACACTAATGCGTACAGCTACATATACTCACACAGGCAAAATCTGATAACAATCCAAGCCTAAGGATGCAGTCAGTAACTTTGGTGACATGATACAATATGCAAAGCATACTCTATCATCCAAGTTATAATTTGTCAAAGTGATGGTCTGGAACTAGAAGACAGTCTCCAGCCCAGCCAGAGAGAATTCTAGTATCAGGGTTCCATGTAGGCAAAACTGTGTCTACCCATGTGTACATTTAGACAGAGGAACTCAATACCTGTTGCAGTTTGGAAACATGGTCTAATGGATTTAAATCGAAAATAGTCAGAAATATACCCAGGTACTTTCTTTGATTCTCATTTAAGCATAAAATGATGTCAAATGCATGGAATCTCCCTGATGTAATGAAATCCAGTGAAGATTCTTACATGAGACACAGTGGCAGGTTTCTGTGTGAGCTGATAGTATCAGTCAGTACTTAAACTGGCAGTGTGGATAGGAAGAAGTTCTTCTGAGTGTTTTTTGTTGGTGGTTCTTTCGATTTTAGTAGACAGCAAGGGGGAATCTAGCTGGGTTGAACACTGAAGCCTATTGTGGACTGAGTGGTTACTACCTGTGAAGTAGGTGTCTGATTAGGGGAGGAGCTGACCATACAAAGTCAGAAACACAGAATTTGACGGCAGAAGGCCAAAGGTCCATCAAGTCTGCTCTTAGTGTGTTACCTCACCCCCACTGACCTGTACCTATCTGCTGTACTGGTGGGCTGCGTCCCTCCTTCCTCACTCCCCCACTGCATAACAGGCTTAATGGATTACAGGGTTTACCAACTGCGTGGCGACATCTACTTTGCCGACATCCCCAACAGCGACAGACACAATGCCAAGAGTTGGCATTGTACTGTCAGGGATGTTGGTGTGTTTTCTTCAGGGGCTGCACCCCAAACTCCCACCATGTGGGAGGCTCCACCCCACATCCCCTGGTTTCTAAATATACAACCCGAAGTCAGAATTGTCGAGGGGTTTACCTATAGCGGGTGACATCTCGACATAGTAACAGACACAATGCCGAAGTGTCAGCATTGTGCTGTTGGGATTGTGTGTGTGTTTCCTTCAGAGGGCTGCCCCCCAACACCCCATGTGAGAGTTCCACCCCCACATCCCCGGTTTCTAAATATACAACTCTGAGTCTGAATTATCTCAGGGAGGGGGCGAAACACCGGGTGATGCAGTGCCAGTGCCAGTGGGGACCATCACAGTGGCCCAACACTTTCAGTCAAATTCTGTTGCTGTGATGGTCTTTGCCATGGGAGTTTCACTCTAGGGTCGGCATACCATCTCGGGGAGGAGGTGAAACACCGGGAGATGCAGTGCTGGTGTCAGTGGAGACCATCACAGTGACCCAATGCTTTCAGTCAGATTCTGTCACTGTGATGGTCTTTGCTGGGGTGGTGTCACTCTATGGTCGGTACATCGTAATACAGTAAGGGAATGACGTTTAAGTGGGCAGTTAGCTGGATATCCTTTGCTGTGCTGACTCCAGCACTGTGTGTGTGTGCTAGTGGTGAATGGTCCCAGCAGCAAATGGTCACTAGGCAAACAGAGTTGTGCTGAGTGGAAGTGGGCCAGGGGCCTCACTACTGTTTATAATGGAGCAGGTTACCAAGAAGGATGGGAGAGCACATGGTGCATTGTCAGGGCTGGATGATATACACCAGTCTGCATACAGAGGCATATTGCCAGTCAGGAGTGTTTGATAAACAACAACTAGGCAATTAGTTGCCCCATGGGGGCACGGGAAAGAAGGATAACAGCTGGGTGAGGACTGCAAGGTGAAGGCTAGGTGAGGAGGCTAGTATCTAGGACACACCTTGTGCACAGCCTGGGTTCTGCAGTGTATACCCTGTTGCCCATGGAAGGCAGGGAGGAAACATCAGAAGTTACTGAGAGGTAGTCAGGAGGTACAATGCCAGGCTTACATGGCAGTTGGGGGCACAACAGGGATGGAAGACAGTGAGCAAGCAGTTGAGGAGACTGGGGGGTGGCGAGACTAGGGACTTGGGCACTAGGCCTGGGGAGGTGGCTGGCAGGGACAGGTAGGGTAACGAGACGTAAGAGAGGAAGCTGTAACGGAGGAGAAAAAGGACCTGGAAGTCATTGCAGAATGTGGGGTAAAGCATGAGAAGCAGTGTACAGATGCTGTTCAGAAGACAGGAAGAATTTTGGGGTACATTAAAAGGGAGTGACCAGCGGAACAGGGGATGTATACCTGCCACTTTACAAGGCCCTGGTCAGACCCCACCTAGAGTCCTAGGTGGCAGAGCCAGGGGTTGGGGGTCAACAGACCCCTCATGTTTGTAGTTGCAGGGGGGAGGGGTCAACCACTGCATATTTAGCCCCAACTTTGAATTAATGAAATATTAATTTAAAAGAAATGAAGCTGGTGAATATTGTTTGAGAACAGCAAGCAGGCTGCTTTCAGACTTTTTTTGTACTCAATAAGCAAACAAAATCCAGAAAACTGAAAGTATATTAAAAAAAGAAATGTTTTTTGTTTTACGATTGAATGGGTGGGACTGTATAGTTATTTAGACAAAGCAACAGCGTGACAAATTCGGGCAAAACATTTTACCCCACCTTTTTTGTCACTATAAATGATTCCCGGCATCTTCCAGTTTTTGCTGATAATTTTCTAGTTTCACCAAAATGTAAGTATTTTATAAATGTCTGAATTTAGTTTTTTTCTTAAGAAAAAAGATGGTCACCACATCTGCTTAAAGTACTATTGTAGACCTGGCAACGATTAAGATTGGGAAAATAAAAATAAAAAAAGTATATAGTGCTCAGCATAGGCGTTACCTAGGAAAGTAGATTCAATGTGCATGCTAATATTTTTATTAACTATATTATAAATCATGACATCATTCTTAGCCAATCAGGATTATTTATTGTATATTATCGTAGGGGAATTTCCCTGGTGTCCTGGCCAAATTTCCCTCATTCACTAAAAATACCACCAGCAGCTTAATCTGGTTCAATGTCAGTTGACATTCATCTGTATCCCCCTCCCCCGGGTTGTGCCTGAAAATAGGCAGGAATTGTCTAGTGCACTTACCCGGTCAACAAAAACTAAATAAATAAAATGTATTTCTAAACATTCCAGGTACTCTTATAGCCCATTATAGATCGAGGGAGTGCACCCGATCAATCAGAGTACTCCTTTCCTGTGCATGAGACATTCATATTCTGTGAAGAGTGTCTCATGCGCAGCTGCCCTGGAAATGGGCATATTTGAGTAAGGTTTTTTCAAAAAATTAATATATTATTGATTGTGCTCGATCAATAATATATTAATAATGTCGCTGAGGCCACTCTTGGGTTGTAAGAGTGGTCTCACTAACATTTCTAGGTTATCAGAGCTGTTTACCTTCGGTTTGCAGTTCTTATACCCCAAGAATGCATGTAAGACCACTCTTACAACTGTGAGAGTGGCCTCGGTGGTAGTATTATCATACATAAGGGGGTGTCTCATGCACATAGTTCTAAAATTCTGAAGATCTAAGTTAAGCTGGCATAGCCCATTTCCACTCACAGGGATTTCTATAACTTCCTACAGAATCAAACATTTTGATTTTGAATTCAAGTTCCATTTAAAAAAAAAAATCAATCTTTAACATGATTTATAATATGTTTATGTGTACAGTTACAGCATTTCTTAAGGTTATAAGAATATCTTCTCATGTCCCTTGCGGGCCAAGACTGCTCAGCTTCGTTTCACAGTTCTGTCACCTGAAGAACTCAAGAATGCACCATAACCAAGAGACACAGTAACGGTACATATAAATATATAGCTGAAACTAGCTTTTACGAAAACACACTTTTTGTTGCACTGCAGCTTTAAATTTCTCCTCTCAACGCTCGTACAGGTTGTACATCCTTACCCCATTCTGCTTTCATAATCATGAATAAGTCACATTTCTGTCAAACTATGGCTTTCTCATGAAATTGTGTGGATTATTCAGGATTACAAGTGCCAGGCAGGTTGACTTAAGCATATTCAAGAACAATTGTCTTCTCAGTGCCCTGAGCTGAGGTGCAATTCTGACCCCTACACACACACACACACTTTTTTTGTGCATTCTGCACCACTGCCTTATGTATTGTGTGCCATTCTGTGCTCCCCAAATAAAAAAAGGATATTTAAGGCATTCAAGAGGGTGCAAAGCAGGATCACGAAAAAGATCAGGGCTATGGAGGATTAAAACTATAAGGAGGGCCGGAGTGTTAAGCGTCTTACCTCTCACCACACCGGTGACCTGAATTTGGGAATGAGCTTGGGGGTTGGCAGTGGAGGGAAGGGCTGAGAGATGCTTGAGTAGCCGCCTGGCAGCTCTCCTCTCTTGGACTTGGCAGGTAGGTCTTTCCGGCTCTTAGCTGCCACCAGATGGAGGCCTGGTGGTAGAGCAGATATCCAAGAGTCAGATGCAGGTCAGGGGAGGGTGGAGGGAGCCGTGGTTCCACAACACATATGTGCCACTGTGTGCATGTACCCTTCAAGTCACCACAGACTCCGGACACTAGAGGGAGGAAAATGGTGAAATAACTGAGCACACCAGGCTTTGTGAATCCACGCCTGGCCACCTGGATCCGCTATTCCACTCCGAGTGGTAAGAAATTTTGGACTATATGCTTGGGGGGGGAATGGTCCTCCCACTGGCCCTGCCACAAAAGGGGGGGGAATCCACAGGGGAACTAGCCCTCTGTCCAGAGGAAGGACAGGGTTGGTGCAAGGTGTCCGGGGACGTGGCTGAGAAGCCACTCAGTCTGGCTCCAGAGGATATAAAAACCTTCATGAAAAAAAAAAACTATGACAAGAAGCTGGTAGTCTTAAAGAAGCACTACCCCCTCACGTATTGTAAACAGAAACACAGATGCTGCCAACAAAAAAAAGAACAAAGGTTTATCCAGTCTATCCGAACTGTTATCCATACCTCACCCCTGACCTAATGTCCTGATGTGGTTTCTACCCTCACCGCTCCCCCTGAGTCTTTCACCTCCCTAGTTCCCCTCAGTGAAACTATCAGACCTCTTACTCTGTCCCAGCTGTACTTGTACCCTTTTATATTCATTTCCCCTCCCCACGTCTGCTGGTAGTCTGTTCCACAGCAAAACCCCATCTCTGTGAAGTAAAATTTCCCCACATCCATCCTGAACTTTCCTCCTGCCAGCTTCCATTCATGCCCCCTCATTACTGCCCCCCTATTTCTGTTGAATAGGTTCTCACAGTTCACTCCATTTATTCCTCTTTGGAACTTGTAGGTCTCTAGCATGTTGCCCCTCTCTCTTCTGGCCTCCAGTGAGTGCACGTTCACGACCTCCAGACACTTCTCATATGATCTGCCCTGTTGGCCCCGACTCATTCTTGTGATCCTTCACTGCACAGATTTTAGTCCATCCCTGTCCTTCCTCAGGCATGGACTCCAGAAAAGGGCATAGTACTCCAGATGGAGCTCCACCAGTCAGTTATGGGGCAATATTACTTCCTTCCTCCGACTGTTGTAACACCTCCCAAGGCACCCTAACATTCTAGTTGCCATACTGTATGCCTTATAATAATTTGAAGGAGTCACTTACAATGGCTCCTAGGCCGCGTTCCTTGGTTGTACTGGACAACTTATCCCGCCATCTGATATTCTGTCCCAGGGTTCCTCTTCCCTATGTGCGTTACCTTACATGTCTTGGCGTTGAAGCTCAGCTGCCATACTTTTGACCATCTCTCCAGTAATCTGTTTTCTTGTCACCAATCAGCTCCATTCCTGTAGCAGTTTGGTGGGTGGGTATAATACCCATCATAAAATGGGTTTCAAAAATTGTGAAACCTGATTAGCTGAGGGCAGTCTTTCCCTGTCCTATTATCTCAGCACAACAGCACCATAAAAAGATCCAGCAGCCTCTTTAAAATACAATCAGTACTAACCACACATCCCTGATTGCCATGACAAACATGTCCATTACTGTTATGCACTGGAAACCTTCAACTAGGCCCAAAACATAAATTTCTGATATTTCTTTGTGGACCATAAAAAAATCCCCCTCCTATCCTTACGTGCTTACCAGGGAAATCTCTGCTGTTTATCCTGCTACAGCTACAACAGAAGCCCTGGCTGCATCTCAGGCCTTCTGTTGTGTGAGTGTGGGGGGCAAACATTCTGTGAGTAGAACAAAGCAGAGATTTGAATTATTGTATTTCATCCAAACATTCCATCTACTGAAGGAAAGAAAGACAGAAAAGGGAGGAAATAATATAAATGAGAAGGAGGAAAGGTGAGGAAACAGGTAAATGGGGTTGGTTGGGGAGAATAAGGGTTAATTAAAAAAGTATGTATTTTGCTGTGCATAATATCTAAAACTGAGATGGATGTGCAGGGACTATTTTGTTAGGGTGGATTAACTTTTGGACCCATTTTATAACCGCAATAAGACACTCTAAGGTGTGTATTGTGGTGAATAATGTCACTTCTCTGGTCGTTGAAGGCACTTGGTGATGTCATGCCTTACAACACTGTTCTGTTATCCCCACCACAATGCGCAACCTGTCACGCCTTATTGCTTAAAGGAGTAGTACACTCTCATATCTTATAAATGTTAATTGCTTCCTTGTCAACAGATAACTCTTTCCCTGTAGCTGTTGGGGATATATGCGATTGCTTTAGTTTATTTTCACTGTTCACACCAGCCCCTGCAATTAGCCCTGGGGGTTTCCATATTCTGGTTGTTGAAATCTCATTGTGCCCGACAGCTGCATTAGCATATGAGAACATGATGTGTCAGTACCCTGTAGACTCCACAGTATGCCCGTCTGCTTACCTAGAATTCAACAAAAAGGCTGCAGCAAGTTGTGAAATGTCACATTTACTTTCAGTTAGCTTCACAAACTGTCTTAGATGTAATGCAGTTTTTTCCCTTTAAACTGGATTTAGTCCGTGCGTTTCTAGAGAGTTTTTTTGGGGTCATGTGTACTTTGCTGCATAGAGAGACATGGTGTAAATGGGTGCTGTGGCATCATGTTCTCATATGGTAATGCAGCTCTCTCAGGGACAATGAGATTTCAACAACCAGAAACTGGAGACCCCCAGGCCAGTTACAGGGACTGGTGTGAACAGTGAAAACAAACTAAAGCAAACAAATATATCCCCAACAGCTACAGGAAAAGAGTTATCTATTGACAAGGAAACAAATAACATTTACAAGATATGAGGGTGTACCACGACTAATTATTCTCCACCATAGTATGTCTGTGTGCTGAAGAAGCGTAGAGGTGATGGGTGAGGCAAGGGGACAAAATGTGTAAAAATAATGAGAGATGCAAACTCTTACTGAGCAGCAGCAGAAAACATGGCGCCTGCACTCTGACATCTTGTATATGTAACCCGCCCTAGGGATTGGGTTTATTAGTTCTTCCTCCTCGTGCCTTTTGGGCCCTCATCCTCTGGAATATGTATCACCTCTGTCCACCAGTGGAGCCTCTGTGGGTTGGAAGTCACCATTGTGGCTCCAGTGAATATACTTGGGGGATGTGGCACCTGTAGGGAGGTTTCCGTGCTGTGAGTGAGCGGCGGGTGGGTTGCGGGAGCAGGAGCAATTGCCTGCTCCAGCTTGAAGTTCTGGTGGCTGTGCACAGTAGAAGTGGGTGGTAGTTTACTGGCAGCAGTTTTGGAAGTGCAGTAATTGGGGTCAGGATTTGAACTCGCAATCCCACGGTCAATCTTGGGCTCAGGGAGGTGAGCCAGCATGCCTGCCAAGAGCCCGATTAGAAGAGAGAGGAATGGACTGATACGCAAGCCACAGTTGTGGGCTGTTGACACCCAATCCTGTCTAGGTCAGCCAGTGAGCTCCACTGGGTGCTGCTTGTAGCTTTGGTGTGTCGGAACTGTGAGCTGCGGGACTATGGATGGTTTGAGGAGCAGTTTGGTGGGGATGTCTGCCCCGAGGTGTCAGAAGGGAGAGTCACTTTCTGGAGGCAAGGATATGGAGGGGATATTTGTAGGGATCCCTGTTATTTGGGTCGCCTTGGCTGTGCCCTCACACATTTGAGAGGGAACCTAGCTGCTGCTGTTGAGGAAAGAGTGGGTTTATCTGGAGAGGAGGCTGCTGCCTGCTCCATGAGGTCTCCTGGCCTCTTATGTCTGCTGCTGCCCGAGACCCTATTATGGCCACCCAGCCCTGGGACTAAATTGCAATATGGTGGTAGGATCTTCACGACCACTAACAACCACCAATGCTATGACCGGGGAAACTCCTGTGTGGGCTCTTGGGCCTGGAGTATTAACCGTCTGTAAATATGTTTGTGGACTTGCCAATTGGTTAATTAAATGTTATCCCCTGTTTTGCAAGACTTTTATATGTGGACATTCTGTTCTTGAACTGTGGTGTGTCCTACCTTTTAAGACCCCCAGCAGCCCAGCACCTGGAGTGGCACCCTGGGGCAGAGAAAGCCCCGTTCTAGCAAAGCAGCTATGGTAAGGACTGACTTGGAATACCTGGTATGTGTTTTTCCACTTTGTGACCCCCTCTCCGCTTTTACCATCTGGATGCCCCTAGGGCTTACATATATGTAACCCCCCTGCAAATGGGGGTTCCCAAAAGACTTCCAGGAGCTTGCTTGAATGCTCCAAGCCTGAATGGTGTTTGGCATTTAAGCCATTTATCAGTGAGTGTTTTTAGAACCTCTGGTACTGTCTCTTTAAGAGCTGTCTGCTTGCAGACATAATTAGTTTGTATGGGGACTGTGTGTTTCTTTGATTGAGTACCACTCAAGCTGCTGCCAATTCACTTCATTTTGCAGTCACTAGGAGTGCAAAGGAACCTATCTGAAAGATGTAACTGTTTGCCAGAAATTATTTAGAGTAATAATGAAATTACAGTTTGTCTAACTCTGTCTTTTGCAGTCAGAACTGTGTCTGCTAGTTCCCCATTCTAGTTTTGAACTGCTGAACTGGACCAATCAGTGTGGGGTAGCTAGCTCTAAATGGTGCCTTGGACGAATCAGAACTTGACTCATAATCTGAGCCAGCCACAAGAGGATTGTATGGGCAGTGACTCTGGGAGATGTAGTTTAGACTTCAGTGCCTTTTTGGACCAACAGCAGCAGTCTATTGTGAGTGACAGCCAATCCAGTCAAGAACTGGGAGGAACTCAAAGGAAGTGCCGGGTTTTGTCGGTTGGAGTTTCAGTTGAGCTTTGGCAGTAAGAAGGAAGGAGCCCTGTGCTTTTTCAGTGTGCAGTTTTAGTCAAAAAACGTGTGTAAGGCCCAGAGTTCCGGTCTGCAGCTTGTTAGGACTGAATCCGTCCTGTGAAAAGAATCAAAGGATCTCTGAAGAGTAGAAACCAGGCTCACCCTGTAGAAGACTGGAGGAATTGCTGAAAATTACACTCGGGTCTGTCAGAACTGAATCTGGTGGTGTTCTCCCGGTATTGTGCAGTAATTGCGATCGGGATACAGATGCAGCCTGCCTGGTATAGTGCTTTCTTTTATATGGATGTGTGAAGAGGTTTGTGCACCTCAGTGAGCCCTGCTGACACTGAAGGACCCTATCTTATTTGGAGGTCGTGAGTACTAATTCAGGGTCGCCTCCTGTTGAATTGCCACATTAAATCCAAATGGAATTACTGTACTGCTGACTGTTTAATTCTCCTTTTCTCTGTGTGAAAGGGCCCTACCAGCTGCCACGGTTTGGACTAGCCCAGGGCTTGGGTACCTAGGACAGTAACTGATAGGGATAGGCCTGTGCACAGAGCCATAGGTAGATTATTAGAGTGATAAGCTAATTAACCTGATTTCCCTGTCCTTGTTATATCCCCTAAATAAATCAGAGCTGCTTGTTTCAGCAAAGTTATACTGCCTGAGGTATTTGTCTATGTTAAAGTACTGTACTGTGATTGTTGCACTGTATCTCATTTCACAGGAGGTCCCAGTGCCGGAACCAGACCTGGGGGTAAGTGTATACTGTGAAGGTAATTCTGATATATTGTGTGGGCCACTAGTGGGAAGAAAGGGGGGTTGCAGTGTCCCAGAGGGCTGTGACCAAGTTAGTTTAACTATTGCAAACCCTGACCTCTGGGTGGAGGCACCCGCCATTGGATCCAGGCCCCTCAACCTGTTAGTGGCAAATCAGGCAGGGGTAGTAGCCCCTGGGATAGCGCCATCTAGGGTTACATCTTGAGGCTCACCGCTGGGATTGTGTGTCCCTAGTGGCCATATTTACTAACCACTGTTAAGAAAAATGGTACCCGACAGAAGTGGCTGTGCACTGGCTGGTGGAGTGGTGTACTGGGGAGGAGATCGACCCCAAAATGCTATGCTTATCCTGGACATCCCCTGGGTATCAATACGGACACTGTGCAGGGAGTACTTTCCAGTTGGAAGGTTTACAAAACCCTGTGGTGGTGGGTCGCATGCTAATCTGCTCACCCACACTTTCCTGGCCCTAAGAGTTTAAGGATCCCATAGATAGCTCCAAAGTGCCACAGACCATTACCCAGAGGGAGCCCTCACTCTTGGAGAGTGATAACTAAGGACAGTAAAGACCGGGGAATCAGCCCCACCACTATCTGAAACTTTGAGGAGAAATTTGCTGAATGGTTGCTGGGAGAGGGGAAACTGTGGAGGACTTGAAGAAACTATTCTTGCCACCTGGGGTGTTCCTCCCCAACACCCTCTCCTGCTCCAGTGCCCGTAATGGTGGCTGAACCAATGCAGACTCCTATTTCTGCACCTGCCATTAGTCACGACTCTTACCGAAGGTTGAGGATCTTCTGGCACCTCCCACCCCCAAGGGAGGATGACTGGGAGACCTGGATAGACTATGTTGCCCCTCAAGTGCTAGAATGGCAATGCTCGGAAGGCGAAAGCGAAAGAGGGTTAGTGAGAGCCTCCGAGGTCCTGCCCTGGCTACCATCCGTAGCAAACGGGCCAGTAACCCTGAAGCGACTGCACAGGCCTATCTTGAGGCCTTGGAGAAATGTGTATGGGAGCCCAGATTCTGATGAGGACCTATGGTGGAGAGTAAGAAATGCACAACAGTACCAAGGGAGTTGTTGTCTGTGTATGTCTCTCGGCTGGAAAAATTGTTGCAAGAATGCCTCAGAAAGGGTAGTTTGCCAGCGATTGAACTGGACCGAACCAGACTGGACAGAATCCTTAAGTCTGCCCCCTTCTCAGAACTGCTGTTGTTCAGTTACGCCTGGCAAATCGACTGGAATCCCCACCCTCCTATGATGAGTTAATGAGAGAAATTCGAGGAGTTGAGAAAAGGCGACCTCGGAGGTACCTGCACCAACAGCTGTGGCTACAACCGAGTGACTGAGGGTGACCCATCAATGAAGTTCAGGGGCAGAGGTTGACAGTCAATGAGTGCTCTGACAAGGAAAAGATATGCCACAATGGGGTGAACTGTTGAGAGAGATCCGGAATTCAAAACAGTCCCTTTATGAAGGCCACGCCTGCAAGCACGGGCCCTGACCTATATCCAACTGCATTCATGCATGGGTGGGGTACCCACCCATGTATCTCCTGCTGATAACAGCTCCAAACTCAATTCCTTGACCATGGAAGTGGAGAAACTGACGAGATGTCTCCAAATGCTTATCACGCCACAGACAGAGATGGCACCCAGGTTTCCAGTTAGTAATACCCCCGCCCTGGCTCCCAGTGTGGCGCCTCGGCCAGCTCAAACTCCAGAAAGTATGTTTTGCTATAATTGTGGGAAAGATGGGCACATGAAAAGGGAATGCCAGTCCCCAAAAGACACTGACAAAGTTGCATATAGGCTACAAGGAGAGCTTCGGAGAAGAAATCAGTGGTTAAGAGGTGCACGACATGATCCCAGTGAGGCACCAAAAATGCTAATTCACGCCCTTTGTGGCAAGGTCAGTTGCCCAGGCCCCACTACCGCCTCCAGACTGGTCCAGAATAGTGGGTCCCTCCATGGAGACCACTGTAAAGGTGAATGGAGTGTCTACAAGAGCTGTATTAGACAGTGGCTCCCAAGTGACAATTATGTTCCAGGATTGGTATCAGAAGCATTTGTCAGACGTACCCTTACAACCATTAGAAGGACTGCATGTATGGGGGTTAAGTGAGAAGGCCTACCCTATTCCGGTATATCCGATTTGGCTGTCTTTCCCACCTCCGTGGCTGGAGTGGCCGAACAAGTAGAGACCCTAGCCTTGTGTGTGTCCCCCACTGGACTGTATGATGGTGTCCCTTTGTTGATTGGAACAAATGCTCATATGTTCGGAAGGCTGGCACAGTTGTGTTATGAAAAACAGGGTCAAAGACTAGTAGAGCTTTAAGAGTTCCGGCTTTAATTAAGAAGGCCTATGAGGCACAGAGAGATGCTGAAAAACAGAACCAGAGGAACCGGTCGGAATTGTATGGAAGAAGGATCCTGAGTCTCTGATCCTGGCGCCAAATGCCCAGTGTACCTTACAGGAGAGGTCCGTATCAGAAAGGATGTTAAGAATAAAATATTAATGTTGGATGCACCAGGCGATGGAAATTGCCAGAGGGACTGCTGGTCAAGCCTAGTATTTTGCCCGCTAGAGCCCATGCTTATGCCAGAAGGGTAATGGTCCAAGTTCATAATGTGTCTGAAAGAGACATCTCGAGTAAACAGAGGTTGCATCCTGGCTAATGTGCATTGTGCAGACACTGCAGTGCTACCCAGCAAAAGAGTTCAAGGAAGAATGACAGAGTAACGCCTGACTTGTTTGATTTGCGACTCCGCTGCCAGCTGAATGGAAAGTGAGGATCAGTGAGAAGCTTGCCCAGAGAGACCAGGTGTTTTCTTTAAAGGAATGGGATGTAGGATGTGCAAGGAGATGAGCACAATATCCGGCTGCATGATCGAAAGACCATTTCGTGAGAGGTCTCGACGCCTGGCACCTGCTGACATAGATGATGTGAGGACGGCATCTGCAAGAGATGTTAGCTGCTGGTGTAATACAAGAATCCAGAAGCCCTTATGCTTCCCCATTGTGGTAGTGAGGAAAAAGAATGGAACAGTAAGGATGTGTGTGGATTATCGCACCTTAAACCGGGACTATCCTGATCAGTACACAATGCCCGCATTCAGGATGCTTTGGACTGCCTAACGGGAGCAGTGGTTCTCTGTGCTGGATCTCCGCAGTGGGTACTACTAGATCCCGATGGCCCCAGAGGACCGTGAGAAGACGGCCTTTATCTGTCCGCTTGGCTTCTATGAATTCATGAGGATGCCTCAAGTGATTTCAGGTGCCCCAGCCACTTTTCAACGATTGATGGAGCGTGCAGTGGGGACAGAACTTACTAGAGTGCCTGGTATACCTAGATGATGTTATTGTGTTTGGCAGCTCACTGGAGGAACATGAGAGCAGATTATTTAAGGTATTGGACCGACTGGAGGACTTTGGCCTTAAACTGTCCATTGATAAGTGTCAATTCTTTCAAACATCAGTAAAGTATGTGGGACACATAGTATCCACCGAGGAATAGAGACCGACCTAAGTAAAGTTGAGGCCTTGACCACCTGGCCACAGCCCAAAAATCTAAAAGAACTGCAAAGATTCCTGGGATTCTGTGGTTATTATCGCGCTCATCAAGGACTATTCAAGAGTGATCCGCCTTTACTTAACCTCACTCAAGGGTATCCCCAACCCACAAAAATACCAAAAGTCAGCGTCCCTCAAGACTGAAAGAGTGTATTTTCATCCGAGTGAAGTATTTGGGGCCCGCTGGACTCCTGATTGTGAGACTGCTTTTCATGAGATCATATATCAACTTACCCATGCTCCAGTGCTGGCCTATGCCGATCCAAGAAAACCTTACGTCCTGCCACACTGATGCTAGCTTGCAAGGGTTGGGGCTGTGTTGTACCAAGAGCACGAGAATGGCCTGAGACCAGTGGCTTTTTCAGTAGAAGCCTGACCCCATCCGAAAAGAACTATCCTGTACATAAGTTAGAGTTCCTAGCTTTGAAGTGGGCTATTGTTGACCAATTCCATGAAGTACTTGTATGGGGCTAAAATACTAGTAAAATTGACAATAATCCTTTGACCTATGTGCAGACCTCAGCTAAGTTGGATGCCACTGGCCATAGGTGGCTTTCGCATTATCTACATATGACTATGCTCTCGAATACCGAGCAGGTCTGAACCACATAGATGCTGATGCTCTCTCGGAGGCCTGTTCCCTAGAATGATTGGGTCCGATTAGGCAGAACCTGACATTCGGGCACTCTGCCGGAAGTTTGACAGGGAGGAACAAATGTCCACGGACGAGTGGACTGCATGGTGGATTGCTTGGGAGCTCTGAGAATTGCATACCTGCTGCTTATTGCCACTTTTCTGCAATAGACATTGGTGCACTGCCTCAGCTGGACAATGACAGTATTCGGCGGGCTCAATCCCACGATCCCATGATCAAAGCAGCTTTAGAAGCCCTCTATGCAGGAAAGATGTGTCAAATTACGCCCACTGATTTGAGAACTGCACTGTTATACAGAGAAGGTCCTAAGTTGAAACTGATCAATAAACTGTTATACAGAGAAACAGTAGACAGAGGGGACAAGTAGACAAACAACAACTAGTGCTGCCCACCGCCTTCGAGACTCAGTACTGAGGTCCTGCACAACCACATGGGGCACCTTGGTATAGACAGAACACTTGACTTGGTGAGATCCAGATTCTATTGGCCTAAGATGGGGGCTGATGTGGAGCAACACATTCGAACTTGTAGTCGCTGCTTACAGAGGAAAGCTTTGCCTCGAGGGCTGCCCCTGTTAACATCACCACCAGTGCACCCATGGAGCTGGTCTGTATTGATTTTCTGAGTTTGGAGTCAGATCAAAGAAATATCAGTAATGTGCTGGTGGTCACTGACCATTTCACGAGATATGCCCAAGCTTTCCCACCAAAGACCAGAAAGCATCCACTGTGGCCAAAGTACTTGTAGAAAACTTTTGTTCACTATGGGCTCCACAAAGAATCCATTCTGATCAAGGGAGAGACTTTGAGAGTCGTCTGATCAAAGAGATGCTTTCTCTGTGGGGAGTGCGAAGTCCAGAACCACTCCTTACCACCCCAGGGGACCCACAGCCTGAACGTTTCAACCGCACTTTGCTAGACTTGTTAGCACTCTGCACCCAAGGACAAGCCTAGATGGAGCCAACAAATTAGCACCCTGGTACATGCTTATAACTGCACTAAAGTGATGCCACTGGATTCTCCCCCACCGCCTGATGTTTGGAAGAGAAGCTCGACTACCAGTAGATGTGTGTTTGGGGTCTCTCCTGATGGGGTTCAAGCTGACAACTATTTACAGTATGTGCAAAAGTTAAAGGCCCAGCTAACTCATGCGTACCAACTGGCTCAAACCATGGCTGCCAAAAGAAATCTGGCCAACAAAGAAAGGTATGATAAAAGGTGAAAGCACAGGAACTCCAGGGAGATCGGGTATTGCTAAGAAATCTGGGACTGCATGGCAAGCACAAGATTGCTGACAGATGGCACCATCTCCCTCACATTGTAGTGGGCAAACTAGATGATCTGCCAGTGTACAAAGTAAGGCCTGAGAATAATTCAAAAGATGTAAAAACAATGCATAGAAATCATTTACTGCCCATTGGACAAATCCTGATTGAGTCTGAGCCCCCAGAAGATGCCCCCTCTGGATCAGTGACTAGAGCTGCTGCTAAGAAAAGACCAAGGAAGTCTGTACCTACAGAAGCAGAGTTAAAGTGTTCCCCTGCACAAGTCCCAGTTGAGCATGACTGTCAGTCCATATCAGAAGAAAGTGAGAGTGACTTTGAATACTATCCTTCTTACGAACTGAGTCAATTGTTTGGGGCAATCCCTAGTCAATACTGGAGATGAAGCTGGGCCTTCTGGACTGTCCAAGCCCCAGCTTAGTCCCTGGAGCCAATGCTCCCAGAAAGTGAAGTGCAAAGCATCAGATCAGATGAAATGGAATCATTGTGCATGGTTGAACTGTTTGTGCTTTCAGGAGGAAAATGATAGATTGGGGCAGACTGGTGATACACCCGAACAAGAAGAGTATTTTGAGTGCCCTGACAGTCCACTGCCAGTGTCCGAAAGCTCTCCATGTGAGCCAAATGTTGTGGACTCAGAAACTGTAACTCCTGGAGCTGAAAATGCCCCAAGTTCTAGCCTCTCTACCCCCATGGAGACTCCCCTGACAAGTGAGGACAATGCTGAAAATGAGGCTCAGAGTGCAGAGACTATAACAGTTCCCCTAGAAGACTGATCAGAGCTGTAAAGCCTGTGGTGCACCTCAGTTATGATTCACTTGGGAGGCCTGTGGACTTGCCTCTCAATGTTGTCCATAAAGGAGTGTATGTGTCCCGAGCTCATTGCCCAAACTGAGCATCAGTGCTAACTCAAGTTACTTGTGTTGCCCTCTTAGTATGGTGCCCTTGCCCCATCCAGCCCCAAGGTAACTGATAGGAAGGCCCCTCTCTTCAGGTTTCATGTACAAGAGGTAATAACTTGAGTTATGGTACAATGTGTATGTAATACTGTGTAAAGAGTGACGTACTGCAATGTTTCAGAAATGTGTTCTTGGTAAAATGATATATTGACTGATGATTACATATGCGAGCCTAATGCAAATGTATATGGTTGCAGTTGAAACTTATGGGTACTGCTTGACGCGACGCCAAGCTTTCCCAGGCCAGGAAGGGTGTAACCCCTGCAAATGGGGGTTCCCAAAGACTTCCAGGAGCTTGCTTGAATGCTCCAGCCTGAATGGTGTTTGGCATTTAAGCCATTTATCAGTGAGTGTTTTTAGAACCTCTGGTACTGTCTCTTTAAGAGCTGTCTGCTTGCAGACATAATTAGTTGTATGGGGACTGTGTGTTTCTTTGATTGAGTACCACTCAAGCTGCTGCCAATTCACTTCATTTTTGCAGTCACTAGGAGTGCAAAGGGAACCTATCTGAAAGATGTAACTGTTTGCCAGAAATTATTTAGAGTAATAATGAAATTACAGTTTGTCTAACCTGCTTTCTTTGCAGTCAGAACTGTGTCTGCTAGTTCCCATTCTAGTTTTGAACTGCTGAACTGGACCAATCAGTGTGGGGTAAGCTAGCTCTAAAATGGTGCCTTGGACGAATCAGAACTTGGACTCATAATCTGAGCCAGCCACAAGAGGATTGTATGGGCAGTGACTCTGGGAGATGTAGTTTAGACTTCAGTGCCTTTTGGACCAACAGCAGCAGTCTATTGTGAGTGACAGCCAATCCAGTCAAGAACTGGGAGGAACTCAAAGGAAGTGCGGGTTTGTCGGTTGGAGTTTCAGTTGAGCTTGGCAGTTAAGAAGGAAGGAGCCCTGTGCTTTTTCAGTGTGCAGTTTTAGTAAAAACGTGTGTAAGGCCCAGAGTTCGGTCTGCAGCTTGTTAGGACTGAATCCGTCCTGTGAAAAGAATCAAAGGATCTCTGAAGAGTAGAAACCAGGCTCACCCTGTAGAAGACTGGAGGAATTGCTGAAAATTACACTCGGGTCTTCAGGAACTGAATCTGCTGTGTGTTCTCCCGGTATTGTGCAGTAATTGCGATCGGGATACAGATGCAGCCTGCCTGGTATAGTGCTTTCTTTTATATGGATGTGTGAAGAGGTTTGTGCACCTCAAGTGAGCCCTGCTGACATTGAAGGACCCTATCTTATTTGGAGGTCGTGAGTACTAATTCAGGGTCGCTCCCTGTTGAATTGCCACATTAAATCCAAATGGAATTACTGTACTGCTGACTGTTTAATTCTCCTTTCTCTGTGTGAAAGGGCCCCTACCAGCTACCCACGGTTTGGACTAGCCACTAGGGCTTGGGTACCCAGGGACAGTAACTGATAGGGATAGGCCTGTGCACAGAGCCATAAGGTGATTATTAGAGTGATAAGCTAATTAACCTGATTTCCCCTGTCCTTGTTATATCCCCTAAATAAATCAGAGCTGCTTGTTTCAGCAAAGTTATACTGCCTGAGGTATTTGTCTATGTTAAAGTACTGCACTGTGATTGTTGCACTGTATCTCATTTCACAGGAGGTCCCAGTGCGGAACCAGACCTGGGGGTAAGTGTATACTGTGAAGGTAATTCTGATATATTGTGTGGGCCACTAGTGGGAAGAAAGGGGGGTTGCAGTGTCCCAGAGGGCTGTGACCAAGTTAGTTTAACTATTGCAAACCCTGACCTCTGGGTGGAGGCACCCGCCATTGGATCCAGGCCCCTCAACCTGTTAGTGGCAAATCAGGCAGGGGTAGTAGCCCCTGGGATAGCGCCATCTAGGGGTTACATATAAAAAACTCTTTTTTTATTCCATGAGACAATGGAGACACCCGGGACAACAGTGAAGTCCCATCGGTTTTGCTTGCCAAGTACTTTCTCGAGGCAAAAATTATTCCAAAATAAAAAGTAACCACTGGCTACATTTAAAAATGTATAACATTTTCTGGCTGCTATGTTTGGTACTACTAGCTGTTGAAATGGTTGTAGTCCATGCATACTATACTTAGACAATGGAAAGATTCTAACTTCCTGTGCACCACAAATTGGCTTTCATCTCTGGCCTCAAAAATCTCCTTAGAAAAATTATATGGAGGTAATGTGGATCAGGAGACCCTCCTCAGAATATGGGTTAAGATTTAGGTAATAATGCAAGACAGGGCATGTATTATATATAGAATAATGGATGGGGTGGTGGGTATAACGAGACTTTACACACACCCGAGTTGTGGGATGCTACATAAACCCCCGAGGGTGAAGCCCGAGGGGTTTATGAAAAGCATCCCTCAATGAGGGTGTGTGTAAAATCAAGTTTTACACACCACCCGATCTGTTATTTTTTATAACTGCTGCTTAGCAATTTTTTTGTTTACTGTTGCTGTGATAAAAAAAAAAAAAAACACACACAGACTCACGCACAGTTCTGGTTTGTCCCCTCTCATTGCGCTTACCTCTGAAGTGCATCCAAGTCATTGCTGGTGCCAGTTTTTCTCCGGTGTGGCTGAAAACTGTGCAGTGCAGTTTTTGAATGGCAGGATCAGCCAGATCAAACAGGGGAGAGATCAACTGTTTAAAAATAAAAACACCCACGCTCTCAGTGCCGCGGCTTCTCGTTAAGCAGAATGGAGGAGCCGCCATGTTTCTGTTACTGGACAGCCCACCCAGGAGGAATAAAGAGCCAATTGGGATGCGGCTCTTGTTTGAGTGATGTGGCGTGTGTTTGCCGTTATAACCCGCGGGTTATAATGGCAAATTGTAACTGGGTCAGACAATGGAAAAAATTGCTGACCAGTTATTATGTTAGGATAATGCAATACCACAGTTATGTTTCAGGGCATGAGGCACAGCAGAGTGCCTTTAACCATCCAACAAACCAGCAAAACATATGCCCTGGAATGTCTTATTATGATTATAAAAATATATACTTCACATTGAAAAGATTTAAGTTTTTCTTTAGATTAGTTTCAGATTGTGATGTTGGACTGATATAATATCACACCTGGACCTGCCTTTAGATTAGCTTTCAGGATTTTTTTCTGGTCCATTTTATAATCACAGACTGTATGAGTCGTTTTCAATAATTGACACATCCCAATGACCTTAAAGGAGAAGTCCACTCAAAACCTGAAAAAAATATATGTTGTGCAGAGTGTTTTAATTTGTATGTGAAGTTCTAGTGTTTCCTTCCCTCTGACTGGTATTAGGAGTTTTCCTAAATTAGCCTGCTAGCTTTAGGGTAGTTTTACGACCCCTGGAGAGCTCCATATCAAACCGCTAAACTGTATTCCTTTGTCCTACAATGCACCTTGTTTCATGTGATGGTGATGTAGCAGAGACCATAAATCCAGCAGAAAGCATTGCTTTACAATCAGTTCACAACAGTAGAGATGGCTATATTTTAAAATCTGTAGAATTCAGCTTGGTGACCACCCTCATCGTAAAGGTCTTACTGTCCTGAAAAACTTTGCTGCTGGTAATTTTTGTGCAGCTTGTAAAGCTTCCAAGATGTTTAGTTTGTTTGGCATGTGTGTGTGCTGAATGTTGGGTCCTCTTACATTTTTTTTTTTTTTTTTCTCTTTATCCTCCTCCCTACTTGCAGCCCCCTCCTCTTCGGGAGACACCTATGGGCTTATCAGCCTTCGCTCACCTACCTGGAGCCGGTGCAGTCCATGCCCCATGGAGCCGTGGCTATACCCCCCAGGCGGGTACGAGGCGGGACACCCTTCCACCCCGGCGTTCCGCTAATCTTTGTCGGCATGCTGTCTCCGGGCAGGTAGGGGCATTGAAGGTCAGGCCCTGGTGCTCCGTCTACCAGGAGGCTGCAAGGGTTTTCCTGGTGTTTCTCGGCGTGTCAGGTCCGATGGCGTCAAGGCGCGAGCGCCGACGCCTGGCATCGCTCCCCTCTGTTGAGCATCGGGCTTGCTGTACCTCAGGTCTCCACCTGGGTCAGACAAGCACCAGCTCAGGTACCCTCCCCGGAGAGGACGGCAGTCTTGGGGCGCCAAGTCCTCCCCTCGGCTTGACCCTCCAGCTCCCGGGCTCGTTCCCGAACCGGGTCGCTGGCGTCATAGCGAAATCCAACACTGCCATGTCAAGGCGGTAGGTCCTCTTACATTACTGTCACATGAGACAAGATGCACTGTGGGAACAAGAAATACAAATAAGCTGTCAGGGATGAAGATCCCCAGGGGTCGTAAAACTAGTATAAAACTAGCAGGTTAATTTAGGAAAAACTCCTAATAGCAGTCAGAGGGAAGAAAACACTAGAACTTCACATACAAATTAAAACACTCTGCACAACATATATTTTTTCAAGTTTTGGGTGGACTTCTCCTTTAACAGAGCACTGACTTTGGATTGAGGAAGGAATGCCTAGTAAACAGTAAGCCCAATTAGGACTCTGAATAGTCACAGTTCACAGCAATAAAATACTGATCTTTGCTTTAAAACAAGCAGTCAGCAGTGTTCAGTAGCACATGTTTATTGTTCATTGTATTACTGTTTTGCTTACATGTTGGGTATGGTAATTACACAAGTTCAAACTTCACTGAACTGAATCAACATTTTGGTGATCTTATTTTCCTCTTTGTGGGCATAGAGCTCTTAAAGGGAAACTATCATAAAACAAACCTGAAATGTTTTGACTTAACTAATAACTTTATCTCTGTTCCCCACTGTCTTTCTATAACACACACACACACACACACACACACACACACACACACACACACACACACACTTTTTCCTCTAACTTTAATAGTTAATTATTGGTTTGGAACTCAGAAGAGATGTAGGGATATTGATTTAACTATCACTGCAATAAATTATTCATAAAAAAAACTATTATTTGAAATAATAATAGTAGTAATAAGTTTATTGTTCGGTCTTTTGACCTTTACAAAGGAAAATCAGTTGCATGTACATGTAGACATATACAAATACATACAGACCTATATAAATCATTGTACATAAAACATTCGAATAGTGGTTAAAATCAGTCATAAAATAGCAGCACAATTAGTTTGACAATACTTAGATTAATTAGACATAAAGCAATGCATTCAGCTTTTTAAGTCTTCATGATATACTTAGCCCTTATTCTGTATACTTCTGTTAGATACTGGCCACTTTTCTAATTATATATTCATCATTTGTTGTTAAGGCTATTTTATTAGTTGATTTTGATCTATCTTCTGTATAGTATCCCAGAGTGGTGTCCGCCACTTTTTCCTGGGTTTATCGTGACACAAACACTCAAATACAACAGGATACAAGTTTTCTACAGCTTGATTCTTGCAAGGAGAGAATCTAGCTTGTATAGAAGTTAATGTCTGAAATAAGATATCTTTAATTTGGTTTACTTATCTGACCATCCAGTTTATAGCAAACTGTTTTTGTATTATTTGTGGGCAACCCCTGGGGTGACTGGGTGTGGCTCTGCACTTGAGAGGGTTGTGGCACAGCATATTTTCTCTCTCTCGCTTTCTTCCACTAGTCCTATAGGGATTTGACCAAGGAAAACAAGCACTATTACAGTCGTGGCCAAAAATATTGGCGTCCTTGCACTTTTTCAAATAACTCACAATTTCCTCTAAGCATAATTTGAAATTAACAACAGTGCAGTATTTGGTCTCCACAATTCTTTATTTCTCTGTTAATATTACAAAACCTTTGTTTTTGATTCAGAATTTAATGTATTCTTTTAAATCAGAAAATGAAAAGAAATGGCATTGACAAAATTATTGACACCCTAGACTTAATATTTGGTAGCACAGCCTTTGGTCAAAATAGCTGCAATCAACTGCTTCCTATAACCATGGATGAACTTCCTGCACCTCTCTACTGGCAGTTTGGCCCACTCTTCTTGTGCAAACTGCTCCAGTTCTCCCAGATTTGAAGGGTGCCTTCTCTCAACTGCTGTTTTCAGATCTCTCAACATGTTTTTAACGGGATTTAGATCTGGACTCATTGCTGGCCACTTCAGAACAGTCCAGCGTCTTGTCTTGAACCATTCCTGAGTGCTTTTTGAAGTGTGTTTGGGGTCATTGTCCTGCTGGAAGACCCATGACCTTTGACGGAGACCCAGCTTTCTGACACTGGGTTCACATTGAGCCCAAATGGCCTGGTAATCTCCAGATTTCATAGATGCCATGCACATGTTTAAGGCACCCAGTGCCAGAGGCAGCACAGCAACCCTAAAACATCACTGAACCCTCCATGTTTGACTGTAGGGAAGGTGTTCTTTTCTTTGAAGGCTTCATTTGTTTTCTGTAAACTTAGAGATGATGTTTAACCAAAAAGCTCTAATTTTGTCTCATCTGTCCACAGGACATTCTCCCAGAGAATTTTGGCTTGTTCAGGTGTGCTGGAAAACCCCAGTCGGGCTTTCTTGTCTCTCTCTCAGCAGTGGGGTCCTCCTGGGCCTCCTACCATATAACCCCTTTCACTGAGTTAGCGACAGATGGTGCGAGTTAGAAACTATACGTACCTTGTGTGTCCTGAAGGTCAGCTTGAATCTGTTTGAGACTGATCGAGGTGCTTTCTCACGTTCAACAATCCTCGCTGCAATCTTCAATCAAGTTTTGCGGCCATGTCCAGGGAGGTTGGCTAAAGTGCCATGGCCTTAAAACATCCTGATAACATTACGACGGTGGAAACAGGAACATCAAGGTCTCTGGAGATTGATTTGTAGCCTTGAGATTGTCCATGCTTAGCTACAATCTTCTGTCTGACCTCCTCAGACAATTCTCTGGCTGTCTTTCTTTTCTCCATGCTCATTGCGGTACACACAGTGACACAAAACAGGAGAATGAGTCATTTTCTCTATTTAAACTGGTTGAATGAGTTATTTTTATATTGCAGGCACCTGCAACTCACCACAGGTGAGTTCAGTTCCAAAGTGAAGGAGAATCACCTGCTTGAACTGTAATTATTTCTATCTACTTCTAAAAGGTGCCAATAATTTTGTCCGGGCCTTTTAAGGATTTCTGTGTGGAATAAGTTAAGACTTAGTCAACTTTTCTGATTTTTGTGTCTTATTCCATTGCAAACCAAAGAAATACATATGTGGATACCAAAATATTTTTTTAATTTCAACAATTTTCTGGAAGGAATGGTGCATTATTAGAAAAAACTGCAAGGGCGCCAATATTTTTGGCCACAACTGTATGTGCATTTTCAGTATAGGAATCAGCTACAAGTACCAGGATGTCTATCCAGATACAGTGTGAGCTAAGAGCAGAAAGATATGTTAGCTGTTTAACACTTATTACAAGCATCAGCATTCAAACCCCTATTACTAGTTCCTGCAGTAGAGAAAAGGCCATGCACGGCTGCTATTAGCTCAAATGTGCTCCACCCAGAGGGTGTGGGCAATGGCAACTGATTAGAACTCAGCAGTAGCCAGCCATTATATTATTCATTTAGTACATTAACATGCCTTCAGGTCACTGACTGGCGGGTCAGAAGAGCAGGAAGATGTGGCTGGAGCAGCTTTGGGGTCCCTGACATTTGGAGCCTGAAAAGTTCAGTGGCATGCTACAATGGGGGGCTGTCTGACCCAAAGGCCCCTCTCATCCCCACTAAACTGAAAAAAGATGGTCCAGGCCACATTTCTTCAGTAATCGACTATGCCGATTTCTTATATGGACGTTGCCCCATCTCATACCTGGAAAAACTGGATACACTCTACCATAGGGCCCTGAGGTTTATTACAGAACTCCTTTTCAACACCCACCATTGCTCCCTCTATGCTGCAGTTGGATGGACCTCGCTCCACTTTGGAAGAGACAGAAATGCTACACTATGGATTTACAGAGCCATAACCCAGAACTTACCAAAATATGTCTCAGACTGCTTCATACAAGCCTCGTCAAGCAAATATGCCCTAATAAGTTACAGTTTCATCATGGTTAAAGTGCCCGAATTCAGTTCTCGCTATGGTAGATCTGCCATTAGTTTTGTGTTATCCTCCTCATGGAACACTACGCAGAAGTTACTGAAAGTAAACAAACTCATATCCATCACATCCTTCAAATCCCTGGACTCTAGGCTTATCAAAGAAAAATGTAACTGTTTCCGACAGCAGTAGAGAAAATCTTATTCCTCTCCCTCACCTCCTAGTCCGTCCTATCCTACAAGGCTCTCCGCCACTCCCCAGGTTTGTCATTCATACATTCCTCACATTCTTTTTTTTTTTTCTTTCTTTTTTTTTTTTTCTTTCTCTTACTATGCATTCATAGTACCGCATTATTCCCCCTGTTATGTTCCTCACCTTATCTCCGGCTTACATCCTCCTTCACTGCCTACTTGCACCCCTTCCCTCTCTCTCTTTCCCTATCACCCCTGCCTATAGTCTCTGATAAGGCCATAAATACAGTCTATCTCTCTTGCCACCCAGCCCTCCTTGTAATAACCCTCCAACTTACCTCTCCCCATAGAACCACCTCCTCATTCGCCCAGACCGAGCACCATCCATTCCCAAAACTCTGTCAAACCCCCTTATACCTCACACTTTACACCCTAAACCTTACATATTCTCTCTACAACCGAACTTATGAGCTGCCTATTCCTTAATCAATGTAAATATGTAAATGGTGTTAATAGGTTTTGCACAATTTGTTTATATATCTATGTATTGTTACCCTCGATGCTATTGTATCCTGTATAATCGGTTCCTCATTGTGTGTGTATATTGAATTGTACTATATCTTTCATGTAACTGAACCTTGACCTTACCAGGTCCATCTTGCAAATGAGCCTTGCTCAACGATGTTCGCCTGGATAAATAAAGATTTGACTGATTGATCAACTGATTTTGTGAAAAACAGCTGAGGGGGAAAGCCGTCGTGTCCAGAGTTTAAATCCCCAAGCAGTTTGACTATTTCAGCTAAGGGAGGCAGCTTTCTACTGGCCCTTAATGAAGGAGGTGCAGCTTATTCAGGGGTCAGGCTGCTGACTGGTAGGTCAAGAGGGCAGGAAGATGCAGCTGGAGCAGCTTTGGGTCCCTGGCATTTGGCGCTTTGAAAGGCCCAGTGGCGTGCTGTGGTGCAGGGGGAGGGCAGTCCAAATCCAAAAGCTCCTCTCCCCCCCTTGAAGTGTGCAGCAGTGAGTGAAAACAGCTGTGGGGAAAGCCATCGGGTCCACAGTCTCTGTAAAAGGACCATTTACTATGCTAAGAGCCTGTCCTGCTAAGAGCAGGTAATTGCCACCTTTAAGAATCCCAGGAGATTTGGGGGCATATAAAAAGCATCCTGGGGTGCCAATCCAAGAGCTCAAACAATTAATTTTTAATTAATTGAGTTCACTGCAATAACTCCATAACCACTGCTAATGCTTTCAGTTCACACTTTGTAGCTCTCCCGTCCACTTTGGCTGACAGCCAGTCCCCACCACCTTCTCCTCCCACACCATCTCATACACCACCATTTCATCTTAAGCTTGTGTTCCCTGGGGAAGTTCTCAAACTCCTTAGGGCCCTACCTACAAATGGCAGTACAGGCTCCAATGGGATCCTACCCAAGTTGTTACACTGTTGGGGCTCCAATACTATCTCACCCCCCCATCGTGCATTTCTTTAACTTGTCAATTTCCTCTGCCATTGTTCCAGATGCCTAGAAAACTGCTAGGATTACACTAGTGCTAAAAAATAGGGGACCAAAAGCTTCTGAATAACTACTGACCAATTACTTTACTTCCTATCCTTAGTAAACTTCTGGAAAGAGTCATGGCCATGCAGTTGCCAACATTTCTTCATCCACATAACATCCTCTTGTCTCACTAGCATGGTTTTAGGAAAGGACACAGAACCACTACAGCTCTGATATGTCTGACCAGCAACATTAAACATGCCTTGGATGCTGGTTCCCTAAGTGAAACCTTTTTTATTGACCTGTCCAAGGTTTTGTGATACTGTGGATCACACGCTGCTCTACTCCAAATTACTTGCACTGGGCCTCTCCTTCCATGCAGAATCTTGGTTTTGGGAGCTACTTCTCTGGGAGACCGCAATTTGTCCACTTCAATAATACAGTCTCATCACCCATCCCAATAAATGTGGGTGTCCCACATGGATAAATATTTGGTCCCCTACTCTTTTCAATTTTTATAGCTGCACAGCGGAGCTATGCATAACATCCTGGTATTACAGAGAGAGAGAATATGAAGCTCTGGAAGCACATTGCTGGATACCGAATGAGGCACGATATTTTGGAGTTGAAGCACTCCACTGTCTCGATGCAGTACTGCCTCCCTCCCTCCACCACTCAAAATCCACCTGTCTTGATTTCTGTCTCTGATTCTGTACGTACTGACACCCACAGCACTGTCGCAACATCTGTCTAGAAATGGCAACACAGGTATATTCATCAGTAGAACTAAGACTTTAATAATGATGTTTTACCTTCGGTTTCCTCCCAGTACTGACCCTGCAGTTAGTGAATACATTTGTTGCTCCAACTGCAATCCCCAGCTCTCCGCCCACCCACCACACACCAATATTTTAGAAATCATGAAGTTAATAAATGTTTCAAATATGACAAAGTGATATCACGCACCAGTGGCTTCAAGTTTTAATTAAATCACTGGGAAAACTGCAGTGCTGGTCTTCAACTGAGCGTCCAAGAACCGGAAAGACCTGCTCCTGTGTTACATTTCCATTTCTCTAACAAACTGATGCTGTCTAATTTGAACCACTGATACAACGGTTTACACAGCAATCACAGTCTGTCCAATCTTATTTAGTTAACCTGCTAATTCATACATTGCTGCTGGCAATCCTGTGATTTCTTACTTTTTTTTTTTTTTTAAACGTGACTACTCTTACTACATTCTGCCACGTGCCGCCATGCTCTCCACATGGACATACAACGGAAGAGCACTTTCCTTGGGCAAGCATTAATAATTCAATTTAAGCGTAATTGTTCTTTTCTGAGAGAAAAATAGAAAGCCTACACATTATTAAGGAAAATATACAGCTAAATATTATATTTATTTATTTATTGAATTTTGATGACCGAGTAGGCCCACTGGGCCCTGGAGGTCCCTTTTTCAAGGGCAACCCGGGAGTTACAGGACAAGTAGGATATACAAATAGTACACATGTAGGTTATATCATATACAGGTGACTTATAGCAATGACATGTTATATAACAGGTTACAGTGGTTAGCTAAAGCGAACAATGAAGGAGAGGCAGAGCAACACCTGGGTTGTAATTGCCCGAGTAGAGTATGTTAGGAGAGCCAGTAGAGAAGGATTAGGGCTCCCAGCTTTAGGAGGTTGAGGGTAGGTGCTTGGGTAGGAAGGTAGAGTGTAAGTGTCAGGTAACATAGCATTGGCATTGACTCGTGGCGAGCATGTGTGCCTTGAGTCTTGATCGGAAGCTCGCAGGTGCTGAAGCTTCCCGTACCTCAGAAGGAAGGTTGTTCCATAAGGAAGGGGCAGTGCCGGCCTGTTGGCGCAGCGGTGGGATTTCCGCTTGCGACGCCAGCGACCCGGGTTCAGGAACGGATCCGGGTCATCGGGGGGAGAGGGATGGATCGTTCTATGGACTGCTCTCCTTCTCCAGGGGGAGGGTGGGGGAAAGCACTCGGAGCGCTGAGGACTCCTGGTGGAGGCCAGGAGGTCTCGCGCTGCCGCGCTAGTCTCTCTGGCAGGCGGGGCAGACGCTGGCGTCATTGCACGTCCCCACCTCCATGAGAAAAATATAGAAAAATACAGGTGGGGCGAGGGCTACCTGTCTAAATGAAGCCCTCCTTGGAAGACCTCGCTAACCACCGTTGCTGCGGGGTCCCCGACCAGATATTTATTCTGTGATCACGGAAAGTATGTGACCATGGCCCTGCCCTCTGGGGGGCAAGCTGGGGGTGACTGGGGGACCCCGGCAGCCATGGACAGTGGTGGAGGTTTCCAGGGGCCGTGACTAGGCCTGACTGAGTGACAGAGGTCCTGCCGGAAAAAAACAAAAAAAAGGAAGGGGCAGTGTGGGAAAAGGACATGCCCCCTGCCTTGGTCCTTACCCTAGGGACTTCGAGAAGAGTCTGGCCAGAGGTCCGTAAGTTGCGAGGATTGCGCTTGGCAATTACGAGCCCTGAGAGGCTTGGGGGAGGTTCTGAGCTCATTAGCTTATGAGCTAGGCAGAGCACTTGGTACCTGAGATGGGCTTCGAACGAAGGCCAGCCGATAAGAGCTAGACAGTCACAACGGTGGCTCCTAGATTGGGACTGAGTGGCGAAGCAGACCACCTTGTTGTACAAGACCTGTAACTTATTGAACTCAAGTTTGGCCATACCCTGAAGTATCAGGGCAGCGTAGGTGAGTGTTGGGAGGAGGACACATGAGGCAATGGCAGTCCTAGCTTGTGGGATTAGCTGATCCTTGAGGTGATACAGGGTACCAAGTTTGCCATGAATTACTATGGTGACTTATCAATATGTTGTTTTAGAGTGAATCTTTGGTCCAAAGTAAGGCCAAGGTATTCTGTGGAAGCAACCACTTCTAGTTTGTTACCCACTCTGGAAGTGAGTTGCAGGTGTTGTGTTCTGTTTAAACCAAGGGATCTAGGTCCGAACAACATGGCCTTGGTTTTAGTGGTATTAAGGACCATTTTATTCTTAATAAGCCAGTCCTCCATAGTGAGTAGGTCCTCTTGTAGGGATGGACCTAGATCCCCCAGGTTGCTACCAGACTGGATTTGGATAGGACTCAACATGGATGTACATGCGGTCAATCTTGTGCCACGAATCTTGTATGTTTCTATGAACTTATTAGAACCTTACAAAGATTCCCCATTATAACTATCTGGACAAAGGAGAACCCATGAATGTGGTATTATCTGACTTTAGGAGGGCATTTGACTCTGTGCCATACTGAGCAGTTGCTTAAAAACTTACAAGATATGGCATTGATAAACACCTAGTTATATGGATAACCAATTGGTTAAATAATAGAGCACAGAATGTATCAATAAAGGGCTATCTATCTGCAGAGGGAAGGATTACAAGTGGGGTACCCCAGGGGTCAGTGTTGGGCCCCTTAATATTTCAGCTATCCATAGCAGACCTGAATGACAATATCCATAATCATATAGTTAAATATGCAGATGATGCAAAACTGGGAGGTCCATGTAGAGGCATAGAGCAAGGAAACAGAATTCAAGGAGATCTGATATAGAATTGGGCACATAAGTGGGGAATGTCCCTTAATTTTGGTAAATGCTGTGTTCTACATATGGGGAGATGCAATCCATTAAATGTATATGTTTTAAATAACAGCATTTTAAAATAAAATAAGACTGAAAAAGATTTAAGAATAATTATTGATACAAAACTTGATTTTAAGGACCATTGCACAACGTAGTATTAAGAGCGTACAGAACTCTTGTGGCAATTAATAGAAATATTAAAAGCCAGACAGCAGAGGTACTTATGCCTCTGCATTTATCTTATGTTAGACCACAACTGGACTATTGTAGCCAGCTCTGGTGTCCTTATACAGTACAAGGAAGGAGGTGGACACTCCATACAGCAAAAGCTGTAGTTTGTTTTTCAGCGCTGAGACTAGAGAGAGTACAGCAAAAATTTACTAAATCCACTGGGAAATTGAAATCTGTACCGTATTCATCCAGACTGAAACATCTAGAACTGCACAGCCTGGAAGTTCGAAGGAAGCGTGGTGACATCCTGTTTTACTAGGACATTAGGAATGACTCATACTTAATAAATGAACTAAACATAGAACTCAAATATATAAATTCAGTAACAAGGGGACATACCCTACAGGTTAAAGTTAGCCACTTTAAAACTAACAAAATAAATAATTTATTTATGCAGAGGGCTGCAAGCGTATGGAACAAACCTCCACAATGCATAATGATAAGCAAAAACAAAGACACATTTAACAGAAACATAGACAGATACATTGAAGGAGGTAATATGAGTTACTACAGCGTACTCTAACGGAGCGGATTATGGGTCTTGGCCTTTTTTGCTGCTTGCTGCATTAGTGACATATGGCTGAATATCTCTCCCTATTGTACAGCAGGTTTCCAGCACTTTCAAATATGTGTGTGTTGTTGGCGGGGGTGGACAATGGGAATGAGAGAACCAGCAGACTGGCTGCTTCATTACTGCTTGAGCTGCGTAAGCACAGTGGGTTATATAAAACAAAAAGCCAAAAGAGAAACCAATTCATGAAAGCAAAATACAAAAACGCAAACAAATTCCGTTTGAAATTTACAAAGATACAGTTGCCACATTAAATAGATGGGTTATATCCCTAAAGCAGCATAACTATTACGCTTCATAGTGTTATTACATCCTTAGGTATTTCATTGCTTTTAATTTTTAAAATTGCTTTTAAAAAGTATCCCAGTTGCAAAACAGTTTAAATTATTGTTGAATTAAACAGACAACACAGAAGATGAGTTTTATCCAAGTACTGTTTCCTTATGATGTTCTAGCCACTTTGTTCAATGCGCATTATATCAGGGACAATTTGGACAAACCAATACCACGTGGGCCAAATCTTCAAAATGGTTATGGTCACATGGGCATTTTTCAGTTATCATTTTATTTCCATCCTTGTTGGATCTTTATCCAAGACTTTGCTTGGGAATATTTCCTCAAAGCGAAATTTGGTTACAGTTGCTGTCTTCCCTGAGTCAATGACTCACTTCAAATAAGTTTCCATTGTAGCTTCTTTTTTTAAGAATTGTTAGACTCCGATGAAATCTATTTATTGATAGCCTTGCCATCGGTTTTTGTATGTTTATAAATATCAGCCTAAACTTGAGGGTTGGGCTGCTTGCCTACGCAAAATATTCTGGTCAGAGCCAACATGGCTGAAATGCAGCTTTAAGAGTGCTGCAAGGCAGCTTACCAGCATTCCTTCATGTCCACCCTGATTCATACATAAGGATGAATAACTTATGCTGTTCAAACATCCTAATTTACAATGATTCCTTGTCCACTCTACTACCCGGAGTAGCCTGTGATTTCTTCCATAATCCCACTGTTCAGGACCTGAACAAGCTGGGCAATTAGTCGGGCTCCATTTGTTTGTGAATGCTGTTAAACTCCCTTCCACGGCTCTTAAAGCAGCACAGTAGTCATGTCAACTCTGACCAGAGTTTGTAAATGACATTCCCTCTGTTCCATCATGTACACAGATATTGCTCTGTACACCAGCTCTTCCTCCATCTCCACAGTCCAGTCAAAGCTACAGGAGGTCTTCTCCCTGGTCCACTCATGGCTCATTATACAATGGCAAGAAAGAATCCTGGTTTCTGATTGGTCAGTTGGCTATCACAGCAGGGATGTTATCCTGGCATAACATCCCTGCTGATTGTTTGGATGATTTCGATCCCCATCACCTCCATGATCATCTCCTCTTTCTCTTAAGAAACAAAAATATGTTTACACACTAACAAAAACATTCTTTAAAATTATTTTTTATTATAAAACAACAAGCCATTGTATAATAGGAATAATGCCCTCCAGGGTGGGAGTTATGCTGGGATAACATCCCTTCTCGGGTGTTGGACGCCCTCGGCCGGTGGCCTCGGGCCCAACCACCCGAGGTGGGATGTTATCCCAGCATAACTCCCACCCTATCAGGCATTATTCCTTTATTAATCCTGAACTCCCCAAAGACCCAAGCAACGCTGTTTGGATCTCAGATCAGAATTTGGTCCTGCTCAACTCCCCTTTCCATCCTGTGCAAGGATGAGTCCCTTTTTTCCACAGTGAAAGACTTCAAATAGCTTGAGGTCACCCTGGACTCAGGCCTGGACTTCTCACTCCATATCATCCAGAACTGTAAAGCTGTCAACTCCAGGCTTGACCTAACTTACCACACCAAATGCTCCTCATACCCAAGGCCAAGCTTGCTCTTGCCCACAGTGTCCTCGTTCCGCACTTGCACTATGGTCAGATTATTTATTCACATGCCTCGAAGGCAGCTCTGAACGAGTGGGAGGTGTTCTACAACAGCATTTGTCATTTCTCCCTGTCCTTCCCTTGCCTTATTATTGCCACTGCTTCTTATTCTCCCTTGGGTGCTTTACTGACATATTATTAAGATCTGCTCTACCCTCCCCCCCCCCGCACCACGACAAGACTATTCACTTAGATCGGTGGGGGCAGCCCTTTTGCATGTTAAAAAATGCACCTCTGAGATGGGGGAGCAGACCTTCTCCATCTTTGCCCCTAAGTACTGGAATTTACTTCCTCATTTATTATTTATCTGATAAATCGGCAATACACCTTTGAGCTAAAAGCTCATTTACAAAGGTTCTTCTTTAAAAAATGGTTGTGAAATAGCATTGGAAAGGTAGCGTACATTCAGTAGCCCCAATGGAGCCTAGTCACAGAGAGTTACATCACATTATACAGGCAGAGTACAATTAGCAGCACCAACTGAGCCCAGTCACTCACTTCCCCATGAAATGCACAGTTGCCCCTCATATGAGCTATTTAAATCTGCCCCGTATGGGCATTTGTTGAGTTTGTTAGCCTGTCATTGAGCAGGTTAGCCTCCTGGTTTTCCTGCTTCTTGTATTAGAATCCAGTTCGGGTCTTATTATTATGTATTTGTTCTTTGTCTTACTATGTGTTAGTGTATGTTATATATCATTCTAGGTTTTCAGGCCATAGAAATCATTTATCTGTAAGGTTTCATTCTCACCTACATTGTAGGAAATCCATTTTTGTAATGTCTGGTTATATTAGTTTGCATTCTAGTCTATTCTTGTTCTACGATGGATGCTAACTGTATTATGTATTCTTACTGTGTTTTTTACCTGATGTATTCTCTTGGATCATACCTAAAAATAGGCAGTGACTTGTCTAGTGTACCTTACCTGGTAAATGAAAACTAATAAATAAATAAATCCCCAAGCAGTTTGTGTATTCCAGCTAAGGGACAATGGATGCAGCTTTCTATTGGCCCTTAATGGAGGAGGAGGAACAGATTACTCAGATTCAGGCTGCTGACTGGTGGGTCAGGAGGGCAGTAAGATGCATCTGGAGCAGCTTCAGGTTCCCAGCATTTGGAGCTCTGTAAGGCCCGGTGGTGTGTTGCGGTGTGGGGGAGGTCAGTCAGAGTCCTAAAGTCCCTCTTGTCCTCATTGCAGTGTGTGACACTGAGTGAAAAACAGAGTGAAAATCAGCCTCCATAGGGACAGCTGTCAGAGTGCCAGGTCTGTGCCAGGCAGCAAATCTAGCATTTTGCTTTTTTTTTTAAACTTTCTGTTTATGGCCCCTGATCTCCAGCCTTCCAGCATTTCAGGACCTCCACGTACCACCCAATCCCCCTGCCTCTGCCAGCCATGTACCTCCCAATCCCCCCTGCCTCCCCCAGCCATGGCCACCTACCTGCATGGAGCCCTGGGTTTCCCCCAGGTGGGGTCATTGTAGGGGAACAGACCTGGGCATCCCGTTTCATCAGGCAGTGCCACGCTGGAGAGGCAGGGGAACCAGATATACTGAGGGCATGGTCTTTTCCCCTGGTTTTCTGCCCCTGGAACATCACGTGCATTGATGTCAAGGCATGCTCATGCACACTATGCATGAGTCTGCATACAGATGACATCTACAATGTCCCTCTTCCCTATCTATCTCCAGCTGCACTGCCACCTGTGGTCACCAAGGTGGCAGTACTGCAGTGAAGAATGAAACTACCTCCCTGGAGGAAGAGAGCATCCTCTGGGGCGCTCGATCCTCCTCCCCCCTGCTTGGCCCCCAATGACCCAAGCTAGTCCCTGAACTCGGGTCACCAGCACTACTACAGCGTCAATGGGCTGGCCCTAAATGCAGCATCTTCTAAGGCAGGGTATATAGGAGGAACCCAATAGTGGAAGCAGCTGATGCAGCCAAGAACTCCATTAGGTTTCTTTTGCCGGAGTCTTCTTCACCCTTAAATCCCATCACATCCTGGATTTGTTTATACAAAGCCTGGCAGGAGGGATCCTTTTCGAGGACATCTAGGGTTATACCCCACAGAGTCCTCACTACTCGAAGACAAGGTTGAGCTGGAAGGGAAACCGCCTTCATAGGGCTCCTCATCCCCACCTTCATCTTCCAAATCCCTCTCCATTCCTAGGAGGTCAGGATTATATTCCACCTCGTCACTGTATGATGATGGGGTGAACCGACTGAGCTGGCGATGGAGGTAGTGGCAGCACTGTCAGTGCTACAGGCATGCTTTTCAGTTTTGTCAATGATAACTGGGCCAATGAGGAAGGCCCTGACCATGGCACAAACACCACATTGCTGCAATGGAGAGACATGTTAACATCTCTGAAAATGACACCAGCATAACCTGTGAGTTGATGACGCCCTATGTAGAGGTCGCCACTACAGATGTCATTGAGATGGAACCAGATGACAAAGGCTGCATACCATCTATAGTAGATATGGCAGCACCAGAGCCAGACCCCAATCTTGGTGTCTCAACAGCAGTAAGGGGGGCTGTAGTTGACACCACCGGAGAGGATGCTGACAAAAACTTACCCTCCTTCAATGTAGACCTCGACCTCGCTGGTGAAGAATGTTTCTCCTTACGCTTATGGTGACTGGAATAGGAGGAGGGTCTTGACAATGATTTATCCTTGTCTCAGGATTTCTCAGTCTTCCTCGCTGACCTCAGCAGTGATACAGTTGATGACTGCCAGGGTGCTTCCTTACCCAAAGTGGCCGGTTGAGTGGAAGAAGCCGATTTAGATCCCGCAGCCTTCATCAGAGCTTTCATTGCTTTTAGGGCAATTAAGGTCTCCAAGGCCTTCTTTCAGCATTTCCTTGTGGTCTGGTTAAATCCCTGGCAGATCATGCAGGCCTTCATATTGTATGACAGGCTCAGGCAACAAACATACATAGTGTGAGCATTGTCCTTGCAGATCTTGCAACTTCAGGTACAAAACCTAAACAAAGGTTCTTTCGATGGCGGCATACAGAGACAAGGTCAAGAGAAAACTGAAGTTAGAAACAAAAAATCAACAGAGTTGTAAAAAACAATGGTGGTGTTTCTCTGCAGGTTTGGCGAGTGTGTCAACAGTGCAAGAAAGAACTGAGGAATGAGAGGGCTGCCCACATTTTATAGGCATCGATGTTACATGTCACTGTGGGAAGCCTCCAGCTAGGCAAAAGTTTCCAGAAGATCCTGACACCGATGGCTTACAGTTCCAAAGGTGCAGTGGAGGAGATATCCCCATTGAAGATTGTGTAGCACCACTGGCAAAGACTTCTCATCAATTTTCTTGTGTGAGACGTTGCCTATTAGGGAGTCTGAGAACTTTTTTTCTTTATATGTAGCTTTTTCACCCCAGCCATGTTCATCAGTGATATACCCTGTTCACTGGGATACACCATGGTCAGTCCTGTTAGTCCCTGTCCTCCCCTGGAGTCCATGGCCAGCCAAACATCCCCCATGGTTCTACCCTCTGTGGTGGGGCCCCCACATTGAGGTGGTTCACTGTGTTGAATAAGATACAGTGTCAGCTGGCACCAGGACCCAGGGAGTCCATGGAGCCCAGGCTATCACATAGACGGTCATGGGGATTCTTCACCCCAGTTTCCTCCCTGGTACCTCACTCCTCCCCTGGTGTGGGCACAGTATTTCAAGTTGCTTTGGCTGCATGCAGCAATGCCCTGCAGAGGGAGCAAGCCATCTTGGCCCACCGCAGGGGTCACTGCTGCACCAGTGCCCAATGCCCCCCCCGACTTCAGTACATTGCCAAGCAGCAGTTGCTGTGATCAGGCCTGCCTCCCGATATGGCATCCTGATCTCACTCAGGTTGTCTGCATGGCAGTGTGTTGTGTTGCTGTTAAGCCATAGGGATGGCCTCTGAAGAAGTCTGTAAATCTTTAACTAAAGGCGGCCACTACTGGAAAGAAATACAAGGTACAGTAACTAGGAGTGTTGTCAAAGTCCCTTCTATACAACAGGAAATACCACTGCTGCTGTCCACGGGCAGAGAGTCTAAACCATTTTAGATGATCATATAGCCTGTATAATGGAACTGAAGTAAGACATGGAAGGCCAATCTACTGATCTTGTTCATCACGGTGTTAATATACTCTAGACAGGATTAGAGGATACACACATGCATGCGTACACACGCACACATACACACTGGCCCAAGAGTCAATGATAAGTGACAGCAATTAAACAGCAAGCCTGTGCTGTGTTCTAAGATACTGGCAGGTCTTTGACCTGTGGAGTGTATTCTGTTTACTATGGACGTTAGTGATTACCGAGTCTATGTGCCAATCAAATGTCAGACTATCAGCACGCCATAAGCCAAGGTAGTTTAAGTATAACATTACTGAGGCAAAAGATCAACCACTAGAACAGAATGTTTTAGAGATATCTAGGTTGTCCTTCACATCTGCTCGTGTGCCAAATAGCATGATATTGTTTTTTAACCTTTAGTCAGGGCCCCTGGTGTTCTGCGGCAGAATTTTCTGATTTCTGCGGCAGGGTTCCTTGACTTCTGCGGCAGCATTTTCTGATTTCTGCGGCATGATTTATTCATTTCTCTGGCAGAATGCAGTCCTGTCATTGGCTAAATATGATGTGATGACATCATATGCTGAGCATAGAGGAGGGGCTTCAGGATAAAAGAGGTGGGAAAGAAAGCCTGACACTATGGAAAAACAGTATATTTATATGAAAATTCACCAAAAACAATGAATTCTGCGGCACTATATATATTCTGCGGCATGATGCAAATTCTGCGGCAAATTCCGCAACCGCAGAACCGCAGAATTCCAGGGGCCTTGCCTACTTTTATCAGGCACCTTTCTTTTTGATTTGCTTATGCCACTTTCATCTCCAGCATGCTCCCTTCCTCCAGCACCGCCAGACCAGTCGTCTGCTTTCTCCTGGATTTACTCAATCCGCATTTCCCCATGGCTTGACCACCATAACAAAGCCTTTGAAGTTCACCAAGCCCTGCCACTGTCCAAATCCGATTGGGAAGGGCACCTTAGTCAATGGCGTGGGGCAGGGCGGTGCCAGAATGATCTTGCACTGCTGGCGTTTTTCTGCTTTTTGTCTTTCTCCCCTGGTACGCTGCTGGCAAGAGTGTGCATATGTGTACAAGCAAGCATGCTGATAGATGGCATTGGCCAGTGTCCCCCCTCCCTTAGGCATGCCGCCTACAGCTCCATCTATGGTTACCCAGGTGGTGCTTGAACAGCGGTATCAGACAGCCTCCCTCCCCCATAGGAGAGCGGCCGCTGGGACGCAAAATCTCTCTCTCCCCTCTCAGCAATCCCCAGTGGTCCAGGCTCTCTTGCAGTGCTAGCAACCCAGCCTTGAAATTGTGTCACCAGCACTACAAGTGGTTGCACTACTGGTGTACTGACGGGCCAGCACATCTGCCCCTTTCTAAGATCCAAGGTGCCTCACAGTGTACAAGACACATAAAAAGCAACATCCTGCCTATTTTCAGGCACGACCCGGGGGAGGGGGATACAGATGAATGCCAACTGACCTTGAACCAGATTAACTGTTGGTGGATTTTTAGTGAATGAGGAAATTTGGCCAGGACACCAGGAAATTTTTCCTACTCTTTCGATAAGTGCCATGGGATCTTTAACATCCAACTGAACTACCACCAGTCCAGGCAGATGGGACCTCGGTTTAACGCCTCATCCGAAAGACAGCACCTCAGAAGTGCAGCACCCCTCTCATGCTGCACTACAGTGTCAGTACTGTGATATTAACCCAAGTGCCAGATGTGGGAACTGAACCCACAGCCCTCTGATCTCCCGGCCTCAGAGGCGAGTGTGCTACCTACTGAGCCACTGACACTGACACTGGCATGACTGACTGATTATATGGCAGCACAATTCCAGTGGATGGCGGTTACTGCAACAAAGAGGGCTTGGTCTCCTGCTCATTTTAGTTAAGATGAGATGGTTCAACTTAAACATTATTTTAGCGCCAGTAAGGTCAGGTTAGAGAGCAGCTACAATGGTAACAGTGTTCCATGTACCTCTGTAAGTCACCTACAACAGCACACTGGAGCAGACACAAGTTTGAGGAAAGGTTGTTCGTAAATACTGAGAACCTTAGGGAATGTAAGACGGATCCCTGGGTAACACCAATTATTAGGATTCACATTTCTTATTTAGTCCTGCTCCAGTGGTTTCCTATGGGCGGCAGTGTTACCCAGTGGTTAGGGTGGAGAGCTATAGACCTGGAGATCCAGGTTTAAATCCCACCATTGTCACATACCCACTAAGAGTGATCACATGTAGCTGACACTACACTATGCCACATAATGCCACCTTACAGAGTTTACTTGTAACTGATAATCATCCCACAACTTTGCAAACTAGCTTAACGTCACTTTTTTGTGTTCATATTGATACAAGTTTCAAAAGGAATCATGATTGTTTCTGAAAGTGTTCTTCACTGTTAATTTTCTTAGAAAAACACTAATTGTTGTTGCCTGTGAATTTTGATAACATATAAACCAGTGCTTGGCAGCAGTTTACATGTTGTTGACATTCACTAGTAAAAGGGATTAATATATTTTTGAAAAGATTAACGTATATTTTAATAACCATTCAGTATGGTTCTGTATGTAAACCTCTACCAGTATGAAAAAAACAAGTAAGAAATGAAGTCAGGCTTTAAGTGGAAACTGCAACTGACCAAGCGTGCTCCTCCGCTGGTACTTGAGGCCCTAATTAGAGTCTCTATAATAATTAAAAAACATTCAAAGTGCATTTTAATCATTTAAATTAAGTTGTGAATAGTCTGCCCAAACCTCTACATTACAAGACTGCCTGTCACAATCTCATGAACAAGTGCTCACTCCCTCACCCAGGATATACTAATGTGTCCTGCTGGCAAATGTCTAAGGCATTAAAGTATTAAAGTATTGGCAGGGGAGTGTACTTGGTTAAATGAAGCTTCCTTTATATTTTTTCCTAAAATATCTGAATGCACAATAATGACACAAAATCAGTTACATTAAAACACTATAGTGTACAGTTGCAAGGTGTAGCATGGCATGGTATCAACTACATAGAAACACAAAATTTGACAGCAGATAAGGACCGCTTGGCCTGCCCACCCACCCACTCTGCCCATTTGTCCCTGCCTACAGTATCACAGCAGACCCTACTTGATCTCTGGCTCTTTCTCCTACACCCCATTCTTTCGACTAAGATTATCTTATGCCTATTCCATGCATTCCTGAACCCCACCACTGTTTTCTTCCCCACCACCTCCGCTGGAAGGCTGTTCAAGAGATCCACTACCCTTTCTGTGAAGAAGTACTTTCTCACATCTCTCCTGAATCTACCCCTATCCAGCTTTGCAGCATGTCCCCTTGATCTTCAGCTCCTTTTTTCAGAAATATACTTCCCTCCTGTACCTTATTTACCCCATGAGGTACTTATAGGGCTCTATCATACCCCCCCTTCTCTTCCGGGGTGTACATAATGAGTTCCTTTAGTCTCTACTCTGTTAAATGTCTTTCCAAAGATGTGGAATCCAGAACCAGACATAGTACTCTAGGTGGGATCTTACCAGTGATCTATACAGGGGCAACACCATTGCCCTCTTTCTTCTGGTGATACCCCTCCCTATGCACTCCAGCATCCCACTAGCCCTCCTGATGGCTTTGTCATATTGCCTAGCCAAGTTTATGTCATGCAGTATGATTACTCCTTGTCTCTTTCCTGCTTGGTGGTAATTAATATCACTCCACCCATTTTAAACTCCACCCCAATGTTTATGTGCCCCAAGAGCATTATTTTGCTATTTTTTTTTGCATTGAAACCCCGTTCCCATATCCTTGACCACTCCTTGAGGTTTCCCCAAGGTCTCAGCTCATCCTTTCCATCCCTTTTGGAGTGTCCACCCTATTGCAGATTTTGGTGTCATCCTCAAGGAGACAGACTTCCCTTCCAGCTCCTCTGTAATGTCGCTTATAAAGACATTAAATAGGACCAGTCCAAGCACTGATCCCTGAGGCACCCCACTGGTTACCCACCCTTCCTCGATGTGAACTCTGTTGCCTATCCCCTAACCAATGTCTTACCCACGTTACCACCTTTGGATCCACTCCTAGGCGACCCAACTTTCTTACTAGTCTCCTATGTGGAAGGGTGTCAATAACCTTAACTGAAATCTAAGCAGGCCACATCCACCACTCCACCCTGATCCAATTCCTTGGTCACCCGATCAAAGAAATCTATCAGATTCATTTGATGTGACAACCCCTTCCCCATGAGTCTCCTTGCTTAATTGAGTCTTGTAACCCACTGGATTTGAGATATTCCATAATCCATTCTTAGGCAATGTTTCCTTTCATCTTCCCACCATTGATGCCAGGCTGACTGGCCTATAATTGCCAGCCTCCTCCATGCTACCACTTTGTGAAGCGGGACTACATCTACCCTCCTTCATTTCTCCGGAAGTACCATCATTTCCAGTGAACTGTTAAACAGGACGGTCAGAGGTGCAGCCAGTACCTCCCAGAACTTCCTCAATAGCCTTAGGTGCACTGTCTGGCTCCATTGCTTTGTATACTTTCAGATTAACGAGTCTCTTCAGGACCATTTCCTTCGAAAAAGAATTAGTGTCCACCCCTCCCCCAAAAAAACTGTTATTTTTTGTGGCCTCTCGTCTTATCCTTCTGCCTTTTCCTGGTCCTCCTCTGCACAGTCCCCCTCCCCTTTTTAACCTTTCAATCCCTGAACATGTAAATTTCTTTCACACATATCTGTCTCTCCCTCTTCTTAGACTACCTAAATCTTATTTTAATCACCTCCTTTACAGGAAAGCATGGAATTTTAGGAACAGCCCATTCCCCAAAGGCAAAACACCCAGTTAGGCTTTTAGGTCAGGAAAATAACTTTTGTACAACCTGCTTGCTGTAATATTCACATGCATAATCACTGCCAGAATGTAAACATGTCTGGCACAGTGCGGCACCATTTCGCAAGTACAGAGCATCTCCAGATGGCTCACTGTTATCAAAGTGATACCAGTGAGCAGCACAGAGCAGCTCTGTGCATGCAAAATGGTGCCATGCAGCCTTGGACATGTTTACATTCATTATGCACATGAATATTACAGCAAGCCCGTTGTAAAAAAATTTCCTAGCTTAAAAAGCCTAATCAAGTGTTTTGTCTTTGGGGAGTGGGCTGCTGCTAAAATGTTTGTTTTCCTTCAGTGCATCTGATGGCTGCTGGGAATGCCTTACATAGTGCTTTGGGATATACAGCGTGTATGAAAGGAGCTGTATAAAACCAAATTATTTTTCTTAACTGTCAGTAAGGCAATCTCTTACCCATTCCCAAGATTCACTAGATTTAGACACCAAAAACAATAAAGCAGTTGTTGGTGCTCCCTTTTTTTTAACTAGTAACACATTTTCTTTATAGCAAAAAATTTACTTTTGATAAACGCAGTCTCTTCTTCCAGTCAGTGGACTAACTGCTGAATTTGATCCCTGAGAAACAGCTCCAAAGTTGATTTGGATGTTGTATGCAGAGTTGTTTCAGGTTTAAATAGAACAAGGAGAGTCAAGGGATAGCAGGCACAGTTAGAGGCCGGTGTAGGGAAGTGAGGGTTTCATCTTATTGAAATGCTTGACTTTTATGACAACGATGTCATTGTGATTGGTTGGCATCCATGGCACTCCAGACATTACCTCATGGGTTGTAGCCCACCTGATAGGTTAGTGATGCACATGACCCAGATCAAATTTCTAGCATATCCAGGTCCCAGGAACCCCTGCTCTCCAGTTTCGAATCGTGCATCTGATCAGGTAGGAAGCACACCAGGGATCCCTGTCTGCTCCTATAAGGTAAGATCCTGTATGGGATATATATATGCTATAAACGTCTTATCAATCACAGGCACATGTATGCAATTACAATTAAAAAAAAAAAAAAAGCAGGAATTGTAAAGATAAGAAATATCTTAAGCTAGCTCTCAGCCTCAGGGTTAGCTAGCTTTGTGCCTTAATGTATCTGAGAATCTCTTTGTGCTGGCAGCTTCACCGGTATGAGTGCATACAGCAAAATAAACTCACATTTGCTTGTTGAAGGGGCTACAAGTTGGGGTGTAGGCTCCCTATGTTGCTATGCCTCAGTAGGCACCATAGGTTCGAGGGGGGGGGGGCCGCCGTTGCTGGAGCAGGCCGCCATAGCAAAGCAGCATAGTACAGTGGATTAAGACTCTCAGCTGCAAATCTGGAGCCCTGGATTTGAATCCCACACCCCCCCTTGCATACTGTGTGACCCTAACCAATTCACTTACCTTCCCTGTGCTGCCAGGTCGCATCTGTAACCAAGCTTTCAGCTTAGTGTGTCTCTCCTGGTTAAACATTTGGGGGAAAAATCGTTTTCATGGCGCTTCGCGGGGGCAGTCGCCTCCCTCCATCTCGTTTATGCCTTGTTGGCCCGCGCCACCTCCCCCACTCCCAATCCCTAACCCGGCTGGTCGGCGGCCTGTCTGACCGCGACTACGCGTGGCCTCCGGAAGTGATTCCCTTCCCTTCCTCTCTCTCTTCTCTGGGGGGTAGGGGTAGAGTCGATGCCTTTCGGTCGACCGAGAGTCATCGGCCCTCTCAGGCGCCCGGCTGGTCAGCGGCCTGTCCGACAGCAACGACCCGCTGACCTTCTGAAAGTAAGCCCTTCTCCCTTCTCAATGAAAGTGGGGGAGAGTCGTGGTCACTCGGTCGCTTCTCAGAGCCAGTCACGAGCGCCTTCCACCTTCTCACGCTCTGGTAGGCCGCTGGTCAGGCCTGCCGCGGCCCCCAGGCGCTCTGCCTCCTCAGCTCGGGATCCTGCTTTCCAAGATCTGCTCTTTCTCCCCCGCTAGGTCAGCCTTTGAGCGAACGCCAGGGTGCTCTTCACCCACGCGTCCAGCGGGAGTGGGGGGGCGCCCATCGTCGCACAGGAGGGGAAGGCTGCGCCTCACAATTTAGAGAAGGCGCTAATTGGTGGCAGGGGGGACAGCAATTCTCCCAGGGACCTCTGAAATTGCCGTTTTTCTCCTCTGGCCCACTCATTCCCAGGAGAGGGGAATGGGATATATCTCGAAGGCCAGGGGACACTCGGCCCTACCCCCTCCACGGAACGAAGTGGGGGGTGAGAGGGGGCACTCCTTAGATGACAGGGGAGGACAACAGTCAAATGCTTTTTCTGTGGGCAGAGACCATGCACAGGGAATTATTCGCCAGTGGAAAGAAGAGAAAAGAGCTGCTCCTGTGGCATTGAGAGCTGAGGCATGAAGTAGCTTAGCCAGAAAGCAATAGCGATCAGGGTTCTAATCCTAGTCTTTCTTAAAAAAAAAAAAGGGGGCCGGCAGTAGAGCCTACAGAGTCGACTCGATACCTCAAGTAGACCAGCCCTGAGTTGAGGCTCACACCCCCCACTTGCATACTGCTGTCTCTGAGCAAGCCACTTAACCACCAAGTCCCCCCAAGGCGTTCCTGGAAACAGATCTTGTACCTAGCGGGCCTTACCTGCTTATTACAAATTTTCATAGGGAAAGCGGGAGTAGTTAGCTGGGCCAACAGCTGATGATGGGGGGCTCTCCCCCTCCGAAGGGTCCCTCACACAGCGACTCCTCCGGCATTCCCCACGACAGAGTTTATCCATCTTTCCCTTGAACCCCTCCCTCTTGTTTTTGCCACTGGTCCCTCCCACAGCGACCCAGAAGGTAGTCTCCACCCGGTCGTTCCACGGCTCCCTCCCATAGCGAGCCCTGGTTTCGACCTCTGAACTCAAACCTTCCTCGTTCTTCACACGCTATGGGGTCCTCACATAGCACTCCCACAACCCGCATTCAGTTTTCAGTTTAAAAAAAGGAAGGGGGCAAAAATGCCTGGGCAATTTGTTTGTTCGTCCGTCCTCCCTGGAGCAACACTGCCCATGGGCCCCCTCAGCGCGGGGCCCAGCAACTCTATGGGGTGGTCCCCGCCCCCCCACCTCCACCCTCACCGCCTCCTATGCCAACACAGCAGGCCACAATACCATGAGGAAGGGCCAGCAGGCCTTACGCCGGGCAAGTCCCGAGCCCGGAACCAGACAGGTCGGGGGGGGGCAGCCAGAGGAGTCTCCAACCCCCGAGGACACCGCTCTAGGCGTCCCACGTAACAACGCGTATGAGGACAGGGAGGAGGAGAAGAAGAAGAAGAGGTCATGCCACTTCGCCTCGACCCCAGGGCCCATGAAGAGGCTAAGACCACTATGGGAGTCGACATCAAGGAGTCTCCCGCAAGAAAACACTCGAACCCTTGATCTAATCGAGACAGTCTATCAGGGAAGCCTTCTCAGCGCGTCCCGCGGTCTAGGATATTCTCAGTAAGGGATGGCATTCCCCGATTCGGCAGAATGACAAACCGCAAGAAACCGGACAGGACGTACCGGTCCAGGGTGAATCAGACGCCTGGCGCAAGGCACCCCCCAGATGGCAGCCCCTAGCAAGGACGGTGCTACCATGCGGCACAATAGCACCCAGGGACCCGACGAACAGGAAGGCCAAAGATTGCTCAGGGGGATTCTTATCTTCGAAATTGAGGACAACCGTACCCTCGGGGTTTTCAGTTCTCCTCCCTAGGAGCCTGGGGGCAGTAAACCAGAGGATGAGGTAGAAACTATTGGGGGAAGCAACAGCAACTGCCCTCTCGCAACGTCACCAAAGTCAATCCAGATGCCGAGTAGTTCGGGCGTAGGACTTGTTGTCCAAGGGATGAAGATCCGCGTGGGTTCGAACTCCGCTTCCGCCGAACCCTCACCACCTGTGGGACAAGGACCAACCCGCTCGCTCACCGCTTACTCCTCACAGCTCGGATAAGTGGGTTCAAGTCACGGTACCAAGGGATACTCCATCGAGCTGTCCCGCCCCCTCTTTCCCAAGGGTTAACCCACCCCACCACCACAGCCAGGAGAGGGGCGTCCCCACCCCAACCCAACAGTTCTGTCAGACCTGGTTCAGAACAGGGCTCTCCACCCGTACCATTTTTTTTGCGGAACAGAATCATGGGGCACTCTATCTTCATCCTGATACCAAGAAGCCGGGGGCTCCGACCTATCCTGGGCCTAAAACAACCTAAGCCACTATGTGGCATCGCACCCGGCCAACTGGAGACCGCCCGGTCCACCATCCGATACATTCGGGTAGGCGATTACTGATGTCGATAGACCCTTAGGACGCTCACCCCCATATTCTCATTGTAGGGTAACACAGACAATCCCTCTGACTTCAACGGCTTCTGCCCTACAGGCACTCAAAGACCACGGCTGGAAGGTAAGCCGAGAGAAGAGCATCCGCTCTCACACTCAACAGGTCAAGCAAGGGGAGCACCCACAACTCTACTCAGGAGGAGACCAAAAAAAAAAAAAACCCACTCCCCGAGAGTCCACAGCTTGAGTACCTGGCCCACTGAATGAAGGCCCACCCTGGGCCAGGTGGCACATGCACCCTCTCCAAACCTACGTGCAGATTCGGGGGGGCGCCGAGCGAACGCCACCTCCAGGCCATGGTACCGCGCCCCCTCGCAGTGAGGACAACCTGGGCATGATGGACGGTGGAGACGAACTTGACAAGGTGAGTCCCTCAGGAGGCACCTCGCCCAATCGCCATCGAAACGGACGCGAGTCTTTCCGGCAGAGGAGCGTGCTTGGGAGACATGCCGGCACAGGGACGGTGGCCACCAGCAGAGTCGGGCTCCCCATCACACACTGGAGATGAGCACTGTGTCGCATGCCCTGAAACCTTCAAACACCAGGTACACGATCAATCGGTCCTGACCCGGTCTGGCAATCGAGCTACGGCCCACACGGCAAGCTAGGTGGGACCGGGAGCAGGGAAATGCGAAGGGAGGCAACGATAGTCCTCAACTGGGCCCAAGCCAACCACAGCCGCCTGGGCATGGCTCACCTGGCAGTCTGAATGTCCACGCAGACTGGCTCAGCAGGCAACTAGTGCACCAGGGATAATGACATTACACCGGACCTAGTCCAGATGATCCTAGAGACATGGGGAACTGCGACTTACACCTCAGGGCAGTGCAGGAGAAGACTCAGGTCAGACGTTACTGTTCACGGTTCAGTCACAGCCTCGCCCAGGGAACTGAGGCCGTATCACAACCTTGGGAGCCGAGAGACACGCTTGCTTCCCCACCGCCCCACTGACCCTTGGTCCCAACCAGCACGGGAGTCACGGCACACAGTCATCCTGGTGACACCCTACCAGCCACACAGGTCGTGCCTCGCAGCGGCCAGACAGAGGTCACTTGCCAACTTCAGGATCCCTTCAGAACAGGCATGCCCTCCCAGGGGTCAGGGTTTCACCAACCCCACAGACCCGGAATCTCACGGCCTGGCTTCTGAGAGGAGCAGACTGGGGGCAGCAGGTTTCATGATCCCGTCATCAGCACCCCACCCCAGTCAGACGGTCTTCTCTCACCCCACACGTACGGGAGACATGGTCCTTCCCTCAGTGGTGCCTGGAACAGGGCAAGGCTCCCGAGCAGACCGACAGGGCTAACATCCTACCGTCCCGCCGACTGGGAGTAGACGAGAGACTAGCACACTCCGCCCTCAGGGTGCAGCTATCAGTCACAGGGGCAGCTATGAGCCTCATATCGGGACACACCCCGGGAGCTCATCCAGAGGCCACACGCTCTCTAAGGGCAGTAGAGACCCTCCGACCGAGGACACGACCGACCACGGTTCCGTGGGTTCTTCCGCTTGTGCTAGAGCCCCTCAACTCGGCTCCTCATGGACCCCTACGCGAGGCGGATCTGATCTGGGTCTACCTCAAGACATGCTTCTTGGTGGCAATCCGCTCAGCTAGAAGAGTCGGAGGACTTGGGGCCCTATCCTGCGCGGAACCTGATACGGTGCTCACCCCGTTAGGGGTCCGTCTGAGATCGGTCCCAGTCTATCAGCCAGGGTATTCACCGGTTTTCACGGAGGGCAACCCAGCGAGCTAACCACCTTCGTGGAAGGGCCCCAGCAGGGTCCCAGTGCGGTCCCACGTTACCATGACATTGGATCCGCCCCCTCTGGGTACCTGGCCAGAACCCTCCCTATCCGCAAGACAGGGAGACTGTTGTGTCATCTCGAAGGGACAGAGGCAGAGCAGAACCGCCCCCAAGGCCACCGTTGCAGGATGGCTAAGGAGAGTCATCCGGAATGCCGTCTCCGCTAACCGGAGGACTCCACCCCCCAAGAGATCAAGGCTCACCACACAGAGCGATCGCCACTTTTTGGATAGAGAGAACAAATGCATCCTCGGAGGACCTAGGTAGGGCAGTCACGCGGAGTTCCCTCCACACGTTCACCGGGCACTTCATGCCGGACCAGTCACGGGCCAGACGGCCCACTCACCACCCAGGTCCCAGCGGCAACATCCTCAACCCCTCACTCTTAGACCACTCGGTTCCCACCCCTGGGTACTACACTGCTTCTTATCTACCCATGAGGTAATGTCTGGAGTGCCATGGATGCCAACCAATCACAATGGGTGTTTACTCACCTGGTAAAGGTGATTGTGTTGGTTGGCATCACCTTCTCAAACCCTCCCTTCCGAGTGCTCAGAGTGACCAGGACTGATCTAAGGGGACCTCCTCCATGGTAGTCCCAATAGGGGACACACCACATGACAGTTTTCGTTAAAACTATCCACCAGTCGGACCTTCGGACCGAGACTAGTCCGTAAATAGTAGAAGAATAAGGGCTCTGCGCCGGGCCCTCGATACCTTTCGCAGCCCATTTCTTCCTTGTTTTTGATCATCTCTCTTATCACCATCACTTGATTGTGCCTGCGCAGTATGTTTTTCTTTCTCTTGCACTAACTAACCTTGATTTCAGCTATGGAAGATTCGAACTGGAGAGCAGGGGTTCCTGGGACCTGGATATGCTAGAAATTTGATCTGGGTCATGTGCATCACTAACCTATCAGGTGGGCTACAACCCATGAGGTAATGTCTGGAGTGCCATGGATGCCAACCCACACAATCACCTTTACCAGGTGAGTAAACACCCACTACTGTGATGAGACAGCCATTAGAATCAATTACTAAAGGTGGTTCTGATGATGGTGGTGATGGCAGGGTAAAGGGGAAGGTTAGAGTTTAAAGGGAGGGGACCACTGTAACCACATATTTACAAGGGGCTCTGCATTTAGGCAGACTTGATAGATCACATGGACGACTTCTGCTGGTATATTCATATGTTCGCATGTATGCATTGGACAGATTGCATGTTTCAAAGGCAGAGAGCCATCCATTTTTGGAACTAGGACAGCAGAACTGAATCGTTCACCGAGCCATGCCACATAACTTTGGTGACTAGTTTCCATCGTACTTAACAGGCACTTATTTCTTGCAGTTAGGGTTCTACAAATCAGAGTTTCTTTTATTCACTGTTGAAGAGCAGGTGGTAGATTAGGATTCAGACTCTGGTACTACAGACTAGCATGCTGATGGGATGATGCAATATACCACAGCAGCTAGCAAACAGACGTTTTTTTTTCTGTGTTCAGCTAATATCTGATGGGCCACAGCTAGAGAGGTGAGGCTTCAAAGATGTATTCAAGTGTTGGTTTAAACAAGCAACCACAAGACCAAAGAAACTGAAGAAGGGCAATTTTAGGCCGGCCCGTCATTACAGTGGTAGGGCTACTGCTTACGACACTGGTGACCCGGATTCACAAATGAGCCTGGGTCATTGGAGGCCAGCTGGGGAAATAAAGATAGAATGTCCCAGTGGGCACTGTCCTCTTCTTTGGGGGCATGACCTGCAACACTACTACCACCTGTAGACATATTGGTGACAGTGCAATCAGGACACAGGGAGGGACAGATGCTTCATGGCATATCGCACCAGCGTGCTAACACGCTCACGTTGGGGACCTCATTCCAAATGTTGACATCCCTTCAGGGTTAGGGGCACAAGAAGAAGAAAAGGTGATACTTAACAATGGCAAATCCTCCCTCCACCAGTTGCTCCTTGTAGGCTGGTAAATACAGCCAGAAGCAGTATATCTACCACACTGGTCAGAGTGGAGGAGTGCAGAAATAATAAATATTAAAAAAAAAAAAAAAAAAAAGAACAGGAAATTTTGCTTGCAGTAGAACTGCAGTAATTGCCCCCTGGCCCAGGTTTCATGCTACATAATGCGAAACCTAGGCCTCTCAGAAACATGCAGTTAAAATATTCCTAATATGGACCAGCAGACTCTTTTGTTATTATAAACCCCAGTGAGGATGCCCTGGCCATTTCTCTTGTGACTGTGTAGGAAGCCTTGAGAACTGAAGGAGTTTCAGTACCCTATGGGAACAGAAGATAAATACCTTCAGTCCACTGTGGCCCCCGCTGGTCCAGGGATCTCTTATGTATGCCTTACAGAGGAAGCATGTGAAGCTATACCATAAACCAAAGATGGCAGATTAGAACTTGACACTTACTTTCTCACCCATGTCTCCTTTTGCACCAGGCTGCCCTGGAACGCCTGGTTTACCCTACAGAGTAGAAAAATAAAAAGGAATTCAATTACAGTACTGATGAATTAGATAAGGAATGTTATTTATTTATTGAAATTTGTTGATGGGGTAGTCCCACTGAGACAAAATGTCCCTTTTTCAGGGGTGACCAGGAAATAGTTACAAACACTGATAGATAAGAACACATACAGGATCAAGAAGCACAGACAACAGATAAGAAATTACAATATTGCATGAGTGTGGACAGCATCACTGCATGAAAGACAATACAAGAGCAAGTCCAAGGTTAATTACACATTAAAGGAATAATGGACAACAGGGCAAGTGTTATGTTGGGATAACATCCCGCCTTGCATGGTTGGGCCCCAGGTCGCAGGCCGAGAGCGTCCAATGCCCAAGAAGGGATGTTATTCCAGCACAACACCCACCCTGGAGTGCATTGTTCCTATTTACAATGGCTCCTGAGTCAAAAAGAAGAAAAAAAGATGAAGAAGTACTTTTAAAAGTAGTTTTGTGTGCATTTTTTAAGGAGTAGATTTACTGTTTAAAAAATTGTACCAATTTCTTATTTTGGCCAAAAGGTGGAGCTGCTGGGTTGCATCTGTGGCTCTGCAGTCCCAAGTATCCACACCAGTGTTTCTTTTTTTGTGTCATTGGTTTTACTGTACTATTAAGGGCATTTTTTTACCCTTGAATTTGTTTCTGTTTTTTTGTCTTTATGTGTTTATGGTGGCACCGCTCAGAATGTGACTTTGTTCTCCTCGCCAGTGTGTCTCTCAGAATGTAGGGTGTTGCAGACCGCCAACTGCAACCGTGTCTTGACTTATCCCACTACAGGTTGTACTGGAAGAACTGACTGGAGTGGGAAAACAGTGACTGGGAACAATGATCATGTGAGATTCACTGCCATCCATATGTGTTTCTGAGGGAGGTGTGCACAGAGACCCCGGGGGGGGGGGGTAGCGTGCAGTATTCTGAAGGCGACCAGAGTGAGGGTTTGAATATTTTGTTTGTGTGATGTGGAAGTCAACAGAAAATGTTGATCTTGAAGTGGTGTGTTTTACAATGGAGTGGCAGCTGAAGAAAGAAAATAAAGTAGTCTCTTGTTTCAATAGCTGAAGCGCGCGCACTCAGCTCAGTGTGTTTGGGGTAGGCGAGGATAGCTGAAGCCGATGGCACTGCCTTAATTTAGATTTGTTTTTTTTTGTTAGTGAGCTGGTCTAAAGTGATTATGTGCGGGGTCAGCTGTTATGCGTTGCCGAGCGGGATCATTGAAGTGGGCTGCTGACCAGGAGCAGTGAAGCCGATGGTGCTGATGGCTTCACTTTCATGGAGTGATTTTTTTTTTTTAAAAAAAACATTTGATGCAGTCATGTGAGTACTGGAACTAGAGCTGGGATGGTATGCTGGGATAACATTCCGGGTCCAGTCCCAGTGTGACCAATCAGGGACAAGCATTCTTTCTTGCCATTGTATAATAAGTGACATTGCACAACATGAGAACAAGTACAGGGATCAGGGTTACAGCAGATACGTCTACGTGGCTGGCCAATCTAGCATCCACCAACCTAAGTCACTTGTTACCATGTAGAGACTCACAGATAGGTATTAGGAGGTGCACTCAGAGTCAACAATTATAATTACAGTGACTGCCAACAAGCAAATGGCCCTTGAGGGTATTCCTGAAAATGGATAGAGACGGACAGTTTAACACCCCTTAAGTACACTCGAGTGTATATAATTCAGCTGTAATGGAATCGAGGGATTCTGCTGGCATTTATAGACCATGACTGCAAAGCATGAGGAATTTATGTCACCAGAACCCAGAGATGCCATTACAGCCTTATTTGTACACAGAGGTTTTTTCAGCTACTGTCTACCTGTGCTTGCTTCGGTCTCGAATTATTTTCACTGCTGGTGGCTGAGGGTACAGTGATGTAGGGACTCACTGTTTACAACCTTACTATCGGAGAGTTCCTACTCTGTGTCAGGATTCGCCGATAATAAGCAATGATGCTGAAAATGCCTGGAGATTACATGGAACCTGACAACAAAGAAGTACAGTATAAACATGAATACGTATTTACAACATATATTTAATTGTTCAGCAGCTTTGAACTTGCTCTAAGTCACATAGGTCCCAATTTACTTTATGTGTTGGCTATCATTACACACAGTTAATATTAAATGGGAGCTGTCTTTAATACTGTCCATGCCTCAGCTGTGGGACTGCTCCATGTTTACAGATTACCTTGCAGTACAGCTAGCTATACTGCTTGATTATCTAGTCACTGAAAATTGCTACTCAGGAAAGGCACACTGAGCCAAGGCTTTCTTCCAGGTGCAAGTGTGGGGTGCAGGATACAAATACTGTACATTCAGTGGAAAGGTGTGGTCAGCATTAACAAAAAAACACACTGGCAAAATGCACAGTCACAAGTCAAAATAAACAGTAGGCAGGTACAGACAAAATATACAGCACAAAAGAGCAAGCAAAATGAACAATTCATGTCAATATAAACAGTGGGAGAGTAAGACAAAGTGTGAAGTGAGGTTGTACTGGCAATAAAAACAATAAAAGATAGAACAATTGTGATGCAGTCAGGAAAGAATGAAGTACGGGTATTTAGGAATCATCTAAACCAGGGTAGGCGTTCACGTCACAAGTATAAACTAGGTGAGGGTGTATGGAGGTCACAGACAACCCAAGAAAAGGGAGAGGACATGGGACAGTCAGCCAGAGCAGCAGCAAGAAAAAGCAAAGAGGAGTTTGAGTTAATTGCTAATGCTTAGGTGACTGATAGGAGGATGACAGACAAAGTTTCGGGAAGAGGTTGTTTCAGATGGAGGAAAATGGAAGGAGAAAGCAGATTACCTAGTGGCAGATTTGGAATAGAGAAAGAAGACAGTGCGGGTGTTCCTAGAGCGAAAAGTGTAGGAGGAGGAAGGAAGAAGAGAGGCAAGGAGGGAAACATGAGAAGCAGCATTTAGAAACAAAAGGAACCCAGTGAATGAGATGGTGGGAGGCAAGGGACAGAATCAAGAGGTTAGTATTTTTTTTTATTTAGTTGTTTAACCAGGTATAGCACACTAAGCTGAAAGCTTTTTTACAGGAGCGACCTGGGAGCACAAGAAGCTTAAGTGACTTGCTCAGGGTCACACAGTATGCAAGTGGAAGCTGTGGGATTCAAACCCAGGTCTGGTCTGCTGGATGTCACTAAATTTGCAGCTCAGAGCCTTAGACCACTGCGCTATACTGCCTCCTTAAAGTAAGTATGAAGCAGTGATGGTTACAAGAGGAAGCATTAGAGATGAAATGGCAGAAGGCACTGCAGAGAGTATCCTGTCTTGTGAGAGAGGAGATAAGGGCAGCACCATAGACCACATCCCAATAATTAAACACCAGAAGCACCATCCTGGTGACAAGTTCTTTGCAGACTGGGAGTGGTAGGCAATCCTTGCTGTGGTATAGGGTGCTGAATTTGGGGTGGAACATTCTGTGGATGGCACTGATATGAGTGGAGAAGTCATGCCTTTCATCCAGCCACACATCTAGGTTCTTGAAGTGGGGAATGACTTCAAGGGGATACCATCCAGGGTAGAAAATATCAGAAGGAGGGTAGACTTGTAAGCTTATGGCTTGTGCCGAAGATCACAGATGCCATCTTATTGGCATTGACCTAAAGTTGGTGGGACTGGAACCAGCATTGGACATTATTGAAAGCATGCTGAAGCAGTGTTTCCAGGGCAGAGACCAAGGCATTTGAAGCATAAAGTATAGTATCATCTGCATACATATGAATATGTGAGCTGACAGAAACTGAGGGGAGGTCTTTAAGAAAGAGTAAGAACAAGACAGGCCCCAGGGATGAAGCCTTTTGGAATCTCAGACCATACGGGGGCAGGGCAAGACATCAACCTCGATCGACCGGAGGCAGCCAGAGAGATAGGATCTAAACCGGCTGACAGCTGGAACACATAGACCTGCACCTCTCAGCTTATCTAGAAGCAGGGAGTGGGTTACCCAGTCAAAGACCTTTGTAAGGTCAATGAAGATGGCAGCATGGATGTGCCCCTGGTGGTCCATCCCCTTTAGAATTGAGTCAATGACACACAGTAGTGAAGAAATGGTGGAGTGGTTTTCACAGAAACCAGACTGGAATGGAGAGTGGAAGTTGGTGGAGTAGAGGAAGTCTGAAAGCTGAGTGTAGACACGTTTCTCTTGCAGCTTGGCAAGAGCAAGGAGAAGGGAGATATGTTGAATGTTGCCAGGGGAGGTGAAGTCACTGCTGTTGTGAAAAGAGAGAACCTTAGAAAGCTTCCAGAACTGAGGGAAAAAGAGAGGTTTTGTAGGTGTACGAGCAGGGTACCAATAGCAGGGTCAGAAAGCTGGAGTAGATTAGGGTCCAACCCATCTAGGGTAAGACCTTTGGAGAGACTGAGGGAGGAAGAGTAAGTAGGGTCTCCAGTGCAGAGATAGAAGAGACAGAAGAGGTTGAAGCAGAGGTCAGGAGAATGTAGAAAGGAGGTAGACAGGGGGTGGGGGGGAGCAGAGGGCTGTGAAGGAGGAAGGGCACAGATTGTGAGCAATTTGTTAAAGTAAGATGCAACCTGGGAGGGATCAGAGGCATTAAAACCATTCTTGAACAGAATGGGTGGGGGAAGGATTGGGAGGTAAGATCAAAGAATGAGTGAATCACCCTACACAATTTGGCTGGGGGCTTAATATTTTTGTGGAGGTGGGAAGCAACATAGTTTGCTTTAGCTGCACTGACGGCTTTGGTGCAGGAGTTTCTATTTCTCCTATACTTAAGGAGGTCCACTGGGGATTGTGACAATTTGAAGTGGGACCAAGCAGTGTCACGAGTTCTGCAAAGATCAATTTGGTCAGCTGAAATCCAGTGGAGGTGGGGCCCTTTCACATGAGACTTTTAGAAGGAGGCATGTTTGTCCCACATGTGGAAGAACATAGAATGGAACAGGTAGAGTGAATCATCAATGTCCATGGCAGTAAGGATGGGGGACCAGTTAGTGGAGGGGAAGTCAAGGAGGCCGGAGCCAGGATTGAGCATCAATGGCCTTGACCAGATACATTTGGGAGGGCTAGATGGGAGCTGAATTTTCCTGATGAAGTAAATTGTACTGTGGTTACTGAAGGTCTCTAGTAGCATTCCAGGAACAACAATCCAGTGAGGGCAATAGCAGAGGACCCAGTCGAGAAAACTGTGGTTGATGGACTGGGTAGTAAGTCAAGACGGCTCAGTTTTGAGTTGGAAGAGATTAAGAGACTTTTTATTAATACTTTATTAATAATTTGAATTTATACGTGGAGATCCTGTGACCCCCTTCCCCACCACTCTGTAGCAAATGATGCTCTTCAGCATCCCTCAGTCCCCCACTCATGGTGGTGGTGTGTTCAGCTGCGTGAAACAATATTAGCTATTATGCATCCTGGAGCTTTCTAATGCTCTAACACACTGACAGTTTCACACTCCTCCCATGGCTACGTCTAGCTTGTGCTTTGCTTCAGGAGGAGTGCAGTGCTGGTGGCTGGCATGTGCAAGAGTTTTAGAAAGATTCGGGACATCATGAAGTCAACTGAATCTCCAGTGGTTGAGTCCAACAGTTACATCAACTGAGGGAGGGGTATTGAGGGATGCTGCACTGTTCCAGTCTTTAGTTTAGAGTACCCTTCATATGCTTCTTTCATAAGGCTAAGTCATCAGATATGTATTCAAATTAGAACAGTGCGGAATGCGGAATTCTGCCAGTGGAATTTGTATGGAATGGCAATTCCGCTTCCAAAATGCTTTTTGGAATTTCTTTTTGAATTCCACAAAATGTGGAAAAGCCTTTCTATGTAAACCACTGAATAACTCCCCAACGATTAAGTAAACTGCAGAGTACACAATGGGGTAAATCCAAATGCCCAAGCCCTGAAATCTGATTGGTTAGCTGGCACCTTTTCAGCATGATAAATCCTTCAGAGTACCCACTGGAAAAGGGGCCAGCCACCAGACTGCCACATAACAAACTATTCCTGAAATCACTCCAACCATCAGCAGCCCGAGAGTAGCAAACACTGCGATGGACGGCGAGCCGTCTCTGCCACCACATACCCACCCTAGATTGCCACGCTCCCCAGTCAGTTCCAGTGAGAACTCTGTTTAAAAAAAATATTCATAAATCAATAAAATGGATAAAATCAACACAGTCATCCACTTTCACTTTCCCCTTGCTAAAGGTAACCAACAGAACAGGTATCAATCTCACATACACGTCCGCCGATCGTCCTGCCGCCCCTCGCAACTACAAACCAGTTGGGGAAAAAAAACTGTCTAATCCATTTCTGTGGCACAATACCTGGTGTTCTCCAGCATGGTCTCACTGCTCTCTCCCGAGTATCGTCCCTCCTTCTACTTTTAGCGAGGCTGCCCCTCTCAAACCTCACTCATGCTCACTGACTAAAAACACGCTTGCAGCTTCAACCCCCAGCTGCAGTTCACTTCACATATTAAATTCTGAACACCTGGACGCAGTTCCAGTAATGCTCCCATACTACATAACTAACAAAGAACAAATGGCTCCCAAAACACAAACAGCAGCTGAAGTATGGGAGCCGCTTACACCATTAACTGTCACTAACTGAACACCCGCAGCTGCTCGTGTCACTCACTCTCTCGGAGGGAACACTCACAGATCCCACTTTACTATTACAAAACACAACAAACAAAAATGCCCACAAACTCCTAGTGTGTTTGGGGGGCATCTACTGTATGTGGGGGCAACTTTCACCTGCAAATCCACAGAACTGAGGAACTGAAGCACCGTCAACTAAGCATCAAATAACTATTTTTTTCTGCTGGAAGAATGAAATCAATAAAAAATCATTTAAAAACAAACAAAACAAATTTTTCTTTGTTTTTCTTGCTCACCAAAAAAAGGCAGACATTGTATAATAGCAATATGACACTCCAGGGTGTGGGTATATGGGTGGATTTACTACTTCTGGTGTGGTTAAGTCACTTGGTCACTGAACCACACCAGGCAAGGTAAATCCACCCATATACCCACACCCTGTCATAGTATATTGCTTAAATAATTTTCCACAGATTGCAGAAAAGGAATTAGTGGTTTATTTAATCCTTCCGCTTCTGACAAAATTCTGCAGAACTAGGCAGAATTTTCAGAAATTCTGCAGAATTCTGTTATGTTGAAATTTGAAAATTCTGCGCAGTACAAATTTATATTATTAATACAAGATGGTGCCCAACTCCAATGCAAGGTAACATGTAAATTGGGAGAGTACTGAGGAATGTCCACCATTTATAATGCATCGTTTGGTCTGGTCCGGTTCTGCTGACTGAGCATGTTGTGCTCCTATGTGGGCGACCTGGGTTGATGTTGCAAACCCGCCCACCTGCTCTGTGCTGGTAGAGTCATGAGAGCACTGTGGTGGAAGCACTCAGGTTCTGGGGAGTCAGAAACCTCCCACTGCACTAGCACCTCTTATAGACACTGAACTGGACCGGATGTCTTTGGTTACCACACAACACCCCTTGTAAGGACAGCATGCAGCAGGAGGAGTGCGCATAGTGGTGGGTGGGAGAAAAGCCTTACCCAGACAGCAACTGATGACAGGATCCCTGCTCCACATCTCTGACTGAAGCCAGTGCCCCTTCCCCCCAAACAGAACCAGTATTTCACAGAAACATGTTCTCAGGCCTGGTTACCCCCATCACTTGCCTAAGGTTGGGCCTGAGGCAGTATGCATTGGGGCAACAAGCTGGCTCGCTAAGGGACTGAATGGGAGGCAGGTGTGTGTATGGGCCAGTGGTTGAACAGGACCAGAGTGTGTGTGTGTGTGTGTGTGTGTGTGTGTGTGTTGGGGGGGGGGCAGGAGCAGTCTGAACAAGCAGCAACAGCTGCTGGTGTCTGAAGTAGACAGGGAAGACAAAAGTATTAATACAAAAAAAACATATCATTTTACATATTTGTCCCCTACCCCACCGCTCAAGGAACACATTCTGGGACCAGTCTTTGCTGTGATGGGTGGATGCACTGGTACTTTTTGACAAGCGTATCCAGTACCATTCCTATCTCAACCACAGGAAGTGCTGCAGAGCGATGTACTCTAGCCCTCCCTCTCCTCCCTTCAATGACCCACCTGCTAAGGATGTGCACCGCAATCCAGGTCACTGATCAAATACACCAAATAATGACATATTTGTCCTTTTGGATAAAATACTGAATACTGGCACTATTTGGCCAATACTCTGCATTCGAGATTCAACCTCCACTCATCCCAAACTTGGGACCAAACTAGGGCATTCATTAGTTTTAAAAGCTCCCTGACTGACACCAGAGGCAAAGTCTGAAAATAAGGGTTGTTTGATGATGAAGATGATGATGGTAAAAGAATATTTTGATACAGGTGAGTACACATTACAACTGAAGTTCTATTTGCAAGAGTAAACTACTTACATTTAAAATACATTGTATATTAACCTCACTGACATATATTATGACAGTGAGTTTAATATACACTACAATGTAGTTTATAAGTGAGTAGTTTAACTACAGGTTTACTCATGAAAAGTTCTAATGTGTAATCACCTGTATAAAAATAAATCTTTTAATATTATCACAATCATCAATCCCAATCTTTGGACTTTGCCCCCTGGTTTCAGCAAGGGAGTTTTTAAAACAAATGAACACCCTAGTTTGGTCCCAGATTTGGCTTTAGTCTCGGAGCTGTATAAAGCACAGCTGCCCTTTCTGTGCTGGGTTGCTACAGGGGCCCCTCTCACCAATAGACACAAGGCCACCCCCGCCCCCTACTCATACTAATCTTAGGCAGCTGTGCCTTTATTTACAATATATTCAGGGTCTATAACAGGGCAGGGTGGATTGTTCTGTTTTTTTTCCTTCACTGGCAGGAGTTTTTCTGGCCCCGCTCTGATCGCTTCTCCCCCCGTCCCCAGGCTCCCCCCTCCAGGCAGAGCCACTGGGCAGGCGCCTCAGGAAACACGGATTCGAGAATCCCTGGCTTGCCCCCCCAGGGTGGGGTCCCGGGTATGGGACCCCTCCGGTCCAGCCCTCACTCATGGACTCAGATAAATAAGGGCTCATCAACCTGAGTCCAATTCAGAGTCCGTAAATACAATATCTGGGGACAAGTTACTGTCTGTCAGAGACAGAGTATAGTACTCCTCCTGTGTAATGTGACTCTCTGCAGCTGCGTAATATGCTGACAGAGCTTTGGGCGCCTTTTCTGTGTCCCAGTGAGCAAGCAGTAGCCAACGTTCAAGATCATCATTGGGCCATTGACATACAGGAAATGAGTTTATGGTGGGGTTGTGCCAGTCAAGTTGCAGTCAAGAGGATAGCACATTGTGGTCAGCGGGAAGTGGAGAATGAGCTGGGACAATTCTGTAGTGGAGCAGCTGTCTGGCTGCCAGGTAGGGAGGCAGATTATTTCTTTGTGCAGCTCACGCTTCCATCCTGTAATCTCTTGCTGCACAGCCACTGCAAAACCCCTGTACTTTGAGAGTTGGACTAATAGGGAGATGTTAGCCTGGAAATGTTAAGAATTTACGCCTGCTCTGCAGCACTGGGGATTTCTATGTTTGTTTACTAAAAATTTTCTTTTGAAGTAGATCTTCTTTCTAGGTACAGACTGAGGCACCAGCCGAGTGGTAGTGGGACCTAGACCACACCAGGCAGTGGCCGGTGAGATGAGTTGGGAGGGCAGGGACCACTGGACACCAGTGAATGGTTTCTTATGCGATCAGGTGAGGGAGGGGGGGACCACTAAACACTAGGGAATGTAAATGTGTGGGTGAGCATGTATGTAGCAGTGGAGGCAGAGGACACTGAGGGAGCATGCATTTCTGTTGGCACTGGCCTCAAGGGAAGTCTACTGATTTAAATTAGAAAACAAAACGTGGTATAAGGCAGTTCCATGTGATAATGGCGATCTTGGAATAGTGATCGCTGTTTGGGCGAGTGTACATCACCGAAAATGAATTACGGCGATGTACACTCACAGCGAACTGCATGGTGGCAACAGAATCTACATTTATATGGGGGTTGTGTCCCTGCACCCCCCCACAAGAGACTTCTCACCTGCACCCCACTACTTAAGGGGGCATATTGAGAGTGGGGGTGAAAATTCTTAAAAAAAAAAAAAAAAGCCACCTGCCAGCACAAAAAACAAACAAAAGAAAACACGCTATGCCGGACCCAAACCCTGCACACCCCAACCGACCACCCTAGCAACCAGTTTGGCAGCTGCCCTCCACCCCATCCCACATACCTCCCCTCCCCTTCCTCTCCCCCCCGTAGGTGTATGCTTCCCATCACCCTATCTCGCCCACCCAGGTATCCGGTCGCTACCCTACCAGGTAGCCCTGAACACAGGCACCGTGATTGAGTCGCTCTTTTTTAAAGTGCTCAATCGCAGTCACTGTGTTCACCGGATACCGTATTGGGCAGCAGGCTTGTTGGGAAGAGTTAGGTAAGTCATTGGGAGCAAAACAAAACAAAAACTTTCACTGCTGAAAGTTCCTACTGCTACATTCCCATATCTAACGCTGGGCTAATGCTATCCTCTTGACTGCAACTTGACTGGCACAACCCCACTATAAACTCATTTCCTGCATGTCAATGGCCCAATGATCTCCTTGAATGTTGGCTACTGCTCACTCACTGGGACACAGAAAAGTCGCCCAAAGCTAAGCAAATCAAGCAAATGTATGTTCCAATGAGCTCACTTGTAAAAAATGCTTATATACCATGAGAACAACCCCCCCAGAGAGCATATCCAGATACCCCCAACTGGGTGGCAGAACAGACCGTGACTGCACGGGCAGTGCTTTACTTAGCCTTCAAATTTGTTTGTTCCTTTCATAATTGCACCTGTTTAGGAAATGTTGAGATTGAGCAAATCAAGCAAAAGTATGTTCCAATGAGCTCACTTGTAAAAAATGCTTATATACCATGAGAACAAGAAAGAAAGATGTGCTTGTGACATTCCACCTGTAGGCGGTATCCTCATTACCCCTCTGTATTAAATACTACAGATTTGGCATCACAATCTGCATTTTTGGTATTTAATCATTTGTTTATAAATAATCAGAACTAATCAGAACCTCCCCATGTTCCAGTCCTTATTGAATAAGGGTCAGAACATTACAGAGTTCTACTAGCTCTAGTCTATAATCCCTAGAGGGAGAGGCAGTGAGCCTAGCAATGTTGGGGAGTCAGCAGTGTCCCAGGGTAGCATCCGGCTGTAGGGGGCACCCACATCTGGACCTATAAACTGTGTTTAAGATTTTTCTGGACCCAGCACTTTCTGGAACAAGGTACAAACTGTGTTCCAGATTTCTCTGCACACAGTACTTTCTGTAACAGGGTATGTTTATCCAATTTATTACCTGACGATTAAAGCCTAGTGAGGGCTTTCCTCTTCTTAAACAGTTTGGTCTCTGATCTCAAGGTCTTACTCTTTTTTTTTTTTTTGCCATCCCCATGCAGAAGGGGTGGCTTGTTAGCTCTGTCCCTTACCTCTAGTGGGCAGGGGTCCTAATCCCCTGTGGATTCCCCACTTGGCAGGGGGGCAGGTCCATCCTCCCAACCCCCAGAGAGCATATCCAGATACCCCCAACTGGGTGGCAGAACAGGTCATGACTGCACGGGCAGGGCTTTACTTAGCCTGCTCCCATGTTTTTCCTGCTTTCTCCCTCCCCATTGCTGGGGCATGCACATTGACACGTGTGTGTGTGTGTGTAGGTAACAGTGTGCCATGGAGTCCTGCAGCACCCTCCCTTAGTGCTGCTCTCAGTCCTGTCCTACCACCAGGCCTTCCCCTAGTGGCAGTCCCACAGCGCAGCCAGCAACCCTCCCTCCCTCCCTCCCCAGGACAGGAGCTCCGTCTGGTGGATGCTCTATCCTTTCCTCTCCCTCTCTTGTCTATGCCCAGCAACCCAAGATCACTCCTGATCTTAGGTCACTGGCATGGTGGGTGGTAGTGCTACTACTTTACCACTGGGCCGACCCTCAAGGATTTACACTTTACTGCTCCGGACCATCCAAGGCTGGGGCAGCACCAGTAGACCACAGCAGAGTGACTGGAAGGTAAATGGACAGCAGTATTCACTAAGCTTAAACATTAGCCCAGCGTTAGATATGGAAGTGTAGCAGTAGGGATAAAGAACAGTTACGTAAGAACTTACCGTAACAGTAGATCTTCTAGGGGATCTCAGTCATCAGGTTAGACCATTGGAACTTCAACGTTGGTGAAGGGGAATCCACATGGCAGATTTTTAGCAGTACAACTGGGGCTGCCCACGCCATCTACATCAGCCGACATCACCAACCTTACACAGGCAAAGGCGGCCCCACTTCCTCCTCAGTTCTTTCCCTCTGGAGATGTAGGGAACAAGGTTCATGCCCTGGGGAACTGAGGGGAGAGAAAGGTGAACCAGCTCTAAATATAATGAACACAACATATAGCCAGGTCCTGGACAGGAACCCCAAGAAGGGGGATGGTGGGAGGGAAAATATACCTGATGACAACCAAAAAGAGCGCTTTCCAAGAAAGAAAATGCAAATCACAAGTCGTGATTGGTCCAAAAGGAGACAGGGTCAGCGTTTCCAAAATAAAATTCAAGTCCCAAGCCGGGACAGGGGAACGGATTGGGGGTTTCAGATGCAAGATGCCCTAAAGAAAGGTACGGGAGACATCCAACTGAACAATCACGCAGTCACCCACAGACTCATGGAAAGTAGAAACAGCTGAAAGGCGGACCCTGAAGGAGGAATAGTGAAGGCCTGAGCCTGACAAAGAGATCAGGTAGTCCAGGACATGCTTCACAGGACAGGTGAAAGGGTCTTGGGAGTGTTTAGGGTTGGCGGAAAAATAGGCCGTAGGCCGAAAAAGGCGCGAGCACTGCAATGGCTCTTCTACGGAGACTGTGCTTAGAAGTCAATGGCGGGAAAGAACTGAGGAGGGAGCGGGGCCACCTACACCTATATAGGGTTGGTGACGTTGGCTGATGTCGATAGCATGGGCAGATCCAGTTGTGCTGCTAAAAATTATCCATGTGGATTCCTCTTGAAGTTCCTACGGTGTAACCTGATGACAGATACCCCCCCAAAGAAGATCTACTGTATTCAGAGAAGGGACTTACAAATTCTAGGCAGGCAGTTTCAAGCCAAAATGTGTTTTAAAATTTGCTGGAGAAACCAAATTACATATGCAAATTTTTGAAAGTCTGTCGACTATATTTTAAGGCCTGCCTGATTAACATACAGGAGGTTAAAGGGGGACATCTACCTAGCCAGCCCTAGTCCTACTGTATGAGACTGGCCCTGATTTGCACTTCTAGAGCAAGATTAATTTTTTTAATACAGTACACTGAATGCCCTTTGTCTGTGTGCACTCTGACTGTAACGTTAGCCATGGAAACTGAGGGATACTGACGTGTGGCTTCGTTTACATCTCAAGCATTGGAGGGTTGGCAGGATCAAGCAGAGTTCTGCAAAAGCCAAGTAAGTAAACATTTTTTTTCTTGCGCTTAAAATGCAAGCCTGAGACTGTGCCACACAGTGGAAGGCAGTATAGCCTAGAAGTCAGAGCACACAGCCATTAACATGGAGACCCAGTAGACCTGGGTTTGAATCCCTCAACTGTCATTTGCATGCTGAGTGACTCCATGCAAGTCACTTAGGCCCTGTCCAGATTAAGTGGCTTAAAACAGTTCAAGCCACTTAAACTGTTTTAAGTCCACCTAACACGGATTGTGTCTGCTCTACAAACAGGTTTAAACACAGGTTCAAAAATGTTGTTAAAGCCTTGATAGGATGTAGGCTTTAATGCAGTTTCTGAAACAGGCTGCAATAAGGACCTGTGTTTAAATTCCTTGTGCTCCTGGGTCACATCTAGAAATGAACTGTGGCTCAGTTTGCCTTGTCTGGCCTAAATTTCTAAAAAAAATACAAGGCTGACTATATGTGGACATTGCCCTTTAATATCTATGTGTATAGAAGACAGGCTCAACATTTTATATCATTGGTAGTGAGATCAAACTACTTACATTTGTTCCAGGAAGTCCTATGGGTCCAGGAGGTCCAACTGGCCCTGCAGGTCCAGGGGGCCCTAATATCATAAGAAGCAAGAACAATGCAGCATTTTAGGGCAAGACTAAGAGTGAACCCTGATAGATCTACACACATAACGACAACTGATTAATCTGGTTAAGACCCTTTGTTCTTTAAGTAAAAGGTGGATGCAATCACAGAGCAGTGCTGTGCGATATACAATTGGTAGCGCCTCTCGTTTAGCATCTGAAAACAAATTCTGGTATACCTCATGTGAACTAAAATGGGTCAGTGTTCATATGGATTTTACACAACTTCAATCTGCAATCAAATAACCCCCAAGATTTCTGACCTCAATTAATACCTTTGGTACTGTTCTTAAAAGAGAGCTGCACTGAACCTATAAGCCATTTTCCCTGTAAAAGTTGGTTTTCAAATACTGGTTTAAATTCTGTTATTGTTTTACATTTACAGGTTTTATAGTTATCCTAGCAGGTGTTTCTGAGCTATACACTAATTGTAAGCACCATTTTAGAACTGTATGATATAGTTTATGTCCTTGCTCAGCTCTTCCATTGTTGGCACAATGCATCCATGTTGCACTATAGAACTCAGTGGTTTAGAGGGACAGAAATAACATCATGCAGTTCTAAAATGGCAGTTAGCATCAGAATGTAAATCAGAAACACCGACTGAGGTTACTAACAGGCCCACACAGATTGAACATTAACAAAATAGGAACAAGAATTTAAAGACGGCTTCTACTATGAAAAATGACTTTCAGATTCAACGCAGTTCTCCTTTTAAAGGTGACATGCAAACTAGTGATGCAGCCCCCTCACGTCCTCACATACCTTGCAAGTCTGTTGCGGGACTCCGGGGCTGCAATCGCCATTATTTTTAATCTGCCGATTTGATTTTAACAAAGCGCTGAAACTTTCGGACGAACACGGAAGTGCGGCGGGGACCCAACTGAGCGGGCGCGAGTGTTCATGGGTATTACACCTATTTAATGACGTCACTCCCACCACTACCATTATAAGTGCAGCATTGGCGGTGGTTTATTATGGTGATTTTATTGCTTCCACAGGGATCTTTGCACCCTAAGAAAAAATTACTCACCTTAGTAATTGCTTTTCTTCTCATGGAGTCTTGCTATATTAGGACTTAATGCAGTATGCCCTTGGCTTTGAACTGCCCCGGAGATGAAATAGTTAACTCCAGTGTAATCTGGAGTTCCACAGCGCGAAGGCGCTATCCAAAGCTCTATCTGGGGAGTTTGAACCTAAACTGTCAGGTTCTTTACGCTAAACTCAATATAGCAAGTCTGTGTGGAAAACCCTACACTAGCCATTGGCTACCTACTAGTAGTAGAACAACAGAACACAACAACAAACACATAATGAGAACAATATTACCTATTATTGTTAGGATAACCCCTGACAAGCACTAATAGGCCCCTCTCCCAAAAGACTCAAGTCCAGAGAGGGCCCATCTACCCTCAACAAAAACAGAATTATCTAGTTCCTTAACCCAAAAGAAGAAAGGGGAGGGAACTAGAAAGCTAAAATAGCATGACACAGTGCTTGCGCAAATTGTCAACCCCATACCCAAGTAGGAATTCTGAGACGGTAGGAGGGGTTGTCTTAATATAGCAAGACTCCATGAAAAGAAAAGCAATTACTAAGGTGAGTAATTTTTTCTTCAAACACCATGAAGTCTTGCTTATATTAGGACTTAATGCAGATATGCAGCAGTACCTCCATGGAGAGGGTCAGAACCTACTTGGGAATAGGCTCTGAAGCACAGCTGTGCCAAAATGAGCATCTCTCCTGGACTGGAGCGTCCAGAGAATAATGCTTAGTGAAAGTGTGGACTGTCTTCCAGGTAGCAGCTTGACAGATTTCAAGATAGGAATATCTCTAGCAGGCCGCTAGAGATGCAGCTGTACCCTGGTGGAATGAGCCCTCAGGCCTGAGGAGGTTCCTTACCTAGTTTTGGTAACAGAACTGGATACAAGAGACAATCCACCTAGCGATTGTCCTCCTAGTAGCAGGTCTCCCTTACCCACTTCTCCATAGGTAAGGAAGAGCTGGAGGGATTCGAACCTATGACCCTTGGTACATTCAAATAGTAGCTAAGAGCTCTTTAACGTCCAAACTGTGCAGCCTCCTCTCACCAGAGGAAGAGTGCTCGAAAAATACTGGGAGAGAGATGGATTGGTTAAGATGAAAATCTGAAACCACTTTAGGTAAAACTTTCTGTTAGTCCTGAGGACCACTTTATCTCTGTGGAAGGAAATAAAATCCTTTTCCACTGACAAGGCTTGTAATTCACTTATACGCCTAGCAGAAGTGATAGCCACTAGAAAAACAGTTTTCCAAGTTAAAAACTTGAGGTCTGCTGAAACCGGAGGCTCAAAGGGGGGTTGCATTAGCTGGGCAATGCAAACATTCAGGTCCCATGCAGGAGCTGGTTCCCGAAAGGGAGGGTTAGTATGAAGTAACCCTTTGAAAAACTTGGAAAACACAGGGTGAGAGGAAAGGGAGACTGGTTTCCCTGCAGAAACAAAAACAGAAACAGCTGCCAAATGAACCTTCAAGGTAGCTGGTTTGAGGCCTAAAGAATTTAAGTGGACCAAATAGTCCAACAAAATAGACAGGTCAGCAGATTCTGGAGCAATCTGCCTCTCAGAACACCAAAATGAAAATCTCTTCCACTTAGAATTATAAGTGGCTCTAGTGGAAGGCTCCTAGAAGCCTTCAAAATATCCAAGACACCTTGAGAAAGGTGTAATCAGCAATTCTAACTCCTCAAGAACCAGGCCTTGAGGTGGAGGAATTGAGGTCCGATACCACACTCTCCCTGTGCACAGGTCAGCAGATCGTGGGTCCTGGGCAAGGTCAGGGAGGGCGAAATGAGAGGGACAGGAGAAGAGGTACCAGGGCTGCCTGGCCCAGTCTGGAGCAATCAGAATCACTCTGCAGGCTGAGTTCTGATTTTACCAGTACCCTGAAGAGGAGGGGAACGGAGGAAAGCATAGAGGAACTTTCCTCCCAATTCAGCTGAAAGGCATCCAGAGGAACTGATCCCAGAACTGGAGGCCTGCAACAAAAACAGGGAAGTTGGTGGTTGTCTGGGGCTGCGAAGAGATCTATCTGAGGGGTGCCCCAACTGGCAAAGACCGACCCCAGCACTTGAGGATTCAGAGCCCATTAGTGATGGCCTGAAAAATCCTGCTGAGGCGTCCGCTAGGACATTGTCCTTCCCTGGGAGGTGAACTGCTATCAGAGAGGTGTTCAGGGAGTAGGCCAGAGACCACAACTTCATTGCTTCGGTGCACAAAGCTGAAGAGCGAGTGCCCCTTTGCTTGTTGATGTACCACATTGTTGTGGTATTGTCTGTCCTGACTTGGACTACCTTGTTCTGGACAGCCTCTGAAAAAACCTGGAGAGCTAAGAAGACAGCTCTGAGCTCCAGTAGGTTGATGTGAAGCAGAGATTCCTGAGGGGACCACACTCCCTGAGTGGAAAGGTCGCCCAGGTGAGCCCCCCAACCCAGCAGGGAGGCGTCCGTGGTGAGGGTGAGAGAATGAAGAACAGGTAAAATGTGACCCCTATAGACAGGTTGCTTTGATCCAGCCACCATTGTAGAGCTAGGATCAAGGTCTTAGTCACTGGGACCAATTTGGTAAGGGTCCCTCCTTTGAGACCAATAGGACCTCAAGTGGAACTGAATGTCCCTCATCTGAAATCTTGCTCCTGGCACGACAGCTGTAGAAGCAGCCATGTGCCCTAGGAGTTGTAGAAAATGCCTTGCTGGTCGGGGACCCGCGGGGTGAAGGGAAGATGCCAGGGCAATGATTCTGTCCACTCTTTGGGAGGAGAAATGCCGGGCTAACTTATGTTCAACTCTGCCCTATAAAAGTTAGTACCTGAACTGGTTCGAGAACTGACTTTGGAACATTCAACAGGAACCCCAGAAAGGTGAGAAGTTCCTGGGTGATTTGCAAGTGGGATTTACCTGCTCTGGTGACTGACCCACAATGAGCCAGTCGTCCAAGTAGGGAAACACAGCTACCCCTTGCCTTCTTAGATGGGCCACTACTACAGCTAGACATTTTATGAAAACTCTTGGAGCAGAACTGAGTCCGAAGGGCATTGCCCTGAACTGGTAGTGGCCAGAGGGCAGTTCGAACCTGAGGTACTTTCGGTGAGAGGCCCTGATTAGGATATGGAAATAGGCATCCTTGAGGTCCAGGGAAGCTAACCAGTCCCCTGGTCTCAAGGATGGCAAAATCATTGCCAAAGTTAGCATTTTGAACTTTGGTTTTACAAGATGTTTGTTCAGAAATCTTAAATCCAAGATGGGCCAATCTCCTGTCTTTTTTGGGGCCAGGAAATACCTTGAGTACAGACCCTTGCCCTGATGGCAAGGGAGGACCCTTTCTACTGCTTTGCAGTCCAAAAGAGAAGAAACCTCTGCTTCTAGCGCAAGGGTTTCTGAAAGACTTGAAGGAGGAGAGTGTCTGGCTCTCATCTTGGGAAATTGTTTGAAGCTGAGAACCAGGCCTTGGCTTACCACTTCCAGAACCCATTTGTCGAGGTTGGGGACAACCAGTTCTGGCCGAAACAAGACAGTCTGCCCCCCACCGGTACAGGAGAGTCGGCCCCAGACACCCCATCAGGGTGCCTGCTTGGCAGGAGCAGCTTTAGGCTGGAGAGAGGGAGAGGGCCTGCCTGTGCCCAGTCTTCCTCTGCCTCTGAAAACCCCCTCTGCGCAAAAGCAGAGGATGCCTGAAATTGGTAAAAAGGCCTATGGTAAGGCCTGCCCCTACCCCTGGGGGCATGCCTTTGAGGAGTGGCATGCCTCTCCTTAGCTTGGGCACTTTTGTAAGTAGTTCTGTATTCATCCATTTTTTTCATGTAATTTTCTGTTTGTTCCCCAAACAGAGAATTTCCTATGACAGGAAAATCTATAGCCTTTGACTGGGTATCTTGGGACAGATTAGTGCATCTGAGCCATGCCAACCTACGGAGAGCTACAGAAGTGGCCATGACCCTAGAGGAAACATCATTAACATCAACAGCAGCATGAAATTGAACTTTAGAGGCTTCAATGCCATCAGCAGCCACCTGTTCCAACTCACTAGCCAGCTGGCCCTGAGCCTGCTTGGCCAACTGCAATATAGTGTCCCATCTAGATTTCTGATATCTAGCCACATAAGCCATATAATTAGCTTGTCTGAGTCCCAAAGAAGCTGCCACATACTGTTTTTTCAGCCATGGCATCAATCTTCCTGGAATCTTTATCAGGAGGATGTGAGGCCAGGGAATATTAGCCTTGTCATGGGCTGCAGCTTGAACAACACCTACATGACTACACTGCTCAGTAAGGAAGTCTGTATTAGGGCCTGACAAAGTATACCTTCTGTCCATTTTTATCTACAGGAGGGACAGAAAAGGATTTTTAAAATCTTAATGGTTTGCCTCTAAATGACTTATGCAAAGGAATAGACAACCTCCTAGACTCTGGAATATCCATCATTTCCACATAGTCAGGCTCCTCTTGCTCGTCCACAGCCTCTTCTAAAGGGGCTGGAGGTTTTGGCTACCTTCTTATAAAACCTGAAATGTGAAGGGACTCAGACAACAAGGGGAGACTCAAAGGTCTGTCTGGAGAAATGTCCGGTTCTATGGGCACTTCCAGACCTTCCCAATCACAATTACAATCATCAAAATCTTCCTCCCCTCCTGTGGTTCATAAAAATCCTCAACATCATAATCCTGAACCACTGGACCTGACAAGACCCCTTTTACCAACCATAGGGGTTTCGACAAGTCCCTGAGACAAAGACTGGACAATCTGAATGGCTTTAGCTATTTCTGCAGCAGAAGGAGAGACAAAACTGGACTCACACTAACTGATTTCTTTGTCTTTTTACTTTGACTGGTTCCTCAGGACCAGCCTTTCTTTGCGAGGAAGTCTAAGCCCTGGTCAGAGGGCACTCCTGTGGTCCAGCGGAGCTGGACGGGCTGCCATCCGGGTCAGCGGACTTTTTGCCTCTCGTTCCCTGAGCCGGCCCAATCTCTTTTCCAGGGTGGCTGCAGGGAAATTCTTACACACCTGGCAGTCTGACAGGAGGTGGTCAGCCCCCAGACAATAGACACAAGTGGTGTGTGGGTCAGCCTTGGCAAAGGCTTCCCCACAGACATCACAGTGTTGAAACCCAGTGGGCCCAGTTTTTCTTTTGGGTTTCTCAGACATAATGCCAGCCTATCCAGACATAATGCCAGCCTATCCAAACTTGCCCTTTTCTTCCGGCCTTGCCAAGACAAGACACCCTTATCGGTCCCTAACCGTGTCACGGGTATTGGAAAAAAACCCAGAAAATAAAAGGTTTTTTTAGGACCGATAAGAACCGGGTACCTCACTCTAAATGCAAAGAAAATGAGTTTTTAAGCAAACCCGATCGGTTCAAGGTGAACCGATAATGAGTTCCACACAGACTTAATTTTCTTGTACTTACGATTACCAGATAAAGCTTCAGACGAAACAGCGGTAATTTTAAAATACTTGCGGTTCAATGAACCGATAAAACTTAATAAAACCCGCAAAATGAACCGAGCTGAAGGAGCTGGTCTCCGGAGCGACTGTTCAGTGAAAGCGGAGTAAAGAATCTGACAGTTTAGGTTCAAACTCCCCAGATAGAGCTTTGGATAGCGCCCTCGCGCTGTGGAACTCCAGATTACACTGGAGTTAACTATTTCATCTCCGGGGCAGTTCAAAGCCAAGGGCATACTGCATTAAGTCCTAATATAAGCAAGACTTCATGGTGTTTGAAATATTACTTATTACAACACCTGGATAGTTTGTATGTCACCTTGAAGAAACACTATTCAGATACCTTTGTGGATTCTTGTTTCTCTTAATGACCCAGCACTGTATGTTGTATAGTTGTTTTTACTTAAAACTGTATTCCGTTGATTAGTAAGGCTTGCATTTTATTTCATGATTTTCTTATGACTAGATACATACAGATTATAAGTATTTCAGGTTGTAATTAATTGTTGTTTTTATTCTGGGTTTCTCCTGAAAAGGGGTCTTTGTTCCAGTGAGCCTACCTGGTTACTAAAACAAATTAACTCACTCACTCAGTCACTGGATTCCAATGCCTGTTGGTTCACTGAGTGCTGACAACGACACAGGCCGAGATGGTCACACATTGGTGTTGCTTTCTATCCAGTACATAGGGGAATAACGCACAACAGGGTGTGCAGTGATTCTGTATTAACTGCACACCCTAGATGGGTTGTGAGCCATGATGCTTTGCCTCATATCACACCACCCAAGTATGACAATACTGAGTTGCAAGGGGCCTATTGAGATGGAGGAGGAATCAAGAAAGGGGGAGGGTTGGGAGAAAAACAAGTGCTATTGTGATTTAGCCAGAGTAGTAGGAGGGATATTGAATGGTAGTTACCTGGAAAAGAGGGATCACCCCCCATTAGAAAGGGGTATAACTTTAGCTATCTCACCAGGATCTGTGCCAGAATTGAAGGAGAGATTGAGGAGGTCAGTGGTAGGGGACACTACAGCTGGAGAAGAAAGACAGAGATGTTTGGGGCTGAGCCTGTCAGGGCAGCTCTCTTTGCAGAGGTTGGATGCAAGTATGGCCACAAATGTGGCAGCTAGAGATATAAGGGAAAGGGAAACCGGAGGAACAGAGGTTGGGAAGAAGGAAGGTAGGAGCGAGAGGGCACAGGTGGTAAAAAAGTTGTTAGCGATGGAGCCAACTTCAGTAGGGTCAGAGATAATAGAACCCCTAAGTCTGAGGCCAGGGAAGGATGTCTGGGAGGGGGGATTAAAAAGTGATGGAATGACTTTCAGAACTTAGAGAGATCACTAATGTTGTTCTGGAGGTTGGAAACAAAGTATTCAGACTTACATACAAACATACATATGAACATATGAAGAAGCCAGCAGAAGAAGGCCATTTGGTCTATCTTGTCTGCTCATATTGCAGAGTCCACAGCTTGAGCTACTGTCTCCGCCCCCCACTCCCTCCATCCTCCCTACCCATGATCCTTACCTTCCTCCTAATGCCTATCCCAGCCTCTCTTGAAACTGCCCAATGTCTTAGCAAGACCACCTCTTCCAGCAACGCATTCCAAGTGTCCACCACCCTCTCTGTGAAGAAGTGCTTCCTGACCTCCCTCATAAACCTCCCCCCCAGCTTAAGAATGTTCCCCCTTGTGTTACTGTTGCCACTCAGCTTAAAGAGACCCTCCTTAGCTACTTTATTTATCCACTTTAAGCACTTGAAGGTCCAAATCCTTCTCTCTCCCTCTCCCTTGAGTACATGTTCAGTGCCCTCAACCTCTCCTCATATGCCTTACCCTGCTGACCCACTATTGTCTTTGTAGCCCTCCTCTTGACCTTCTCCAGCAGGGTCATGTCCTTTTTGAGGTGCTGTTACCAGTACTTGACTCCATACTCTAGATGTGGCCTCACCAGTGACTTCTACAAGGGCAGTATAATCGCCTCTCCTACTACTGGTCCATCAGCTGTGCATCCCAGCATCTTGTTTTCCCTACCATTAACTAACATTCAGACTTAGTAAGCCTGGTGGCTTTAGTGATGGTGTTTCATAACAACCTGTACTTTTCAAAATACTCAGGAGAGCCTGAGGCCTTGTGGAGGGGCCAGGCATAGTTTGAGACAGGTGATTAGCTCAATTGAATATCAAGAAAGATGGGAATCTTTAATCCTGGCCCTCATAAAGGGGTTGTGACTGTCCCAGGCAGCCATGAATTAAGATTGGAAGGTTTGAGGGCATCATCCTTATCAATAGATGCTAGAGGAAAGACCAGTCAGGGGTGGTGAGGTCAGCTAGCAGGGCTGCCAGATCTAGTGACTGGAATGATTAGAACTGGATGACCTCCTCCAAAAATTTAGGATGTAAATATTCCACACACAGCAGACCATGAGATGGTCACAGAGTGGTTAGAGGATGAGGGATTGAGCCCTTTAGGGTTAGAGAGATGTAGAGAGAGTTTGAGGAACCAAATGTTCTGAACTAATATTTTTGGAGGAAGAAAAGCTCTAACTAGAGTTCAAGTCACCAATAACTAGGAGTTCACCCGAGGAAGACAAGAAAGAGAAAGAAGAGAGATGGCTGCTGATAGAACCTGGTTTGGAACTGGGCCAACAATACATGCTGGCAATGAAGACAAGAACAAACGAGAGTAGGGAGAGCACGATGAGCAAGAAACGCCAGAACAGGGCAGGAAAAAAATCAATTATGTGCTTAACATTAGAGCTTCAAGAAAATATCCTCCGCTTGGCCACACCTTTGGAACTACAGCCATCAGTGCTAGGACCACACAGAATGTTTTGCTAGCTGGGGGGGCCACCCATGATGACACTGCATGTCACCTCAGTTCCCCACCAGAGATTAGACTCGGAGGACTTTCAGCTGTGGGGAACCAGGAGATAAGACAAGCACCAGGCATACAGTTAGGTTCAAGCACAATACAGTATCTGATGCAACCCTGATTGGAGCAGAAGGGGGGATGGAGGCAGGGAAAGGCAAGGCCTAATGGAGGAGAATCTCTCGAAGATATACTGTTATGGTACATATGTAAGTGTTCTGTCTTCCTAGGAGATCTTCTACATTACATCACACCTTTGAAATGATTCCCAAACAGTCCCAAACTGAACTGAGAAGAGGGTACAGTCTCATGTATGTTCAGGACGGCAGACCCTGCAGCACAACAAATCCGAATCCAGCATGTCTACGAGAGACTATGTTCAGACAATAATGTTTAGTCTGAGCAGTGCTACATGTGGCTGCAGTACACATGTCAGCAACAGAAACATTCCTGAAACAAGCAACAGAAGTGACCGTTCCCCTTGTGGAATGACCACAAACCCCACCAGAACATAATACTATGTGCCAGCCATTTGGACAGACATTTTTTAGATATAGAAGAGCCCTCTTTCCCAGGAGCGAATGAAACAGCTGAGAGGACTTTCTGCAACCCTTGCTGTAACATAGTATCCAAATATTCTATGTACATCGAATTATGGAGCAGTGCCTTATCCCGAGGGCATGCTCAGGGTAATGATCAAGAAGGTGATAATTTGATTCAGTGTAAAGTCAGATTCCACCTTTGGTAAAAACTTAGGATTCATATGCACAGTCTCTCTAGCTTTGTGGAAAATCAAACAAAGAGGCTCACACCTTAGAGCCTGAAGCTCAGAAATCTTTTGAGCAGAAGTGTTTGCAACTAAAAATAGTTTTCCATGATAGAAAACGCAAGACACAACTTGCAGCCAGCAAAAAAAGAGCCAGCGTCGGTTTCTCAAGCCCCACAATGGGACTGGATTGTGGATAGGAGGTTTCATATGAAGAATACCTCTCCGAAAAGTGCGGCGGCACCTCTAATTGGGCAACTGTCAACCATCAATAGGGGCATGGAAAGCTGTTACAGCCACCAAATGCACCTTAAAGCAGCAGTGCAATGAAAATTGTTTTTACAGAAAAGCTAGTTTCAGCTACAATGAAGTAAAGAATACTGGAACACCTGTCAAATGTACTTATCTAGGTATCGCCTATGCTGTGTACCAGGAGTCTTTCTTTGCTTTTTCGATCCGAAGCCTTGCCAGGTCTACAATGCTATTTCTATACAAAATGTGGCAGTCATCTTTTTTCTTGAGAAACAACAATTACAATACTCATAAGATACTCAAATCTTGGTGGAATTAGAAAATGTATACCACCAAATAAAACGGTAAGACACCTAGAATCTTTTATAGTAAAAAAAAAAAAAAAAAAAAAAAGGTAGGGTCAAGTTTTCCACAAATTTTGTTGCATTGCTGCTTTAAGTAAGGAATGCTGTAGTCCAGAGTCCAAGAGGGACAGTAAGTATTTCAGCACCACATTTACAGGATATGTAAATGGGTCCAGATTCCTGGAAGCAGCCAAAAAAGTGAACAACTTGCATTTCAAGGAATATGTATGTCTAGAAGACTTTCTAGCTGCAATCAGAACATCAGCAACTTTAGGGAATACCCCAGAAAGAGCAGTGGCTATGTCTTTAGGAGTCGTGCATCCAGATGTATGGATTTCAGGTTCAGATGGAGCAGGGAGCCTGTGTCCTGTGACAGCAGTCCCCAACAGAGGTGGAGGCACAGGAGGTTCCACTGCCATCTGTTGCAGAAGTGGACACAATATCTGGTGAGGCCATAATGGAGCAGTGAAGATTAATCAATCAATCATTTTTACTGGAGAACAAATTGAGAATATACTCTCATATTCAATTGTGTCCAACATATAACAATAAAAATGCATACACAACATACAAACAGACAAAGTACGAATAGAGAGTAGCGCTCTCCATTTGCAGCTTGATTAGCACCCTCTGTATTAGTGGAACTGGGGGAAGTACATATAGAAATTTCCCCTTCCAAGAGAGGAACAACATGTCTCATCAAAACACTCAAGGCCTGCGAGTGATGAGAAATGTGGCAGTTTTGCTTTGTGTGGGGATGCAAAAAAGTCCAACTCTGGATGACGCCATCTTGTGAAGAGGTTGTCTACTTTGGAGGACAGCAATTCTCATTCATGAATCTTAGACTGTGACCTGTTTGGTCTGTCTGCCAAGACATTTGGGAGACCTGGGAGATGCAAGCTGACAACTGTAGGCCTTGGGACAAAGCCCAGTACCATGCCCTTATTGCTTCCCTGCACAGGGGGTAGAAATGAGTGCCCCATTGTTTGTTCATGTAATGCATCACACTGGCATTGTCCAGCTGTATTAACAGAGGACCAGGGCACAGATGCTCATGAAATGCCTAGAGGCTGTACAGGACAGCTCTCACCTCCAGGACATTTATATGTAACCCAGTCTCCACCTTGGTCCATGATCCCTGCGTCTGGTAAGGATGATGATGAGCACCCCAGCCAGAGCTCAGGGCATCCATGGTGAGGATCTGCACATGAGCTGATACAAGGAATGCAATATCCCTTAATAGGTTTTTGTGAACCATCCACCATAGCAATGCTCTGCAAAGTGGGGACGTGACGAAAACCATTTGGACCAACTCATCTATCTGCTGACCCCAAGGACCCGAGTGTTCACTGAGGGATTCTCATATGTCACTGTAGTATTTTTATAACTGTATTTACTTAATTTTGTGAAACTTAGACAGTGTACATGACTGTCTTGTAAACTGGGTTGATAAAATCCAAATGACATGTTTCTATCCCTGTATAGAAATATTTTTTTTTTTTTTTTAACTTACCTGCTATATTTAACCAGGCCAGCGGCACAGTCACAATAGCTGCAGCCATGAGATCCAGGTGATGCAATATTGTTCTCAGAGAGACCTGGTGATTTATACTAACTGTGCTTGGGGAATCAGATTGCTTGTTCTGTCCTGTGGCAGGAAAGCACATCCCTTCTCTGTGTCCCAGACTACCCCTATATACTGCAGTCTTTGACAGGGAGTCATCACAGATTTTGGCACATTTACTGTGATCCCCTCGCAAGTCTTCGAACAAATGTCTTGTCAGATACTAGGTATGTAGGAGAGCTTCCTTGGAGCTGGCCTTCAGTAGCCAGTCATCCAGACAGGGAACACATTCAGGCCTTCCGTGCACAGGGCTGCTGCTACTACTGCCAAGGATTTTGTAAAGACCCAGGCACACAAGTCAAGCCAAAGGGGAACACTCTGAACTGGTAATGATACCCTTCCAGCACAAAGTGGAAGTAGTGTCTGTGGGACTTTCTCATCTTGGCATGAAGGTATGCATCCTTCATGTCCAGAGTACAAAGTCAATCCCATACTTGCAGAAGGGGATCAGAGCTTGCAGAGATGCCATGTGAAACTTTTTGTATTCAGTGCAAAAGTTGAGATCCCTGAGAACCAACATAGCATGCAGATCCTGTGCCCATTTTGGGATGATGAAGTATCCGGCATAGAGCCCTTTGTTTCTTTGTCGAGGGGGATCTGATTCTGTAGCACGTTTTTGGAATAAGGACTTCACTTCCTCCTTTAGACGGGACAAATGGCCTGAAGAATAACAGGAAGGAGGCAAAGGATGCTCTGGAAGGGTTTCTAGCAGCTCCAGAGCATGCCTCCTTGCAGTCATCTCCAGGACCCACTCGTCCGTTGTAATCTTCCTCGTTTGTTTCAGATGCAGGGAGAGTCTGCCCCCCAGAACCACTGATGGAGGTAACAGTGGAGGTGAGGTTGTATCCAGAAGAGTCAGGTGAAACCACTGGGAGCAGGGCCGCCAGAACTGATTGTTTGTGTGCTTTTGTATGGGCACCTGGGGGGAGTGAGCCTGGCAAAGGCCCACTTCCCCTTACCTCAGCTTTGCTGATAGTAGGCATGGTCACCTCTGGCAGCAGGCTAACGAAAGGATCCCCTCCCACAACCCCTGGCAGGAGTAAAATACAGAGAACATGACAAACCTTAAGGTAATTTTTGAGGTCTGTAGGCCCATTTGGGCCTCTTCACATCATAGCCAGTGTTGTCCCTCTGAAGGGAGCATTCAAAACTGCTTGCTGCACATAACTGGCAAAGCCAGCAATGCTGAGTCAAGAATATCATTTCATACAAATGCCAGAAGCAGCAGCTCTGGCAGCAGCATCAGACACATCATAAGCTGAGTGGAGCAACTGTTTGCCAACTTCAGCATCACAGGTTAATTTTTTAAGTAACTCATTCTTGGCAGAACCATCAGGCAAAGGCTGGACTGCAGTTTTTATAGCTTTCCTCAGGCTGTTCTGATATTTTGTCATATGGGTCTGGTAGTTTGCAATCCTAGGGCCCAGTGAGGCAGAGGCATACATATGCTTGCCCATCACATCCAGCCTCCTAGATTCTTTATCAGGAGGCACTGTACTTACATGTTTAGGTGCTCTAGACCCATTATGAGCAGCCATGAAAACTACAGAGTCCGTTTCTGGCTAGTTAGCATAACAAGACTTAGCAGATGAAGCAGGATATGCTTATCAGCCTTTCTGGGAATTGCAGGTAGCGAGTTCTGTCTGTACCATGCAGCAATGGTAGCATCCTCTAATGCAGGATATGTAGGAGGAATTATAATGGAGAGTATACAAGGCACCTCCAGAAATTCCGCCAGATTTCTTTTTGTGGAATCTTCCTCTTCCACAGGAAAACCCATGGCAGTTTGTGTTTGCTGCATCATGGCTTGAAAAGTGGGATCCTCAGCAGGATACTTCAGGGTACAGACTACTGAGTCATCACTGCATGATGAGAGGGTAGAACTTGATCCAGGTGTACTACATTGTTGTCCCTCATACTCCTCCTCTAAATTCTCCTCTGCAACCATGAGGTCAGGATTATATTCTACTTGTCAACGTCTCTGTTGATGACAGGAACCACAGAATGAACTGACAACACTGGTAGAGGCTGAGAAGGAGGAATCTGTGGCATGCTAATAGAAGGCATTAACAAGGGCTGAGTACCAGGGGGCCCTGTTGATGGAATAACTCCCTGTAATGGTAGACCATGCAGAATGCATTTGATCATCTCAAAGTACAATGTCAGTACAGTCGGAGAGTCGACAGTGCCCTGTAAAGGGTCCAGGACTACTTATGCTGATGGACCTTGGCCCGACGATGATGGCGTCCTACCATTCATAGTAGGTATGGCAGCATCTAAGCCAAGTCCCAACCTTTGTGTCTCATCGATGGTTGGGGGGCTGGTGTCAATGCCACCGGAGCAGGTGACAATGCAGTAGATTTAGTTGGTCTCAATGGTGAGTGGCAGCTTGCTGGTGAAGCAGATCTTTCTTTATCTCCGTGTTTAAGCTTGTGGCCAGACAAGGGATGAGGACCACTATGACTACCTTTTCCTGTCCCAATCCTTCAACTTCGGCAGCCACTTCTTGGCCAATTGCAAGGGAGACACAGACTTTGGACCCTGGTCCCTCTCCACTGTTTTTAAAGTTTTGAGAAGGACATTTTCTGGAGCTTTCTTGCGGTGTCACCTTGTAGCCTGGCTGAAGCTCTAGCAAATCTCACAAGTTCTCCCATTGACAGGCCCAAACAGTACACACAGACTGTGTGTGTGTGTGTGTGTGTGTGTGTGTGTGTGTGTGTGTGTTGTGTCTTCTTTGTAAAATTTATCTCCATACTTAAAGTAACTGAAATAAAGGCACTTTCCACTTTGGCAGCAAGCAGAGACAATGAAATAAACTGTTTGGTAAAATAAAAAAGTAAAAGGCAATGGTTAGTTGACTGCGTTTCCTTCAGCAGGTTCAACGAGGATTTTCTGTGGCAGGAGAAGAACTGAGGAGTGATGGGGCGGCTCACGTTTATGTGAGCATAGATGTGGGATGTCATCATGGGTGGCCCCTGGCTAGCAAATGTTTCTATGTGGTCCTAGTGCTGACGGCTATAGTTCCAAAGGTGTGACTGAATGGAGGAGATATCCTCAAAGAAGATCTGTGTATAGTCTCAGACCTGAGGTGAATGGAGACATACTCTACCACTCCCAAATCACAGTTGCCTCAGTCCTGCATGGAAGCAGTGTACATAGTGAGAATTATGGCTAAATCAGAACTTCTGGGGGAGAACCAGTACTTAGAGATGACTAGAACGTCATACAGGAGGTTTAGAGTCAGCAGTTTCAGATGATCGGTTCTGGGAAGGAGCTATGAATATTAAGATGCGGGACCCTCAACCCTTTGGGGAGGAGGTGGCTGGAGTGGAAGGAATGGTGGACCCAGGGATAAAGCTCAACATTACCTGCCATGAGGAGAAGCAGGTAAACTCTGAGTCTGAGGGAACTCTTTTGCTTGTAAAGAGAAGCACAGGGTGTAGAAGGTGGTAGTATAGGAGCAGAGGGGAGTAGCCACCAGAAGGATTCAAGATGAAGCCAGGGCACCTGGAGGAGGTGACTTTGGGAAGCCAAGGGCTTCAAGGAGGGGGTGCAGAGAAGGAGAAGATGACATCGGGGTGGATAGATAAGGAGTAGGAGAGGAAGATGCAGGGAAAAGTGGACAGAAGAGGGGGAAGAGGTAGAGGGGCAGAACAAGGGAACAGAGGAGCATGATACATAAAATGTAGATTTAAGTAAGGACAAAGTTAGGTGAAAAAGGAAGAGTTTTAGAACCCAATAAGGCAGCTAAACAGAGCTGTAATTCCAGTAAATTAAGGCTCTGCGGCTAATAAGCAAAGCAACACCTACTGCATGTAATAAGGTTAAGCAGCAAAACATTACAGCAGCAATTATATATCCAAGGAAAGCAGTAAGCTAGTGATGCAACAATAAATAAGGCTATAGGCAGCTAGACAGGGATTAACGCAAGTGATACTAGGGCAAGGCAGCTGAACAATAATGTAGCAACAAAATAATAGGGATGAACAGCTAAATCATGACAAAGTAATTATATTACAGGATACGCAGCTAGAACACTGATGCAATACTTGAACATTAAGGCAATGCAGCTACACAGTACTGCAGCAATTACTGAGTGAGATAAGTCAGCTAAAAATTGATGCAACAAAAAATATTGACAAGCAACTGAGGCTTCCAGGAGAACTTTGAGAAACATGTTTAGATAAAATATAACTTATATTTTTCCGTATTAATCCTCCCCTTGTTCTTTATTATTACGGATACCGGCATGAAAACTAGGCCCATGAATTTTAGAGTTAATCTACTGCTGATGTTCATTCCCCACTTGAAGACATACTTCTCAGTTGGACCAGCATAACATTCTGTGGTGATTTGCATATGCGGCCCATGATGCTTTGCATTGTGTGGGCATGTGTGATTTTATACTTCTCTCTCTCTTTGTGACATCACGATCTGCTGCCAAGGAAGCGACTGTGATAGCACAAAGAAAGGATTAGGACTTCAGAAGAAGATCAAGCAGCCACAGCACATGGAGTTTAAAGGACTAAAGTCCTGTTTACAAGCAAATATCCTTAGTAAAAAAACACTGGACAGAGGAATACAGAATCTACATGATAGTGTACATAAACCAAGTTGTGTCGAAACAATTTGTTTTTAAAAGTTTTCCCAGAGGTGTAAGCTGCTCTTCACGTCTCTGCAGCTGTACAGCGATGCAACAACTGACTGTAAAGGCAGGCAGCTAGGCAGCGATACAGCAGCTATCCATTAAAATCTACCACATTGCCTGGTTGCATGTAAACAAGAAAGAACAGTTATGTAAGAACTTACTGTAACAGTTGATCTTCCGGGGACTTCTTGTCATCAAGTCACACCTATGGAACTTTGCCATCAGGTGTCAGGATCCCACGGAAGCTTTTTCTGCAGTAGTCTAACAGGGGCCACCCACACCAACATCAGGCACCAACATCATACACCCTTATGCAAGCATGGGCGGCCCCCCCTCCCTCCTCAGTTCTTTTCCTGCCGTTGACCATTCACGCTTGGACTCCGAAGAAGCTTTGTCTCTCAGTTCAACTGCCAATCGACTCTACAGGCAGGCAGCTAGGCAGGGATGCAGCAGTTATCCATTAAAAATTACCACACTGCCTGGCTGTATGTAAGCAAGAACAAGAGTTTTCCAAAGAGGAAGAGGACAGTTGACAGTAGTGGGCTCCAACAGAGGGGAGCTGGAGGGTGAACTGCACAGCATGACTGACAGACAGGCAGACACCACAAGCTGATACTCACACTTCAGGCCTGTTTACACTGTTTGATCTGCACCATTGTGAGCAGTGCAGATCAGGCAGTGTTAACAGCTTGCAGAGCCTTGGAAGTCACTCAAGTGTGGTGCAGTGATCAGAGTTTTGGAGGGACTGTGTACCAGTGAAGGAGTTTTTTGCTTGTGTGTAAACATGCTTCTTCGCCTCCACCAGTACACCACTGCAATACCACGTGCCAGGCAGAACTGTCTTCCCCCACTTGACAGATCACCCTCCTACCCACAGTCCCACAATACCATACGAACGCTAGATCAGGTCATCACAACATTAAGCAGCTCATTCACCTGTTGGCATTTCCACAAAAAATTGTTAAAGAGTTATTTGCAGGAATTTGGTGGTGGTGGTGTTTCTGCTGGATGCATGGCTTGGGCGATGCTGCCTTCCTGGCTTGTCAATGTTGCAATGCAAAGCTGGAATGCGGCTCTGGGGATTTGAAAGACAATCTTCCAATCACCTTGCTGCCTCCATTTGAACGAAGATGATCCTCTGGTTATCTTGCTGTCTCTGTCCATCCTCTGTGCCACATCCAATATCTGCATGAAATGTGTGGAGAAAACCGGAAGTGACCCAGGAAGTTCAGTCACTCTACAGGAGTGACCCTGCAATGATTCAGATCGCCGGCTATGTAAATGGGTTGCGGCAGTGATATAGGCAGGGCAGCTGCCAAGTGGTGCAGTCTGCAGTGCAATGCTCAGGTCAGTGTAAACATACCTTTTGACACACTCCTGCAGTAAGCCCAAACTGGCTGGAAGCAGTATAGTGCAGTGGTTTAGGGCTCTAAGCTGCAAACCTGGAGACCAGGGTTTGAGTCCCACAGCCCCCACTTGCATACCGTGTGACCCTGAGCAATGCACTTAACTTCCTTGTGCTCCCAGGTCACACTTGTAAGCAAGCTTCAGCTTAGTGTGCCTTTCCAGGTTAAACAATTTCCCCTTTCTCTAACAGAGGTTTTAGTTGTCCTGATGAAGTCCTGTCAATATGCATTTGGATTTGCATATTGCTACCCATGATACTTTGCAATCTAACAACACACACCATGCCGTGCCTTACTGCTTAAATAAAATGGGGAAATGAGTGTTAAAAAAAGATAAAAATAAACAATATATTTTTATCAGGAAAGTGACATTTTGTACAAAGTGTTCAGAAAGGTTAGTTTGCCTCATTCATGTACAGGTGTAGTAGCTTTGCTTCCGTTGTGTGGAAGGACCTTTGGCTGATGTTTTTACTTGGGTAGTACATAGTATTTCCTAGTTCAGCAATAAATACACACCAGGGCATGGTACAGAATTGGATATACTCATGCCTATGGTGCACTGAGAATCAACCACCCAAGAAGTTAATATATCGCATGATATACCACACCCCTGCAGTGTATTATTAAGCAACAAGGCATGAGCAGGGGTTACACTAACAGTATGTTAATCCCCCCCAAGAACATAATGTGGCATGAGGCACAGCCGAGTACCATATTGTCGGTAGGTAGTGATTAACTGACTATTAATCTAACTCCTGGGAGTGCCTTACTGCTATTACAAAAACCTATTCCAAAGGATAGTTAGAAGTGTACTTTTTCAACCAGCCCGGTGGTGCTGAGGGTTGGGGCGCTGGGTGCACACCTAGTGCTATGCCGGCAACCCGGGTTTGGGAACGGACTCAGGCCGTCGGGGGCGGAGGGGCAGAGGAGAATCGAGCATCCCAACGGATGCTCTCCGCCTCCAGGGGTAGGTTCCTGGGGTGCCTTGGGCACCCGACGCACCGATGCCTGTAGAAGCACGGGTCTCGAGGCACAGGTGGTTCTAGAGAACAGGGGAGGGGAGGGGAGGACGTTGTGGGCACTCGACAATGATGTGTGTCAGCACGTCATCTGCCTGGACATCAGTCCTGCATGCTGAGGTCCTCAGGGGTAGTGGGACCTAAGAGATGGAGAAAAATGTGGGAAAAAAAAAACGCTCTACCCCAAGATGACGACTGACCAAATCCTGGACTAACTACCACGGGCAGACCCCAATGTGTGCAGGCACTTCAGAAGGAGGAAGATAAGTGGGAGGAAGGCTGACTCTCTTGGAGCAGACTCTGTGGTAGAATCGCAGGGGGTGATCAAGTCTGAAGGAGTGGGGTGAGTGGGTAGTAAGGTGTGATAAAAAGAAAGTGCAAAAAAAAAAGTGTACTTTTTCAATGTTTTTCTCATTGAGGGGGAGCGTTTTAATAAAGTAGCTCATCCACTAACTGTTTAAGAAATGCTAGTTTGGAATCAGAATGCATCATTGCAATCATTCAGCAGTGCTAGAGAATGGAATGTGGACATGAAACATTCATGCACCATGATGATCAGGCTGTACAGGATAGTGTAACAGATATTAATGTAAGGGTCTCAGGATGCTGGCAACTAATCAGACTGCAGTATTTCTGAAACCCCCTTTTTAATGTATATTAGATGGCACAGCTGTGCACAAAGCACCGCTGAATAAGGAGGTAATGCCAGTGCTACAAACGGTTACTGGAAAAAAGGAATGAACACCCCACATGGATCTCATCACTTGTTTCTGGCATTATGGCATATAAAGAATCTTGCGCCAGATTCTCAAAGCCTGTGAAAATCCCACAGCTGTGGGAAAAACTCAGCGCATTTGGGTTGCCACTGGAGGAACTGTAGTTATTCCCACAGCTAAGGTATTCTCAAAAGTGGAACTAGTTTACAACCGGCTCCACGATTTATGACAGATTGTGGATGTTTTTTTCCCCACAGTTGTAGAAAAAAGTTGCAGCCGGTGGGATCAGGCATAATATCTCCAGCAGTTGTGGTGGACTAAGAATACAAATCTCTACAGCTGCAGAGATTTCAGTCTGCAACTGAAGTTGCTGAGTGGGACTTAGTTCTATGATGTTTTGAGAATCCGGTCCCATAGCTTAATTTTGTGGTGGAGTCTTATTTTTGCAAAAACTGTCATACTAATATTTACAACTAACCGGAAGAATGCTGCAAACGTTGCCAAAGAAAATCAAAACACACAGAATTGGCGTGTGTGTGTGTGTGTGTTCTGCTGTTGCTGCTGAATATGGATACCAGGCTAATGAAAACAGACAGTTGGTATGCTCAGAGGTAGCACATACAGGAGAAGCAATTTGAAAGAAGAGAAGTGTGTAGGATCCACAAAGGATCTGTGGAGAGAACACATGTCCAAAAATGGCTATTAATAGGCAACTTTTCTTCTGGTGAAGTCTTGACAGCCAGTCCTCATATGTGGATTTGCATACTGCTACCCATGATACTCCACACTTGTTTTTTTTGAGCATTTGAGTGTACACAAGTATCAGGAGAGAAACTAAACAACTAAGCTGATAAAACAATCATCTTTTTACCTGGAGGTCCCATGGCACCCACCGATCCCCGGGGTCCTGGTAGGCCTGCTAGTATGGTGTCAGTAATGGTGGAAGCCAGAGGAGGTTCTCCATCTGTGGTTAAGAACAAAATGCTTAGCAAATGAAAAGATATCTATGAAACAAAAAAACCCTAACAGCCATTCAGCACAAAGAGATTCAGAAATCAAGGGTTTCCTTTCCATGTTCAAGACTACAACTCCCGATGATGGAACTTGGTTACCTCCAAATAGCAAATGAGATTTTCATCAATATCCCCTGAACACCATCAGTACTCGGTGCTCTTACACTGGATGCGCACAAAGACATCCATGGATAGACACAGGTCGCCACAGTGCTTCAACCCTCCCCCCCAAAGTCAGTGGTGCCCCACCAATGTCAGCAATGGGAATAGCAGCATGGGACAACGCCAGTGGTGCTGACAGGTTTAACATGAAGGCGGATGCTCAGAGGTGGCAAGCCCAATCTTGGAAATCAACTGATTTCATCCCTTAAAGAGGGCATATTGACCCCTTTTTTTATTAAAACGTAATGCATTCATCAATGAAAACTCAACAATCGCCATGTGTAGCCTTTAATCTGCGAGTCCTTTTTCGCAGAACAAACTCATAGCAATTAAAATTAGCCCCACTTGATTCATCACTGGTATATTTATTTTATTTTGCTTTTATTCACCAGATAGGTGCACTAGACAATAAAATGCTTATTTTTAGGCACGACCAGAGAGATTATAAGGAACGAAGGAAAATAAAAAACAGCAGATTTACAAGTTCAAAGAAATAGTAAAAGCAATAGGACATTAGATGAAAGCAGCACTACTAGATAAAAAAAAACTGGATCTTTTGCAACGTTTTGTTCCCTGTGCTCTGCTGAGCACTTACCTGGTAATCTTTCTTAGTTTCGTTGTACTATCACCCCATAATTTGCTCTGTTTTTCTTTACATTTCTCCCACCTGCCATGTTGAATTGGAACCTTCTGCTACCAAGCACACATGCACCTTACTCGCTGATTCTACACAAGGACAGCAGGAACAGGCTGCACAAGGTCCCATGGAAGTAAACAAAAGACGTGATGCGACATGAGTGGGGAGTTCAGCTGAAAATTAGGCACCAGCCATATTTTCTGTGGCTCCCACAACTATGGAAAACATTTTTAAATATCTAGAAAATCTAATGATTGCTAGAAAAAAAAAATATTTACAGATATGGAAACCAGAACTATGGCTGCATACTTCTAGCCAAAAGCAGAAGTTTGATAATCACTTCCTGATTATCCAGAACTGCTGCTTTAAAGGTGATAGGAAATGATTTCTTGCTGTTTTAAACTGTCAGATAAATAATAAATATCAGACAGTGGCCTGTGTGTGTTTTTTTATGCATTTTAATGCTTATAATCCACATTTCTTTATACTGACCCATGTTGACAGACCATCGACTTGACAGCCTGTGTTTCTGCATCGGGAGTCAGTGCGTGACGAGCTTTGAAAAGCTCACGTCACAGACTCCCGGATACAAAAGTTGCAGCGCTCAGACTTGAATAAAGAACTGCTTCAACAGATGCCTCTCTGTGTTGCCCTAGTGCAGTTGCAAAAATTAAACCCGACCAGCATCATTTGGCGACCGGTACTCCCCCCCCACATATACACACACACACAACCCGCCTGGGCCAGTCACCATACAAACCATTGAAAAATCTTGCTTGTGCAGCTAAAAAGTGATTTATTCATTCTGTCCCTGGTGTCCCCTGAGTGACCAACCTGATCACTGCCTCTGTCCTTCCAAGTAAGCTCCTTAACGTAACTGTCATTCCCAGTGAGGCTGCCGATTTACAGGAGCAAGTCTCCTGGATAAATTTCATAAGTTCATTTTTTGTTTTGTTTAAATTTAAACGTGTTCCTTTTGGTGCAGGGGAGGGCTAAGAAACAGACAGAGGAGCCCTCTGACCCCTGATTGCTTCTACCTTGACGAACGGAGCTCTGACTGAGCTCTTCAGTAAACTGATGAGTGAAAAGTCTCCAGTGTTCAAAGCTGTCTTCCGATTTAAAGTTGGTGCCTTTTTAGTATGAAGAAAAAAAATTCAAGCTGAGCTGGCTCCCGATACTGCCCCCCTGGCAGACCTCCAATTTACAATCCAGGAGACCTGCTCCTGTAAATCGGAACCCTGCCAGTGGAACAGTATCGGGAGCCAGCTCAGCTTGAAGATTGCGATTGGGCAGTAGTTCTCAAAGGATTTAGTCACCCTTTTTGAATACCGGTGTAATCTTAGATACTTTCCAACTTTTGGGAATGGTAGCAGTGGTGAGAGAGAGGTTGAAAAGTCAGGTGACCGGAGTGGTAAAAAAAAGGGGCAGGCAACCTGAGTATTTTAGGTTCAAGCCCATCAGGGCCTGCGCTCCCATAGGGGGAGATGGCTTTTAGGGGTCACATGATCTCCCCACAAAAGACAGTACGGAGGTACAACAGTGGGATGGAGGGGCAGTTGGCTGGGGGGATTCAGTCGAGTATGACATTCAGAAAAGTGGAAGTTAAAAGCCTTGGGAATGGTGACCGGGTTATTGCAGTTGACAGCAGTAGAAAAAGGTCTCAGCACTCTGAGTCAAAGAAGTCCAGACTTCACAGTCAATTCACCGAGTTTTTTAATTTTTTAGTGTATATACATTAAGGCACAGTAGCCAGTGTAGCCCAAGGAGGCTACCCACTAAGACCGACGTTTCACACTCATTATGAGTGCGTTATCAAGGCTTATAAAATGGGCATAAAAAATCCAGAATGCTGATTGGCTAAAACCTAGTTTTAGCCATGTTCTTATCAGCATGTATTGTGCCAACCGGCACTCATTCTGCAAGCTGAGCCACACCACACAAAAATATCACTGTCCCAAACACCATCCTTTCTGAAAAAACTAACTGCAGCTCCATGTCACGCTAACCATACGTGCAACCACTGTGCACAGCCCCCCCCAGATCAATACACAGGCTCTCATGTCCCAAAAGCAGTAATAAACCAGCAAACCTAAAGAAATCATCAACCGAAGCTATTAAATAAATGGGCACACACCATGCCACTCCAGCGCGAAAGCAAACACTGCTGTTTCTCCTCTATATGAGTGGCAAATTGAGCACAAGTCCTGTCATGGAAACACGTATCCAAACACAGCCACCCAAGCAAAATTCCACATACTAAGCTATGGACAGTCTCACCTTCATTTCAGTTTCTGTTTACCAAAGTCCAGGACCAAAATGCAGACACCCCACGGATTTCTCACTGTAGCCTCTTGCCTCAACTCCTTGCCGCCTTCTTTGTGTCTTCCATCCGTGCTACGTTTCTCCACGGCATCCGCTCCTGTCCCCTCTTACTAACCATTACCTGAGTCTCCTACTGACCTAAAAAAAAAAAAAAAAAAAAACTGAACACTTGTGTGTGCGCAAAGAAATTTTTTCATTTTACACCGTGACTGTTCCGTTTTGAAACCGCAATCGGGAACAAGTATGGTGGCCACTCGAGGGACACACTCGCCTCAGTTGAGCTGCTAGCTTTCATTTAGAACAGAAACCTTAAAACTCAAAGTGTCACACACTAATGTTTACTATTTTTTAAAAGAACATGGGGCAGAAACATAATACTGTATGGCACAGCCTCGCTCCCCCATTGATGCTGTAAATGAAACTGCATGAGGACATGCTCCCCCTTACTCTAACCAAGACTAGGTAATTAAATAAATAAACACATAAATTACAGAAGAGAAAAAAACACAATCTTTGACAGTTTCTAACTTTGTTGATGACTGGATACTAATGACACCCACAAACACAAACCTTCTGTACTAACTTTTAATAAAACAGCTCCATTCAAACACATTCAGACGGACTACTTTTTCTCTTTTTTTCTACTAATAATTAATTTTTTGTCTTTTTTATATAATTTCTATGTGCATTTTTTAAATATACTTCTTTACGGGGAAGGGGCCCATTTTATAAGCGCAATAAGACACTCCGAGGTGTGGGTTACGTGCTGATAAGAGAACGCCCAGGGGCATAAGGCACTCAGCATGGCGTCTCGTGCCTTAGTACACCTGAGTGTCTTAGCACGTAACCCACACCTCATCATGTCTTATTGCTTGCGTAATGCTCCCCTTACAGTGAGAAGTTTTTATACCCAGAGAGTTATCACATTGTTACATATATACGTGAAAATGCCTACAAAAACAGTTAGTTTTATCCACAACCTCACTCGCTGTGAACAGGGCTAGCTCTAAATCTATTTCATTGCCACTGGAGAGGTTTCTTCCTGCCTCCTGATATCACCTTTATGCTCCTGTATTCTCGTTTTTTTTTTTAAATTGTGTTTTTTCTCTCCTTCCTACACCAGAGCCCCACTCAGTCGGGAAACGCCAAGGGAATTACCCCACTGCTGCCTTACCTGGATCCCTGGAAGACCACCATGGAGCCATGGCTATACCCCCAGGCGGGTATGACGTGGGGCCCATACACCCCGATCAATCATCTTTTCTTCGGGTCCCTCAGTGGTCAGGTAGGCAGCAGCTATTAGGGCCCATTCCCAGTGCTCCTTCCCTTCAGCGCTCTGGTGTCATTTTTCCCTGTTCTAAGAGAGTGGCTACACCCTGACGCCAAGGCATCTCTGCCGACGCCCTCACCTCTGTGTGCTTGCAGCCTTGTTGTGCCTCGGCCCGCCCAGAGGCCAGTCAAATGCTGAGTCGAACCCCCTCCTCCCGGGAGAGGAGAACTGTCCTCCAAAATGCTCAATCCTCTCCCTCCCTCCCTCCCCTGTTGACCCCCAACACCAGGCTCATTCCCGAACCCGGGTCACCAGCGTGGCATGAGGTGTGGTGTCTAGCACCTCAACCCTCAGCGCCACCAGGCCAGCCTATATTCTTATTTCTAATTGTCTGGTAGTTTGGCCTACATACATCTTATCACAAGGGCACTGTAAGATATAGACTACGCATTGTGTTTGGCAGTTGACGGATTCCTTAATTTCAAATGTTTCATCTGTGTGTAGGTGCCTGAATTTTTTCTTTTTAGATGTATGCCCGCAAACCGAGCATTTACCACATGGTATCATGCCTGGCTGCAGGGGACCTAATAAGAGCTGTTCACCTTGTTTCGGAGAGTTGACTTACAAGAAGTTTTTTTTAGAACTTTATGGTTAAAAATATGTTTGGAACAACACCAATCACAATAACAGGCAGCAATAAAGAATATTTATTTATTATTTATTTATTTAGCTTTTGTCAACCGGGTAAGTGCACTAGACAAATCCTGCCTATTTTCAGGCACGACCCGGGGGAGGGGGATACAGATGAATGCCAACTGACCTTGAACCAGATTAAGCTGTTGGTGGTATTTTTAGTGAATCAGTAAACAGAAAGTAAAACATGCATTAAATGTAAAATCTAAATACAGCCCCCCCCCCCCATAGGAAGAAACCATGGGATAGAGTCATATTGTACGCAAGTACAAAAATACATTGACAAGATATTTAAAAAAGCAAGAAGACAGACATCCAAAATTCAATAACCTGATAAATGAATGGTAAGGTGATTTATTGTTAAATAAACAACCAAGGGTGCCATCATTTCATTCAATTCCCAAAATATATAAAAATATTCAAGACCCACCGGGAAGACCGATGCAACCTGGGAGCATAAGAAAGTTAAGTGACTTGCTCAGGGTTACACAGTATGCAAGTGGGGGCTGTGGGATTCAAACCTAGGTCTCCAGATTTGCAGCTCAGAGCCTTAAACCACTGCACTATACTGCTTCCTTTTACTTCCAGTATTAGACAATGGGCTACCAGTTTACACAGTGGCTAATGAAAGCACAATGTCCGAAATTCAGGTCATGTACAATAATATTTGTAGATTCATAAGATTCATAACCACTCTTCCAAGATCTGCACATCACTGTACTTTCTCCCTGTAGAAGACAGATCCAGGCTACGTTTGGGTAGTGCGCTGCAAAAAGATGATGCTGATTTATTACCAGGACCCCTTTCAGCCTTGTTTAGCAAGACTCATAATTTGTATGGTACAAGACTTCAGAACAGAAGGCTTTTTAATATTCTTTCCTTTTTTTTTTTAATCTTCCAGCCAAAGAACATTACAGTGTAGAGCTCCCCAGTTTTACATTTCTTTTTTACTTAGTGAACTTGTCAACTGTCCTATCCTGTCTATGTTTAAAGTTTGTTAAAAAAAAGGCATTTCCAGCAGAATGTCTGCACATGTTTTTACTACCCTAGTATTATTTAATACTGCGTGTACTAGTTTTTCATGGTTTTCATTTTTGTATTATCTAGTATTTGTGTATGCAAGAAGTTGTTGCTGATGAAAACGGGCAATAATGCTCATTAGCCTACACGCATTAAAAATAAAAAAGAAATTATTTATATTTATTACATTTTGATAATCGGGTGAGCCCACTGGGCCCAGAGAGTCCCTTTCTCAGGGGCGACCCGAGAGTTACATACATTATTACATGGGATTGTATACAACAAGATACATAAATACAGGTTACTCACCTGTAACAGGAGTTCTAGGAATGGTATATGTTGTTCATCCACACTTATTGGCAGGTTCCTTGCCGCTTTAAATCTTGCCGGAAGGTCTTCAAGCTGGCTCCTCCCACCCACCTGGGTGGTAAAACTCTCAGCTCTGCCCCATGACGCCAGATCTGGCCCGCTGGAAGCTCAGGTTGTGCGTCCAAAGCGGAGGTGGGGTGGTCGTGTGGATGAACAACATATACCATTCCTAGAACTCCTATTCAAATGAGTAACCTATTTCTAGGGACATGGATATGTTGTTCATCCACACTTATTGGCAGACTCCTAGCAGTTCTCCGAGGAGGGAGGCAAGACACCCCAATACTTACTTGGGAAATAAGGACTGGAGAACCGAGGCCCCAAAACCAGCATCCCGCGTGACTCAAGGTCGATGTGGTAATGGGTAATAAAGGTGTGTGCTGACTTCAGGTAGCAGCCCTGCAGATTTCCTGGATAGGGCGTCCCTGGAAGCAGCCACCGATGCAGCAGTATGACGGGTAGAATGAGCTCTTATCCTCTGGGAGGCTCCATGCCCGCCAACTTATGCAGCGATCTATGCAGGAGGTGAACCACCTGCCTATCGTCCGCTTGGCTGCAGGTCTGCCAGATGCGGCTTCAGCGTAGGTGACAAACAGCTGGTGAACCTCTCCCAATTTCAGCGTGCGCTCCTTATAATAGCGCCCTTCTAGGAGTCCAGAGTATGGAGCCTATATTGACCTCCGAGGTGTGACTGGGGTAGAACACCAGCAGAGTCAGCACCTGGTTAAGGTGAAACTCCGACACCACCTTCGAAGGAATTTCGGTGGGGGCGAGGGACAACCTTGTCCCTGTGGAAGACCAGGTAAGGAGACTCATGCAAAGCGCCTGGAGCTCTCCCATCCTTCTGGCTGACGTGATAGCCACCAAGAAGGCGGTCTTCCACGACAGGTGAGAGATCACACCTGTGCATTGGTTCGAACAAACTGCCCATGAGCTTTGCCAGTACCAGCAGTAAATCCCATGGAGGTGGAGGTTCTGCGCGCAGGAGGAAATGTGATCAAGGCCTTTGAAAAGCCAACCACCTTATCTCAGCGCCATCGACTGCTCCCCGGCCAGCGCCCGGTAAGCAGAGATGGCTGCCAGGTGCACCTTTAGGGTCGACGACCTAAGCCTTTGACTAGAAAGGGACCATAAATAGTCCAACATGTTTGCCACAGAACAGGAGGAAGGGTCCAAGCCCTTGTCCTGACACCAAATGGAGAATCTCTTCCATTTAAAGGCGTAGCATTTTCTGGTCGACTCCTTACGGGACGCCTCAACAACATTGAGGACATCGTCGGAAAGACCCAAGGCCTGGAACTCTAGCCGCTCAGGAACCAGGCCGTCAGGTGCAGGGATTGAAGGTCCGGATGGAACACCTTCCCCTGATTGACTGAGAGCAGGTTCAGGCGAGCTGGAAGCTGCCTCGGAAGCCTGGAGCTGAGGCTGAGGAGATCTGGGTACCAGAACTGGCGGGGCTAGTCTGGGGCTATCAGAATCACCTGTGCCTTGTCCCTCCTCACCTTGAGAAGCACCTTGTGAATCAAGGGAAATGGGGGAAAGGCGTAGAAGAGGCCCGGGGTCCATAGCCTCGAAAGGCATCCCCCTGCAGTGAGCCCTGCTGAGGGGGGCGGGCATGAAACAGCCTCAGCTTCGCGTTCTCCCTGGAGGCAAACAGGTCCACCTGAGGTGTGCCCCAGAGGAGAACAGATCTTGTACTACCTCCGGCAGGAGAGACCACTGTGAGATGCAGCCCCTATCTGGCTCAGGGCATCGGGCCAGGGTGTTGGAGGCTCCTGCCACATGAATGGCTAGGAGATCCGCCTCCAGGCTGCTGCAGAGACCAAATGCGGAGAGCTTCCTTGCATAGAAGCAGGAGCGCATCCCGCCCTGGCAGTTTAGGTAGTACATGGTCGTGGTATTGTCTGTCTGGACTCGGACCACTTGACCCCGGAGAAGCGGAGCAAAGGCAGTGAGAGCTAGGCGGACCGTCGGAACTCCAGCAGGTTGATGTGGCATCGGGACTCCGCAGGGACCAGAGGCCGTGCACTCGGTGTTCCCCCAGATGGGCACCCCAACCCATCAGAGAGGCATCGGTCGATAGAGAGACCGTCGGCTCGGGGCGGACAAACGGGATGCCCTCCTGCAAATGGAATGGAACGGTCCACCACTGGAGAGCGTTCCACATCTCCTGGGTCACTATCACTAGCTGGTCCAAAGGATCGCAGCATTGTGACCACTGGCTGGCCAGTCCCCACAGAAGGGGGCGAATGTGCCAGCGAGCCCAATGGACCACACTGGTACAGGCCGCCATGAGACCCAGGAGGCGCAGGAAGTCCCGGGCAGGGCGCAATTGCCCAACCAGAAATGATTGGGCAAAGGAGGTAAGAACCTCGGCCCTGTCCACCAGGAGTCGTGCTCTGGCTCGAAGAGAGTCGAGCTCTGCCCCGATGAACAGGATCACCTGCTTCGGCTTGAGTTCCGACTTGGCCTCGTTGATGAGAAGGCCAACTTGAGAGCAAACCTGGAGGGCCAGATTTCTGGACCGCTCCACCTCCCATCTGGAGGGGGCTGCTTTCAGCCAATCGTCCAGGTAAGGTACACGGACCCCTCGGCACCTTGAGAATGCTGTCACCACTGCCATGCATTTGGTGAAGACCCTGGGAGCTGGAGATAAGCGAGGGCATGGCTCGGAACTCGAGAGGATCCCTCGCTCGGCGAAAGAATCTCCGATGTGATGGACGGATGGGGACATGAAAAACGCGTCCTGTGGGTCCAGGAGCAGAACCACCACGCCGTGTTCAGAGATGGTATTATCTGAGCCAGAGTGACCATCCTGAAGGTTCGAGACCTTGGAACTTGTTCAGGTCATGTAGGTCGAGAATGAGGCGCCAGCCCCGTCCGTTCGGAACCAGGAAATACCTGGACACGAACCCCGGGTCTGAAGAGGGGTCCTCTACCTCCGTGATCACCTCCTTTTGGAGGAGGAGAGCGATGTCGGCTCGGCGAGCCGCCAGTGAGGCTGCGGACCCCGAGGCCCCCCGAGGTGCGACGGCTCTGAAGGGCGGGACCTGCTCGAATTCCAGAGGCAGGCCTTTTCCCACCACCTCCAGTACCCACCTGTCCATGGTAACAGCGGACCAGGTGGAAAGGAAGTGTCTGAGCCGTCCCCCCACGGGGGGAACCAGCGGTGAGGTGACAGGGATGGGGGCGACACCCCTCAGCCCGTCACTGGGCAGGCTTGGAGGAAGGACCGGCCGAGGGACCACCTGGGCCTTTTCCTCCCTGCTTCCTGTTGGAGGAAGCCGACGGCTTGGGTTTGGGATGCCAAGCTCAAGCCTGCTGGCCCTGACGTTGCTGGGCTGGGCGCGCCGCGGGCGCAGAAGGACGAAAGGGCTTAGGCTGCGGCTCACGGCCTTTGTCCTTCTGAGCGGAAGAGACAGAGTCCAAGGTAGCATTGGACTTCTCGATCCCCTGCAGGTGACCTTCCACCCCGGGGCCGAAGAGGTCAGTCCCCAAAAAGGGAACATCCGCCAACTTGTGCTGGGTATCCGAGGTAAAGGTGGATATCCTCAGCCAAGCCCGACGACGCATGGCCACTGCAGCCGCCACAGACCTGGCACATGAGTCCCCGATGTCTAACGCAGTCTGGAGCTACTGTTTTGCCACCACCCTGCCCTGGTCCCGCACCTGCCTGACCGTAGTCTGCAGATCCGCAGGAAGATGAGGGACAACCTCATCCAGGGAGCCCAACAGGGTGTGAGAAAAATGTGCCATGAGGACGGCCGAACTGGCCTGACAAAGGCCGAGTGAGGACGCAGCGTAGACTTTTCACCCGGCATAATCCAATTTCTTGGATTCCTTATCGGGAGGTTTGTCTACATCCCTGGCGTTCCCGGCCCATTTAGAAACGGGTTCGAGCTTCATCCCGGTGGACTCCAAGATGAGTCGAAGCAACCCTAAGAAGGACGAAGGGCTATCGTCCACTGACTGCCCTCCCGAGGACTCCAAGTACATGCGCTTGGAGAAGATGGAGGAACCATCATCGGACTCGGAAGAGTCCTCAAAGAGCTGCCTCGGGCCTGAGCCACCCTCCACCTGCCGAGGTTTATTGGGAGTGAGGGTGACAGACGGCCTATGGGGTAAACCCAAGGCCGACCGAGAATTTTTGTTCGGAGCCCCAACTAATGGCTGTGGAGGCGGAGGTTCCACCAGAATCGGTGGGGCAGCTGGAATTGGCCGAACAACCGGCCTGGGAACAGGCTCCTCGGCTACAACGAGGGGTTATTTCGGCCGCTCTGGTGACAGCCACTTAATGGCCGGGGAAGACGACTGGGTCGGCTTATCCCCGGTCAAAAGGAGCTGTTGCCACATGAGTTCCTCGTACCTCCGATGCAACTTGCGCCGAAGCCTCCCCTCGTCCAAGGAAGAGGAAGAGCGGTGGCGCCGCCACTGAGGTGCCGGAGACCCGAGACCGCCTATGGTGGTGGGATCGGTCGGACCACGAGGATGACCGAGAGTCTCGACTAGGCCGAGGAAAGCGAGAAGAAGTGTCGGAAACCGCACTGCCTCGGCTCGGACGATCCCACCAGAGGCTCTGGAACCGGAGGCACAGGCAGGCAGAGGATCCTCAACTCTCACCGGGGAACGGGGAGAGGGATTCTCAGCTCCAGCCGACAACCTGTCTAACGGTCGAGAAAATCTCGACCGCCAGGCTGCCGGGAGTCTCGTCAACTGACCTGACGGGGACACCGTGAAGCCAGTGGCCGGAGCTGAGGGGTCGACCGAAGTCGACTGTCGACAAGGGGAGAGGGATCTTTCCCGCTCCCAAGAGCGTCGATGGAGAGACTTACTTTTGCTCTTTTTGGACCTGGAAAAAGGTCCCGAAGAAGTTGGACCCTCACCTTTCATCGAGAGGGTCAGACAAAGCTCCTTAAAAGAAGCAGAGTACGAGGCACCGAGAGAAAGCGGGACAAATGCCGCAGCTGAGGTAGAAGCGCCCGCGCGCCTCCTCTTCAAGGGCGATCATCTGCTCGAGCTGATACGCCGAGCCTGCCACCGAGGACACCGCCAACCGGGCCTCTTTAGATTTCACCGGTGGAATTCTCTTCTCAGGACGCCCCAGTTGTAATCGGGCAGCACGGTCTTCAAGGACGTAGGCCGAAAAAGAAGAGCACAAGTCGCAGGCCTGCGGGTCGTACTCAAGGCCCAGGCAGTAGACGCACGTGGAGTGTGGATCCGTCCTAGACATCTTCTGCCCGCAAGGGCACCTCCGGAAACCAGGAGTCGATTTGTCCTTCGCAGCCGCGAGGAGAAGACCGAAGTCTTTTTAGCAAAAAACTTTTTGAATTCGAACTTTCGAAGAATTAGGAACCAGTCTTAATCGCAGAGCGTTAAGGAGGGAACCTGAGCTTCCAAGCGGTAAGGAAGATCTGGCGTCATGGGGTGGAGCCGAGAGTTTTACCACCCGGGTGGGTGGGAGAAGCCAGCTTGAAGACCTTCCGGCAAGATTTAAAGCGGCAAGGAACCTGCCAATAAGTGTGGATGAACAACATATCCATGTCCCTAGAACCTGTGTTACATAGATATAAAATGGCATGTGTTTGTGTATGTGTGTGCGTGCGTGCAGGATAGCCACCATTTGATGTGCTAGGTCAGCACATATTGTCCCTGTTCTCCCAGTTTGTGAGCCCATCCCCTCTTGAGACTAGAGGTGTGTCTCAGTATCCTGCAGATGTGCCAAGCTGACAGTGCGTGGTCACCTGTGCTGTCAATGCCACAATGTCCACACACCGACCTTGGATGCCGTGGATTCTGGTTGCTTTGTGGGTTATTTGTTCACAGACCCGTCTACAGCCTTTGATTTGATTAATCATTCTTTATTTCTTTCTTGTCTTTCTTGTTATGTTTTTTCTCTAAATGTTGTTAATTGGTTTTCTTCTTATAGGGGAAAGCGCAATCTGTTTTCTGGGATGGGTACCTTACTTCTCCTCTCTCTGTCATTACTGGAGTTCCTCAAGGTTCTATTCATGGCCGCATTTTGTTTCATTTATTTGTCAATCCTCTACCCCCTGCCATTCACAGATGTTCAGTGCCTTTGCATGCGGATGATAGTGGCCTCTACTCAGCTTAGAAATCAGTTGCTACTTTATCCAAAACACCACCACATGGTTTTGATAATTTGGTAAATTGTTTTTCAGATAATTTGCTGATTTTGAATGGCAAAAAAAAAAACAATATTATGTTATTCGGCTCACAGCACTCCTTAGCTAACACAGACTGCCCTTTCACCGTTACTTTAAACAATTCCCAGCTGGAAAGGGTCACAGATTTTAAGTGCCTGAGGCTTTACTTTGATCCTTCTCTCACTTTTCAAAGTCACATCGAAAAAACTGCTCCAAAATTTGGTCTTGCCTGGGCCACTTAAAACGAGCTAGGTGTTGCCTAACTGCAACTGATAGAAAGTACTTAGTCACACAAGCAATTCTTCCAGTACTAGATTATGGGGAGACCATCTATCCAGTCTGCTTTAGCTCCTCTAAATGTAGTTTATTGCAAACTGTTACGGTTCATTTAAAAAAAAATATTGGGTGCACATCACTGTTCACTACTTCCAAGACTAGACAGATTACCCCACTCCTCCAGGAGAGGATTGAACTGGCTTTCTTTGGTCCACAAAGCCATAAATAATCAAACTGCTCCATATCGATCAGACCGCCTGGTGGTGCACTTTCATAGATATGCCTTGTGAGATGTTCAGCATTGCTGTTAGCAGTTACCTAAATTTTCATCTGCTTATGGAAGACCAAATTTCTCCTTTGTAGCTTCCAATGCTTGAAATAACTTACAGCCACAACTCAGAAGTTGTACCAGTACGTCATCTTTCAAAAATGCTGTAAAACTTGACATGTTAAAAAACTCAACTTTATTGCAACTGTTTTGCTACTTGACTGGATGTTTTGCCAATTTATAAGTCTTAGTATTGCATTTTTTGACATGAGACATTCTGTAAACGTGACTTGCATCTCATAGAACTCATCCTGTAATCATAAAATGAAACACCATGAGGCCTATGCACTAATGCTGGACTGCGTACATGCGGTTCATGCATACCTGGCCCATGTAGCTACGTACCCAGGGGCAGACACAGGGTGTGCAGTATGCACAATTGTGCATCCCCGCAGGGCACCTGTCTGTGACACCCCTGAGGAAGACTCAGTAACGAGTCGAAGTGCCGGGGTAGTGGTAACAGTTGTATTTGTCACCGTTATATGAGCGCCAGCTTTTAAATGCCTTTTTTTCCATTTTTGAAATAAAGTATATTGTAAGTACAATGACTCACTGGTGAAGCTAATTCACTTCCCCTTGAGTGCCATGGAGTTAGAGCGGAACACCTGTCTGTGGCCCTGCCCCTGGCATACACAATCACGGGGGAGGGGTGGCGTTTCGGAAGACACAGGTGGATGCTGGTCCTGGGTCCCATAATGGATCTCCTGTTTCACGTGAACAGGAGATTCTGGGTAGATGCAGGTCCCATTTTAATAAATGTATGGGCAAATGCCCGACTGGAGGCTTCCCAGCCCTCCCAGTCAGCAGAGTGGGCTGGGGCATACTGGAGGCAGGATTCCTTGTCCAGCCGCATCCAACAGGTGTTACTGGGGAGGCACATAAAAGATACAGCAGGCTCCCAGCTACCATATCCTGTGCACCCCTTACACAGCACTCCGTGCCTTCATGAATGATGCACAGTGTGGGAATGCCACCAGACTCGCCCCATGACTTCCTGTAGCATATAACTGCACAATCAGCTGGGGGAATCATGTAGACAAGGGACAAGCACCCCTTCTGTGAATGCTTCTGGGGTCAACTGGACCCCTGGTTCACAGCATTCTAATTTAGGGTTGCCTACACACCACAGATACATGGTGCATGGGCAAACTGCATCTTAATGCATACTGTAGGTCCTCATATGAGGAAATGTTGCACTGGACACTTTCCTTTCCACAGAAGCTGAAAGCACTGCTTCCACAGTGTGCTTGAGACTCTACCAACCTGGGGTTAGGGGTTGGGATGGCAGTGTGAACCCAGGTCCCACAACTCGCTCTGCCACTGGGCGAAGACTCACTGAGAAGTATCGATGTATTAGTCTTTTCTTTTACTGTGAAGCCACTGTCAGAGCAGGTCCTGCACTGAGGAAGACCTCGTTGGTGGAAATGTTGGTGAGTGAACACATCTGCTGAGGATGCTACCCAGAAAATGAAAGGGTTTTGAGGAAAAATGCGCCGTTGAATCATTCTGAATGTAATTTGCTGCTTTACCATTTGCTGTTTTTCCACTGCCTCTTAGTGGGGGTTGAAAATTTACAATGGCTTCACAATACAAGACGAAAGGGATACATCAGGCTTGAGCTAGTAAAATGTTTATTTTTAATATCTGGCAGTGCTGTCCTCACTTTGCTGTACCAGAAGGTACATACACTGTTTCGCTTTCTGTTTCACGGTTTAAGTCCTTGGAGATTTCAGGCACACTGTGACCCACACAGACTGCATAAAAAGACTCAGTTCCTTTCTTCTGGATGTTCTGTCATGTTCCCCTTCATTTTAAAAGGGCAAAACTGGCCTCCAGGGGCTTTCCTCTCCTGTTTTCAATGTATATAAATGGCACTGATCGAGAATTATTGTGCCGGAAAATACACCTTTGTACTGACTATACAGTCTTATATTGTACAGCAAGGGATTTTGACACCATCAGAACTAGCTTCCATGCTGAGTTCAATGGTGTCCAGTGCTTTCTGACTAGCAGTAACTGTTAAATGTCCAAAAGACACAAGTTATGCTTTTTGGTTTCAAACCAAAGTTAAGAAACAGTGAAGCTATTTATAAAATCCTCACTGACAGTCAAGTAATAGATAGGTATCCAGCTACACATACTTAGGTAGAGTATCTGGCTGGATTTGAATTTGAGGTGGGATATCCACACACAACAGCTGATTAGTAGGATAGGGCCCAGAGTGGGCTGCAGTACATACAGTATGCACATATACTTAGAAACGGTTCTCCCCTAGAACTGACAAAGCAAACAGTTGTAACCATGCTCTTCCCTTGCTAGTTGAGCCCAGTGAATAAAAGGTGAAAGTTGTGTAAGAGAAGCCCTAAGTCCTGGGAGATTTCAGCCCCCCCCCCCCAGCTTTGACAGGCTGTTGTTCATTGTGCAGGCCTGCACATGTGAGGCAAATGTTGGGGAGCTACCTGCCACTCCCATCCCCACTATACAGGGCAAGGCGTGCACTAGTCAGTTTTGCTAGCTCAGTTCTGAACTTTCAGAAGGGCAAACTGGGGTGTAGCCAGAAATTTTAAACTTGTACTCGAGAGCTGATGGAAATGTTGCCCCTCCCCTCCATAAACACAAACCAAAAGATGTGCTGCCCCGCCACTCAACATTGCCTCACCCCCATTTTAGTCAACAGTCTGTAGTAAGCCAATGATCCTAATAGATTCACATTTTATCTTATCTGACACACAGACAGACAGGCAGACACACACACACACACAACCAATCAGACAGAAGTTGGCTGGCTTTTAGTTACACTGTCTACAATGCACTGTGATAAGCCTCTGCACCACAGCAAGGTAGCCAGCCTTACAGAAGTCCATTCGCACCAGCACTCATGCATACATACTGGATCGGGTCACTCATACAATCATGGCCTCTAAGTTTAGTACCCACACATCTTCCAAAGATCATTCACAAACTTAAACTAAACCATCCAAGGAGGGGAAAAAAATAGTTCTTCAGGTACGTCCATACCTCTCAACCTCCTGCCTCATAAATCAGGGACAAGGCTTAAAAAAATCAGGGACAAAGGACCAAATTCAGGGACACATCTTCAAAATTTGAGATATCTACCCAGAACGCTGGTAGAATATGGGGCTTAGTGCAAAATGCATTTTCTAAAGAAGAGCACGTCTGTAACTTTAAGGCTTGACATTGTTTTGTGCTTGCAGTCCCCACTGTTTAGCCACAAAAACACAAATTTTAGGAGGGACAGAGTAAAATTATGAGGCAAAATCAGGGACACTTGAGAGGTATGGGTATGTCAAGCTCTGTTTGTGTTTGTTGCCCGGGCCTGAGGCTCATGTTGCCCCTTGATTTTCCAGATTTTACTGTATGCAGCAAAGTACATTAAGTATGCCTGCCAACACCCATGGCAAATACCTTGACCTAAGAAGAGAAGAAGCAGAGAGAGTCCAGCAGCTCCCCCTCCCCAATGGAGGGAGGGAGGGAGTACTTTTGGCCACAGGTAGCAAGGAAACAGAAAAAGAAAGATTTAGAAAACAATAGGAAACAGAGTAACCAAGAAAGAGCACTTTACTGATCATGGTGACTATTTATATAGCACTATCACTAATACCTGCCTTTCACAATTGGGTACAGTCTACAACAAATTAACGAGAGTCACACTATCAGCACCCAGCAACTCTCACTGCTGTCGGCTATGGGTCCCGCCAAAGGTCCATAGGCAACTTCATCTCTCGCAGTTTCTGCATAGATGCTTGAACAACAAAAACCCTAGCTTATAGCAATGATTTAATTAATATTAAGAAGATCTGGTCTGATCTTCATTTGTCTATTTATATCCAGTTTGACTACACTCCCCCCCAACCCCATACACAGCAACATGGGCAGGCAAAGTTTTGCTTTCAATGGATTGCATTGTTGAAAGTCCCTACCATTAAGCTGGAGACCAAGTCACAGACCCCAGCCTTCAAAGCCTTAGATGTCCTACTGGTTAACTGAACAGGCTTCTCTGTGTAACCTCACAGTAGGGGGAAGGTTCTGTTACCAAATATGGCCACCGAGGGAATGAGGTCTAGTCATCGTCCTCTATGAGTAAAACTGGTGATGGTGGCTATAGGAGACGTACTTATGGGATGCCATTGTGGTGCTGGTAGTGGGTTGCTGCATGCTGCTGGGGAGTTAGTAGCCCAGGAGTGAGCTGGCAGGGAGCATTAACACTCCAGGTGCCCTTGATGGGTAAGCACTCAAGGGGTCAGTTGGGACCCCCAAGGATGTGGGTGCTGACTAAGAGGGGCCATCAGACACTGAATGAAAGGCACTGGGGTGTCAAGAGGTACTCCTTCATATTCAGCAGGGTAGAGTACATGCAGTGCTCACCAAAGTGGCTGGCTGCAGGACTGCATCCAGAGGCACAAGAGAACCCCCATCCTGAAGTATGCTCCTGCCTGGAAGTATGGGTACTGGTCACTCTCAGAGCCCTGAGAGTTGCATGAGGTATTAAACAACTTGCCAGGTGAGGGTGGTGAAGTAACACTGACTGGGACCCTGGAGACAGTCAAGGAAGAACCTTTGGTACTTGAAATGTATCCCACACCAGTGGGGCTTGTGGGCGAGGGTCCCATAGTTGGGGAGGTTAGAAGGACCACTAGGAGGGTGTAGGAACATCTCCCGATGGCTTTCTGGCCTGAGGTAAGTTCCCCTGTAAGTTCATAGTGGGCGCCCTAGTGGAAGGGCGATCCCAGAGACCTGTATCCTGAGACCATCAAACACCCAAGAAGCAGGTGAGCTAAGTACTGCACAGAGATAACAGGAGTCAGGTAGGAGACACATCTCAGTGAATTATGTGGAGAGGTGGAATCCTCAAACAGCATTAGGAGTGGGCAGAGTCTGCACCCCAGACTGCCAAGCACAGTAGGGCACATTGTAGGGTGTGCCTGTGAATGCACAGTGGCAATGGTGTTGGCAATTCCTAGCAAGCCATGTTGGCAGAAGAAATGTGAAGAAACACCAAAGATCCAGCAAGAGAAATGCCAGCTTGATGGATTCTTTATGCTGAGAGTTCACCCTGATAATACTGGACACCTTGCCGGTGTGTGCTGCTCTGTAACAAGCATTGGGCCATGTGTGCAGGTGGAGCCAATGGACAAAAGGGCAGAAAAGCTGGAAAGCAGTGCAGGATGGGGATAGGGAACCCACAGCACCGGGTTGCACAAGAAGTACAGGTAGGTCACCTGTGAGAGCCTTGCATAATGGATGACAAAAGAATAGAGTGTGTCAGAGACCAGGCTCTGGGGAGAGCTGCTAGGAGCAAGGAAATTATGGAATGTGCCACAGCAGACAGCTGCTATGGGGCTAACACCCCATGCAGTCTGAGAAAAGAGATGAAATGGCTGCCTGTGAAAACTGAAATACTGCGAAGAACTGTGCATGAGCTGATGAACGGGGGTCCTTGGCCTGTAACTCCAAACTGTACAAATGAACACTGGCGTGAAACCCTCCAGTAAGTCAAGTGTTTTAAGTCCAGTGGTCCAGTGCATTTTACTCCACTCTCTAGGGTGCCCACATCCACCATTTCCAACAGATAGTCAAGCAACCCATACTGTTAAGTGCAAGGGGATCGTGGCAAGCAGTAACACCACATATCCCTAGACACTGACGTTCCCTGGGATATGCCCACTCACATACAGGGCAGTGATGCCAGTTGGTTGCCAAGCTGCCTGAAGGGGTGGGTTACATTTGTCTTATACTAGATGTTCAGGTTGTTAGTATGTTTCCTCATTTGATAATATGCTGGTTTTATGATCCTACTACCAAATCTCTCTGATAGCAAAATATAACAAAAGCACAATTTGGTTCCTCCCAGCTTGTCATTTTGGGAGGTACTGGCTCTCCGAATTTGCTGAGAACTGCCTTGTTTATAGCAGTATTATGTTTTAGGGGTCCATCACTTGAAACAGAGTTGCAACTGAAGGGAGGATGGGGAGAGGGGAAGTGAGGGGGGGAATAATGATGGGAGGCAGGGGGAAGGGGCAGCTCCAGTAGAATAGATTGGGCTGCGCACTCAAACAGACTAGATAGACCACTCAAGGGACATTTTCCCAACCCCCTCCTAGCCTCCTCCCTTGTCTACTCCACTGACCTACACCTGCCCCCCACCTCCTTCCATCCTCTTCTACCAATTGCCTCCACTTGGCTCTGCCCCCTGGCAGGGCTCTCAACATCCTGGAGGGGACAGTCCCAAGCTTCACCTCTCCCCCCTTCTACCTATCTTCCTACCCTACCAATCCTCTTCCCTACACCTGCCCTTCCCCCTTTTATCTTCTTCTCCTTTGTCCTCACCTAGCTGTGCCCCGGCAGGGTTCTCAACATCCTGGAGGGTATAGATTTAGGCATGCCTCCTCCTTCCCTATTAAACCTCCCCTTCCCCCATTCTACCGCACCTTCACTGCACCCCACTGCACTGCACTTAGACAGCCCCTATACCCACTCTACATGGCATGCTACTTAACCTCTCCCCTTTTCACCTATTACTTTTTTATACTGACTGAGCTGTTTCCTGCTTTCCCAAGGCCTGCCTACATCACACTTAAGTAAGCTTAGTAAATATTTTTACTGGTATTTTCTGGGCTCCCCTTGTTCCCGCTTGTTCTTCCTCCCCCTAGCTGGCTCCTGTGTCCCACCCGCTTCCTTCCCTAAACACTTAATAGTCTATAATATACTGTTTACCTGTTTCTTATTTGTAATACCAATCCCGCTGTGTGTTTTTGTCATGTGGTTTCAATTCTGTACCTAATCATTATGTAAGAGAACTGTAATTGTATGTATAATCTGTTTTTAAATCCACTTGTACACCCCGACCCAGGCTGCACTGTGAGACAAGTAACTTGTTGTTCAGTGTGCCTTCCTGGTGAAACATTTCACTAAATAAATAAAATACACTATTGTGGCCTGCTTTTGCCGGCAAGTTTTCATATGTTCATATATACAACATTACTGTAGTTTTTTGCAGAGCATATTTCATATGTAAGCAATAAGACACAACAAGGTGTGAAATATTGCTCTCGTGGCTACCCTACTCCCCACCTCAAGCAGTTCTTGATCCTTACCGCTCCCCTCGGTCTGCACGCTCCCTCCCCCTCCCATGCTGCCTGGGACCCCCCCCCCCGTCTTGCTCCCTTCTTTGGGGCTCCTGTAGGTCCCTTCGCTATCCCCTGACCTCTCTACTCGGGCCTGCTACTGGGAACGGGCAGCACTCCCCTGCTGCCTGTGGCTTGCCTAGGTGGTCTTCCAGGGTGGGTTCTCACCTTCTTGTTACGCTGCCCTCTGTAAATCTTGCCCCCTTGCTCGTTCTTCCCTACCATCCGGGGAGTTTGCTGATTTCTGCCCTCCCTCTACCCTTCCTCTTGCTCCTCCCTCTTACCCCTGTACTTGCTGCTCTCCACACCCTGCCACAATTTGTGAACTTATGTATTAATGAGCCTAGTTGTATTCTCGCTTGTTGCTCTGACCATTGTACTTTTGTCTTCACTTGCTGTTTACCCTGGCCCCACCTGTGTGTGGGCATGAATGTTCTATTGTCCATTCAATGTCCTGGGTACTGTTTTCCACTCTCGTCCACTTGTGGTGGGCCTGTATGCTGCCCTGTATTTGTATCTTGTTTCTCTGTACTGTAACCTCCCGGGTCACTCCTGAAAATAGGCACTCGTTGTCTAGTGTGCTTACCTGGTTAACAAAAACAAATAAATAAATAAATTATGAGCCAATAAACGCATACCTCAGGTGTGTCAGGAACAAGGCACAGCCGAGTGCTTTTAAATGCATCTGAGAAGTGTGAATACTGGCCACAATTACATATCCTTGACATGTCCTGCTGCATTCCTAAAATTGCTTTTGATCCAAAAATTACATTTAAAAATCTCCCTCTGTAATTATGGTGAATTAGTCATGTGACTTGCTTCAGCCAATCAGATGGCTTCTTTTATCTGTGTCATTTAATACTGTATTTAATTCATTGTTTGGTAATTAGCTGTATCTTAGTAAATTCAGGGATACCATTGTAAATGAGCACTGCTCAATGATTTTTCATTTTCAGTTCACGGAATAAACATACTGATTGACAGTGTCCAGTTAAACCTAATGCAGATTTATACTGTATGTCACCTAATGCTTCTGAGACTAGGCCCACTGCCATATGGCACATCTTCGTTATAATACTGCCCCATGCACAGGTACGTGATGGTTAAGACATTCTGTGGGATGCATCTGTGACAGTGACCACATGGCACCAAAAGGAGGAACGGTGGCTTGTGCTTCAGCTTCATTGTAGATTAAAAGGTAACACTAAATGTATTGTTTGTGCAGCACCAAAGTCCACGTTTTCCTCTCCCAAGAACACATGGTCAAATTTTAAATGCCCCTGTCCCAGCGGCACTGGGGTAGCATGTTGCACTGTCACATAACAGAATTGGGTTCATCCAGTGAGCTTGACACCTTCCACTGTGCCGGTGAGGCTGGAAAAACTGCATTCACTAACTAAGGGGTAGGCTGGGGGCTGTGCATGTCCAGCTGTTGCAGCCTCCCACCTCCGTTGGCAGGGTTAGGAGTAGCCTTAGTCACTGTGGTTGACCATGTAATGCCCCGTCCTATCCCTGAAGGCTTGACACAGTAGGACATCCTTAATTGAGGGACAGCATAAGAAGGACTCTCAGTGGTGCTCATCAGTGCCAGGAAGGAAACTGCACTGGCCTGAGGTATGCGCCCCCCCCCCGAAGGGATGGGGTAGTGACAAAGAATAAAAGGATATACCTGTTATTGTACTATTGTAGAACTACTGTCTGGCTGTAAGTAATAATGTATGTCTTAGCAACTTTTTGCCTTGTAATAATGCTGCTTCAATGACCTCATTGTAAATGAGCATTGGCTCGACTGAGTGTATCCTCTGTTCATTTAATTATGAATAAAAAAATATTTTATTACTTTATTTACTGTTTACCTTGCAATGCAAAGTGTTTCTTCTAAATTGTACTTCTGTCTCTCACACAACCTGCACTGCTGCAGGAGTGAAGCAATCTCCCAGGAAGGGCCTGCTCACCACAAACCAGGGCTGACAGTACCTTGTCAATAAGCATCATCATAATGTGAAGGTTTTAAACCTGGGAGAGGGGTGCTTATAGTTTGATATGACTGCCAGTGAATTTACAGTGCATTAACGAGAAGCAAATCAGCACTGATTAATAGCATGCTGGTATTAATCAGTGTAACTCAGTCAGTGTGTACAGCCAGTAAAAAATGAAATACAGATTTGGTCAAATTGGATAAAACTGGAGAGAGGCTGCCCTCTTGTGTTCACTCCTGGGAACTCACCAGAAAACACTGGGAAGACCTGGCAACATATATGCCTGTGCCTTCCTATACAACTGAAAGAGCAAAAGGCGCAGGGTACAGTGGTGCATCTCTGAAAAAGCACATGCAAAGTGTCTGGTTATGCTGAGACAGACGGTACACTCTGGTATTTTGGGAGGCACAGTACTCAGTTAAAGGCCTTTGACTACCGGAGGTGCCCAAGACACTCTGAATTGTATGTCATTCCTCTTATAAAACACACCTTAAAGAGTATGCTTCCTAAACCCCTTAAAATGCAAGTCAGCCTGTGTTAGAATAAATATCAGGGTTTAATAACAGAAAGCGCAACCTGCTGAAATGAACAGCACTTTACCGTAGCGTTAGCTTTTGATATGGTTTTGTCACATTTGAAAGTTGTAAACAAATCCAGGTCAGCACACGAAACTCATGCCGTGATTGGAGCCTAAAATGACACCAGGTGTCGTATGCAATGACGTCAATGGGGTGAAAATGCTCCCCAACCATCACTAGCTGTCTGGTACAGCACTGTACTTTTATAAAATGTGCCTGTTTCTTCATGTCACCATGCTAAACAATACTTATCTTGAGTATTAGACTTAGAGTAGTAATACACAAGTTAAGTATTGATTAGTCAGGGTATGAGGCTCAGTTTAGGAACAATCAACCACTTAGACCCAGACTGGTTTAAAAGTTTCAGATCGAGCCTCCCAGAAAAAAAAACAACAACCAAAAACATGCTCATGTGATTAAAAAAGGAAATTAGAGCCAGCCCGGTGGCGCAGAGGGCTGAGGCACTGGATGTCTCACCTCGCGGCATGCCTGCGACCCGGTTTAGGGAGTGAGCTCGGGGCATCAGAGGTCGGCACAGGGGGCGGGCGGAGCTGGATGGAACAGCCGGCAAGGCAGCTCTCCTCTCCGGAGAGGTGGGAAGGCATCCCTTGCTCACAGCTGCCTCCTGGTGGAGGCCAGGGGGCTTCACAAGCAAGGGTGCCAGCATTAGGCCAATGGGGCAGGCAGGAGGAGGGCCGTTACCGGAGCTGTAAGGGGCAAGCGTGCCTCCACATGCACGCGTCCTTCTCCTGGGGTCCTCCGGTAACTGGGGAGAAAACAGAAAAACAACCAGCGGTAGGATGGCGACCAACTCTCCGCAGGCACTGCTCCCGGACCAGGCGTAAGATAAGCCCCAGTAATTCTGGGGGATGGAGCTTGGGGAGTCGGTCAGATGAGGACCGCATGGTGTAAAGGAGAAATAAGGATGTGATTAAAAAAAAAAAGGAAATTAGATCATTAGCATACATTCTGTTTTATTTAATTTAACCAGGTAAGAACACTGGACCAAGGGTCCTTTTTCAGGCTCGACCGGGCAATTATGCAGTACAAAAAACATTAGGAAACATTAAATAGCAACTTTCAATAACAATTACAAGTACATAAATTAAACAAATACAGTTTTAGTCACTTTATAAAAAACTGTAAAGAACAATCAACACATAAAAAATCAGGTAAGCTGTTCTAAAAGAGTGAGGAACAGCTGCTGGAAATGCATGTAATCCAGCTCTAGTTTTACAAGATCCTACATTAAGAACAATCCCATTAGCTGACCTCAGACTAGGTAACATGTCCCTAACTAAAAGATCAAAAAGAGGAGAAAAGGCAGAACAAAAAAGATTAAAAAAAAAAAAAAACATCTATTAGAATTGGAGGGGATCTTTTACAATTTATTTACCCAGCTTAGCACAACTGAAAGGCAACATCTCATTTTCAGGTGGGTCCATGTATCTATCCAATTATATAGCTGGGAGGACTGAAGAAGAGGAACGTCAAGTGACTTATTCGAGGACACACAGTAAGCTGGTGTGAGAAGTGGGATTCAACTTAGTGATTTTTCTGCCCCACAGTTCAGCACTCTAACCAACAGACCACATAAACTTCCTATTATAGAATACAGCCTTATCCATCTATATATAGCATAATGTATGGGAAACCATACACAAAAAGTCCGCTTTTCCACCGAGTGGTCACCATGATGGCAGAGTGACCTCGTGAGCAAACCATCAAAACGGCTTCAGTTTAAGTAGCAGCTTAACTGAGGCAACACCTCCTAAATACACTCTTTGCTCGCATACCCTAACTGTTGTGTGGTACTTTTGTAGACAGGTTCCCCAGCTAGACGATGATCACACCCGCTGCCCCCCCCCCCCAACTGCACCGATCATCTAGCTGCTGCTACTTTGTTTTATTTATTTAAAATTTTGGTGACCGGGTAGGCCCACTGAGACCATTACAGTCCTTTTCTCAGGGCGACCCAGGATTAATTACAGACTACAGGAGAACAGACAGCAAGAACAACTCAAAGCAAACTGAGTAATACAGACATTACAATCTGGACATGTTGTACGATTCACAGGCAGGTTAGGTACAACTGAAGATTATCATGAAGAGTAGAACAGTTTCACAGAAATTACAGTTACACATTGTTCATCGAAACGGAACAGTTTCACAAAAATGACAGTTACAAATAGCTCATCAAACGGTAAGGGTCCCAATATGGGAGTAAAGGCATGTCAGGCAGCCGGCAGTAGCTACTGAGGTAGCCCTATGGAGTGTTCTGATGCTCAGCAGTAGCATACACAGAGGCTTACCCCAACAGGTAGGCCGTGAGGCCTTTTTTAAAGCCGCCAAGGGAGCTGCAGTCTTGGAGATTATTAGGAAGTACCGCTGTCTCTCACTCCCGCTCCTTCTGTCTACTTTAAAAAAAAAAAAAAAAAAAACACACACACTACTTCACTTTGAATTGTTTTAAAAATGCTACTGACCGTGTGATCCACTCTAGTGTGAGCGGCAGTAGCGAGACTGATAAACAGCTGATCACAGTGATTGTATTGTGATGTAACTACTACAGCAGAACAAAAAATCATTCTGCTGTAGCAGCTACATCATTACTGCAGCAGAACAGTATTTTTGAATGTATGGCTTTCCATACATAACAACATCAACCCATACACTATATAAAGGATAGTGGTTGGGCAACAGTGAACAACACTGTTGTTCACTTCAAGAGGTTGTCATGACAACCTAGAAAACCTCGAGAAGCGAAGCTTGAGAGAGGTTTGAATTAACATTAGAACCTCGAGAAGTGAACAAGTGTTGTTATTCACAAGTTGCCCATCCACTGTCTTTATAGTGTATGGGCAACAAAAAAAAAAAATACTTGTGCTGCTGCCTCAGGGTCACTGTGATGTCGGTGACCCCGTCCCTCCTCACCGTGCACACTGCACTCCTTCCCATGTGATCTTAAATATTTAAAAACACATGTGGTTATCCTGCTGTGTGCCGGCCACTGTTTAGAAAAAACGGCACTTACTGTGAGTTTTAGATGTCCTCCTGTGCCTCCGATGAACTGTGGTGCCCATTTTGTATTCTCCCCGAACCGTAACTTGCCCATGCGCAAATGTGGGCAGAGCTGTTGTACCATCGATGTGAAGTACCCACGGTGGTACAACAACATCGTGACGTCACATCGATGGTACAACAACACTAGGGGAAACCTAGATTTTTAACAAATACAACGTTCTAACATACACTATACGGTAATACTGTATACGAACCAAGGAGCTGCACGATGAAATCAGACCTGCTGTGCATCTAGTTCACAACCTACCCTCGTAGCTATCACAGGTATATCTTTTAAAAATTCAACTGAGTCTTACGCCTTTTCCTTACATGTACACACTTTCTATCTGGTGATATTCTGCTTTAGTAGCAACGTACATAATAACGTAGTACTCTAAGGTCGGAAGTGACACTAGGTCCAACCTCCCCCCTGCTGCTTTATAAGTAGGGTCCAACATGTATGCTGTGTAAACAAACTGATTTAGAGGACTTCCCCCATGCAGTACTACTCAGGGTACTCTGTGATTCTCCTGGCAAGCAGAATTTTGCCCAGGCTTACCTTGAAGATCCATACTGACTTCATGTCTACTGTCTCCACTGGTCGGCTGTTCTATAGGTTCACCACCCTCTCGGAGAAGTAGTACATTCCGGTGTTACTGCTGCATTTACCACCTTTGAGCGTCAAGGCATGTCCCCTGCATCCTGCTGGAGCCAACCAGATCAAACATCTCCATCAGTTTGACCTTGTCGATATCCTTCTGCATGCAGAAACCGGAGATCGTTTCCCTCCTAAGCCTTGCTTTTCTCCAGGGTGATAAGTTTCTCCTCATAGCTTTTACTCTCCATACCCCCCCGACTCATTTTGGTGGCCCTGCATTGCACCCTCTCTACTGCCTCAATGTCCTCTTTGTATTGGGGAGCCCAGAGCTACACATAGTACTCCAGGTGTAGCCTGGCCAGTCCCTTAGAAACTCAGTTCAGGAGCGAAGAGCTGGGTGTTTTTCCATTTGCATCACCACCTTGATCAGTACTTTTATTTGTTACCAAGTTGCTAGTGGAACCAAAACTGACAGACAGGAAAATGATGCAAATTTTAAGTAGTCAGTTGTAACTTTTTATTTCTGAAGTATTTTTATTTTTCGTTTTGCTCATCAGAAAGTTTTCTGTATGATAATATTGTGCTGTATTTGTGGAACAGCTCTCAGTCTGGCAGCTGACATACCCATCTCTTTTACCCCCACTACATCATCACAGGCAACTGACCTGGCAGCTACTGAGTGGCTGCTCCCAAGAAGCAGTGATGTCACAGTCAGTGAGATCACAATGCTGATGGTGTAATGGGGGAAACAGAGATAGATATGTCATCTGTCCCAACACATCACACATACTAACATCAGGTAAACAATCTTCTCAGTAACCAAATAGAAAATAAAAAGCACCTCAGGTATAGAAGGTGATGGCTGACTTGCTTTTAAAAATTAATATTAGTTTTAGACAGTACTTTAGCTCTTTAAGCTGTGAGTTTTGTAAGAGTCACTCCGGTTCTACTGCTGTTCAAGAATTGTATTTTTGAAAGCAGAGATGTGAAGCCATCACAGCATGGGTGCTGAGATCAGTGTTTGCTACCTGTCATGGCTCAGCTATTGAAACTGAGAACCAATGAAGTCACAATACTGCTTTCGACACATTGTTGTAGGATTACTTCCCGTGTTCTGTTGGTCACCTCACATTTAAACCCCCCCCCAACCCCCCGCATTTCTATTTGCCTAATCTGAAAGTATCCATACTCTTTCTTCTACAGCATTCTCTGGCTGCTTATCCTATAGGTTCACCATTCTTTAAGAGAAAAATCCTGACAAGGCCTCCTGATGGCCCTGTACGTATGGCATCATGCTACCACTTGAGCACCCTGGGTTCAGAATTAGATTAGGGAGCTAGGTCTGGCAGTGCGAGGAGTTAGGCTAGCTGACCCACGTGGCACCTTTGTATGCCTCCCCGGCCTCCTGTATGATGGTCACTGGTACACCTGGCCCCGCTCTATGTTGATCCCCCCCCAACTGGTCAGATGGTGGGGGGAGGCTGAAGGGGCTGGTGGGTCACTGGACAACAAAGAGTGGTTCCTGACGAAGTGCACATGAGTGAAACTGGTCGGGCCTCCTGCTGAACTTAGTGGCTTCTGCTTGCTGGCACAAACTGAGCGGTTCTGCACTTATTTTTGCTGAAATAAATGCAATTGCATTAGATATGGTGAATGGTGCCGTTTCTTTCTCGATTATTAGGTTGCTGGACAACCCTGACAGGAAGGCGGAGATAGCGGTCTGGGAAGCAAACAGCTATATGAAGGGGGAAAAAAAAATCACATTTCCTGGGGTTTCTTCTTATCCTACCCCCTTGTGGCTATAGTTTGTGCTCCTCTGATGTTCTACTATTCCATACTAGTTGAAAAGGTTCCCCCGGCTCAATCTATTAGTCCCCTTCAGATTTTTAAATACTGCAATTATGACTTCCTTTACCCTTCTCGTCATGTGTGAACACACCTAATAGCTGCAGTATCTCCTCACAGCCCAGCCTTTGTAATCATGTTTGTAATTCTATGTTCACCCTCTATATAGCTCTATTAACCATATGCTAGTTGTGTTCTAATCACCGATTTACACTATTTTATACACGATTTGGGCACATCAGGACAACGTCAGTGAGATGTGAACCTCTCTGCTCCATAGGAGTCCTGGGGAAGCAGGCAGATCAGATGCATGCTAATACGCTCTCACATTAAAAACATCATGAATGTGTAACAAAATAAAGTACAGCAAAGAAAAACACAAGCAATTAGGTCATTTTACAGCAACACCATTGTCTTAAGCTATTCTTTGTGCGATATTCTTAGCTGAAAAAGGTTTTGCAACCACAGGACATATTAACCCTTTCTGATTTGAGTTTGAAAAGATCCAAATTGCCCGTAACTAACAGTTATGAAGAAACATATTCAATTTCTTGGACGGAAGCATTCCAATGAGAAGATTCCCATTCTTTGCACATTACCACTCAGTGCCTTTTGGCAGAGCTCACTGCTCCTCTGCCAAGCAATGCTAGCTGCATTCCAAATCTGAAAAGATTTAATTAAGGCTATAAAGTTAAATGTTTCACCATGAGACTTAATCACCTACAACATGACTTATAAAACCAAAAGAACTGCTGATTCCAAAAAAATGTTTAAACTTACTTTCTCTGTCTGCTGCAGACTGCAGTGTATACAGCACTCCTTGCTGAGGAATGGGGTTGGACAGGCCAGGCAGACCCGGTGGCCCGGGTGGCCCAGGTGGACCAGGGAGTCCCCTCTCTCCTGATAAACCTTGTGTTCCTCGGATTCCTGGTGGTCCCATGGGCCCTTGACAGAACAGATTGAAAAATTAATGCTAGCCACTGGCTTAGATCAAGAGGGCAATACAGTTTCAGCTACCACAATACTGTGAAAGTATGGTGAGAAACCCATTAGACAGATGTGTGAAAAGGTTAGTAATATTCATGTATTTTTATTTTCCTGTATTTCCACTGAATCCATGGTCACTTCATAACATTATCTGCAGTGGAAGAGAGTGGTTTGATCCCTGCTTTTGCCTTTTGGAAACTTATATTCTTTGTCAATATTTTTATTACTGTCGTCAGTCAGCGGTGGTGGTGGTGGTGGTGGTGGTGGAGGTGGTGGAGGTGGTGGAGGTGGAGGTGGTGGTAGTGGTAGTGGTAGTGGAGGTGGTGGAGGTGGAGGTGGTGGTAGTGGAGGTGGTGGTGGTGGTGGAGGTGGAGGTGGTGTGGTAGTGGAGGTGGTGGTGGTGGTGGTGGTGGAGGTGGAGGTGGTGGTAGTGGAGGTGGTGGTGGTGGTGGAGGTGGAGGTGGTGGTAGTGGAGGTGGTGGTGGTGGTAGTGGTAGTGGAGGTGGTGGTGGTGGTGGTGGTGGTGGTGGTGGAGGTGGTGGTAGTGGAGGTGGTGGAGGTGGAGGAGGTGGTGGTGGTGGTGGTGGAGGTGGAGGTGGAGGTGGTGGTAGTGGAGGTGGTGGTGGTGGAGGTGGAGGTGGTGGTGGTGGTGGTGGAGGTGGAGGTGGTGGTAGTGGGTGGTGGTGGTGGAGGTGGAGATGGTGGTGGTGGTAGTGGTAGTGGAGGAGGTGGTGGTGGTGGTGGTGGTGGTGGTGGTGGTGGAGGAGGTGGTGGTGGTGGTTAGGGGTTGTTTAGCTGCCTAAATAAGGTGTTAATTGGACAACCCTCCCATCCAACTAGAGGAAGGCTCCAACCTAGTACACCAGATTGTCAAGGCAGGGAACATATAGAAAAAAAAGAGAAAAACGTAGAATAAAAAATGAGTTTGCCAGATCAGCAGGAGACATCGAGGTGGGCTTATTTATTCATTTATTTCAAAAATGTCACCAGGAAAGACATACTGAGCTCAGCTAACAACAGCTCATTTCCAGATGTGTCTTGGGGGGAGGGGCAATGGAGGGCAATGAAAGCAATCAAGTCAAACAAATACATCATTTATTTATTTATTTTTTATTTATTTATACATATTCGGAATTACACCTTTGAGTCACAGAATCCTTTGCAAAGGTTCCACGTCAACAATACAGAGGTTGTACAAGGTGATACAGAGGTTTTAACAAATTCCTACAGATACACAGGAGTGAGGAAATACAGGATACAACAGGTGAGTAAAGGGGCAACAATCAAGTAATCTTTGGTCGTACAGACCAGGCATCAGGCTTAACAATGAGCAGAGAACATTAACTACGGTGGTTAAATTACCCATCGTCAAAAAAGAAAGTAGGTGCCCTGTATGGTGACAATGACTTGAAATCCATTCTGAAACAAACGGTAAATGGTAAAGTTTGAAGGGTCATGGGACCTGGGCGGCCTGGGGCAGTCATACGAGGTGTCCATTAGGAGGTGGCTTTTCAGTGCAAGTTTAAAAGGGCCTAGCTTAGTTTCCAAGGCGATGGCAGCGGGGAGGTTGTTTAGCCATTTTGGCGCCCGGTAAAGGAAAGCTCTTTGGCATAGGGAGGTCCGGCAGTGGGGCACCAACATTAGTGTTCTGGAATTGCTCCTAGATACTCTAGAGGTGACAGCTTGCTTGACTGTTGGGCTGAGACCAGGTGGGGCTTGTCCGAGGAGGACTTTTTTTTACCAGGAGGCAAGTGTGATATTTTAGTCTCCCATCAAAGTTGAGCCAGTTTGCAGCTTTGTAAAGCTCACAGGTATGTGTGAGCCTTCCGCACCCTGTGACTAGCTGGCAGGTTTTGTTAAGTGTGGTTTTAATGCAGAGGAGTGTAGCCTGGTCAGCAGTGCCATATATTATGATGCCATAGTCCAGGAGGGAGAGGACTGATGAGGTAATTGCTAAGCGGAGGGCTTCGGGGTGAGATACTGCTTGTTGCGGTACAGGAGGCCAATCCTGGTGTTAAGGGCCATGGACAGATGCTGAATGTGCGGGTGGAAAGTGAGTGATTTGTCGAGAAAGATACCAAGGTACTTAATGGTGAATAATTGCTCAAAGGAGGGCGTTTACAGAGTTTTGGATGTTCAGGTGGTAATCACCGTTTGTGTTCTGGCAGTGGGAGAAAAGCATAGATTTGGTTTTATTGTACTTTGGGATTAGCCTGTGGGACAAAAATAATTTTTCAAGGACCGTGAAAAGGTCTTGTAGCGTGCGTTGGAGTGTGGAGGGGTGGGAGTGACTCGTATAAATGACAGCGTCATCTGTGTAAAGGAGTAGGTTATTGGGACACAAGTTAGGGAGTGAGTTTAAGAAGAGGCTGAAAAGGAGGGGGTCGAGAATCGAGCCTTGGGGAACGCTGGAGAGAACCAGGCGATTGGTGGAGAGCGTGGTGCCAGTCTTAACCTGTTGGGGCCTGCTGGTTAGATAGCTAGAGAACCAGGAGGCCGAGTCTTGTGAGAGGTCCAGGGAGGGGAGAGTGTCAAGAAGCAAATTATGACTAATGCTGTTGAACACCTTGGTGAGGTCGATATAGACCGATCCTACCAGCTGTCCTTTGTCGAGGGCACCATGTATGAAGGATGTATATTCAAGGAGCGCAGTGGTGGTGCTGTGTCCCTGCTGGAAGCTGTGCTGTGCAGGTGACAGCAGGTTGTGATTACCGAGGTAGTCTGTTAACTGATCACAGATGATTTTTTCCAGGGCTTTTGGGGGGAGGATTGAGATGGGTCGGTAGTTATTTGGAGAGGCGTGGTCCCCACCTTTAAGTATTGGGGTTATGACTATTCGTTTACAGGGCATGAGGAATTGTCTGAGGCACAGGGACTTGTTTAGGATTTTGGTTAGTGGGAAGAGGACCTCATCTAGCGTGAGGTGGATGAGTTTTAGGTCCAGAGTGTCACCACTGTTTTGCGATTTGTTCAGGAAATTGGATAGGTATCTTCTGGCAACGCTTGTGGAGATGATCCGACAGGAAAGGAGGAATACTGTTAGGTGTAGGTGTTGCCCAGGGTTGTTCATGGGGAGTCAAGCAAGTTGGGAGAAGAATGTTATTAAGGTCTGAGAAGGTTTCATTTATGATATTTGAGATGACTTGGGGATCCTGGACACTGGTGTCACTGATATTAAGTTGGGCTGGGGGGGACGGGATACCACCTTTCCACTATATGTGTCCAGAAATTCCTCCCCCAGCTCCATGTGGATGTAAGGGCTTGGCTGTAGTAGGAGGCTTTTGCTTGGTGGATGGCCCCGTTGCCTATCTAGGGGATGGCTCTATGCCATAGGTTGTCCGGTGATGCATCAGGTCAAGTAGAGCTTGCAAGATCCAAGGTGTGTTTTTATTTAGGGCATATTGTTTAGAGAAGGGGCGAAGATGTCACAGGTGGAGTTGAAGCTGTCCATAAAATAGGTAAGGGTGGTGTCTATATCTTAGGCAGAGTCGATGGGGTACCAGTCACAGGCGCTGAGGTAGGACTTAAGCTTCATGAGATATCCTTTTTTGAGATGTCTTTGGTAAGAGATTACCAGTGGGGTGGTGTGAGACTTATGCGACCAGCAGTATGTGACAGGGGAGTGGTCGCTGAGGGTATCTGGGAGGACTTTGATCTGTGATATATTCTGGGGGTGGTTTGTGAATATCAGATCAATAAGGGAGGAGGTGCCCATTTTGTCATTGATCCTGGTCGGGGTCTGGACAACCTGGAATAGGGCTTGGGCCACAGCTGAATCTTTATAGATAGCAGATGAGGGAGACAGCCAGTTAATATTGAAGTCCCCGGCTACTATGATTTCGCTGTTGGAGGGTATTAGTGATATGTGGGTTAAGATTTCTGTGAAAGCCATTGTTTGGTTATGAGTGGGGTATAGGTAACCATAAGATAAAGAGTCTTACCTGGCTTAACCAGAAAGAGTTTGACTGTGAGGGTTTGTGCTTCTTGGCTCAGAGAGGGGGGAAGGACTGGGATAGCTTGTATGTTTTTTTTATATATAGATCGCGCACCCCCCCTTTTCTGCCAAGCCTGTCTGCCCTGAATAGTGAGTACCCATTTAGAGTAACTGCAGAGTCGGAGGTGCTTATTGAGAGCCATGTTTCAGTGAGGGCTAGGACATCAGGGGAGTGAAGAGCAAGCCAGGCCTGGAGGGGGCAGAGCTTTTTCTGCAGGCTATGGATGTTAATGTTGGTGATTGACAGCCCATTCATTTTTTTGCTGCAGGAAGTTGCTGCAGGGGGGTTGGGGAGGCCAGGATTGAGGTGTACGTTGCCTGAGAGGAGGATAAGGAAGACGGCATGATGCAGTATGGCAGCTTTTAGTGGTTTGCATTTTGAGTGGTAGATGTTGTGACTCATGGTGGGGTTACCAATAAGTGTGGAGATGGGGAGGATTGCAAAGAGTCTATGAGAAGAGTATTGGGGGGGAGGTGTGGGGGGGCAGACAGGCAGGCTAGGGGTAAGGGATGTTTAGTCCTAAATGCAGGGCATGTGGTGCCTGGGACTATAGTGGGAAAGGTATATATGGGTGGGATATAAGGCAGACTGGGCTGCAGAGAGCAGAGTGGCATGAGGAGGGTGGGCATACTGCAAAGTGATAGCAGGATGTATCATAGTCGTATCATTGTGTATTGTGGTGGGTGATCACGCCGAGTGATTATGAGTTATGGTAAGAGAAAAATGGACAAACCCGATGGCTCAGAGGTAGGGTATCAGCCTTTGGTGCTGAAGGTGCAGGGTTTGATTCCAGTCCCAGGAAGGGTGGTTTGTGCATGAGAAGAGGGTTAAAGGGTAGGCTGGAGCCACTTGAGAAGGTAGGAAAAAGAGGGCTGGGTTAAAGATGGCAGTAGGAAGAGTTGGACAGAACCAGGCTCAGTACTGACACCTGCTGGTCATGAAGTATAACCTACAAAGAGGAGAACAAACAGAACTATATGGGTGTGGTCACATGACCACAAGTCATGTGATCACAGGTGACATTAAATTGAGGGTTGGGCTTGGGTGGTGGGGGGTGCAGGAGTCGACGCAAAGCATTGATGGGCAGACGGTCGATACTCCAGTTAGCTTGCTGAAATGTTTGCCTACTCGACTGATGCTGCAGCTGCCGGCTCCGACAGTGAGTGCGCTCCATTTGGGCACTATATTCAAAATGGTGGAGGAGCCCAACTGATGCTGCAGCTGCCGGCTCCAACAGTGAGTGCACTCCGTTTGGGCGCTATATTCAAATATAAACAGGTAACGAACACAAGCATCATATAAAGTGCAAATAGATAAAACATTTATACAAAATAAGGCATAGCATGAACTCCAACGGAGATTAAGGAGCATTTTACTGAGATACAAAGTGCAATTATGCAGGAGAAAAAAGGCAGGGAGAGCTAAGCAGTGAGTTACAGGAAAACATAGTAGCATGAAAAGGTAGCAAGAGAGTGATGGTGTAAGCTAAGGTGGGAAGCACAGAGGTGGGGAGAGGGAGAGTAGAGGGTGGCTAGAAGGCAGGGGGTAGTGGAGCAGAGTAAGGAATGGCATCAGGTGCAGTTGCAGGAGTGCAGCGTGAACTTGTGGAGAAAGGGAAGAGAGTGAGCATTGAGAAGTGGCAGAGCGGATCGACAGTGGGAGGGAATTCCATAGTTTGGGAAAATGGTAGGAGAAAGCAGCCTGACCAGCTGAGAATTTCCTAGAAGGGAGAGCAAGGAAGCGATATCCAGAGCTACAAAGGATGTAAGCGGAAGGGGGGGTAAGGTATGGGGAGAGAGAGATCCGAGCCAGTATTTGGAAATAAAGGCTAAAAATGCTCATCTCTGGCCACAGATCAAATATGATAGCATATAAACAGATTTGGAAATGAAAACTAAAAGCTGGGATGAGCAGCTCAGTTAATTTGGGAGAGGGTGGTCATATGTGATTTAAACGTGTTGAAGAGTACCCAGCCCAGTTTTGCAGCGGAAGTGCTATTGCTCCTTACACCAATGACCCGGGTTCAGGAACAAACCCCAGGTAGATCGGGGCTGGCCAGAGGAGGGAGGACTGTGCATCCCTTGGATCACACCCATCTTGGGAAAGAGGGTTAGCATGTCCAAGTAGTTGGCTGTCACCTGGAGAAACCCGAGTGACTGCACAGCAGGAAGGGAATCCAACATCCAGAAGGTGGGGGCATCTCTAAGAGTGCAAATTTGGAAGCCATTCCAGTTTTGCTAGAAGTGAAAATAATCTGGAACTCAATATTCTAGAAGACGCCACTATCTGTAAGTTAATGGTAAATATCACCGGTATAATATCCCATAATTAAAAGGAAAAAAATAAAAACATTTTTAATTATGGGCCTGTCAAATTTTAAATATAATTTTTATTAATTTATTTAACAGTTTTCCAACAGTCACAAGTTCATTGTTTATACATGTCTATAAATACAGGGTTACAACAGACATTGCCAGTATTGAGTGAAAGAAGTCGGTCACAAGACAATCAGGACACCATTTCATAGGAGCTCATACTTTCCTACACGATTACCTCTAGGTCCTGTCTCACCCCCTCCTCCCTGGCGAAACCCCCCACCCCATTTCTGTAATGTATAGCTAACTCTAAGGAACAAAGTCAGGGTCTTTAGACACGATATATAGAATCCACCTATTCCACTTTAATAAGCAGATTTCGGAGTTATCATTCAGGTTATAAGAAATTGTCTCTGTCCTGTATATGTGGTTAACTATTTCCCTCCAACCAGTTGTCGTAGGGACTGTTGTTGTAAGCCAACACCTGGTAATGGCCTTCTTTGCAGCAAGGAGGGATATCCCTGAAAGGTAGTGGCTGTGGGGGTTTCTAAGTTTCCAGGGGGGGAAGTTATGTGCAAAAGGAAGAATTCCCCAGTGAGAGGTTCTGGATGGCTAAACAGTTCTTCCAGCTCTCAACTCAAAACACTGATACCAACACTCTGCTGATCTGGTGGTGAGGAAATGGGAAGTTATGGCCGGTGTTCGAAAGTATCTTATAGGCAGCTGCCAAGAAAACAGTCGCCAACTATGTGAGTGGGTGAGTTTAGAGGTAGACAAGCAGGCGGCGTCCCATTGTTGTGGGGTGATGTGTGTGCCCATTTTGCCATTCCATTTCTCAAGTGTCAACTCAGTACCATCCCCTATTGTTTCCAGCAAAGCCTTATAGAGCACAGAGATAGCATGGGGTAGCTCTGTAGAGTGGAAGAGCCGCTGCAGTAATGTTATCAAGGGAGGGTGTTTCGCAGGGCTGCATGCCCCAAGTGGGAGGGAGTCAAAGTAGTGTCACAGTTGCAGGTATCTGAAAAAATCTGTCTGCCTTAGTCTGTATTCCTGGCAGATCTGATGAAATGTCTTGAAATTGGGCCCTGTTAGAAATTGTGGGAGTGTTGTGAGCCAAAGGCATCCCCAGCTATGAAACGTGTGATCATTCCGAGTTGGGAAGAAATTTTCCAATAAAGTGATCGGCCACAGCAGCATCAGGAATGGAGTAAGGCATAACTGCCTGCATATCGCCCTCCAGGCCTGGATTTGGAGTGCAATCCAGGGGTTTGATGTGGCCTGCCTCAAGGGAGGGGAGTTTTGGTATAGGGTGGACCTTACCAGTTCGCAGTGGGGTAGGAAACCTTCCTCTATTTCCCTCCAGAGTGCTGGGGTGACCCCCATATAGCGATGGGTTATAAATGAGAGGTGAGAGGCCCAATCATATAGTTTAAGATTAGGGAGTGCAAGGTCCCCCTGTTTTCTGGAGAGTGAGAGAATAGAAAATTTAATTCTAGGGCGCCTTCCCGCCCATATGAACCCCAGGATTGCCTTGTTCCAAGAGCGGAATTTTTGGGCCGGTAAATAGAGTGGGACATTCTGGAAGAGGTAGAGAGCCCTAGTCAGGATCACCATCCTCACCACCTCTATCCTCTGAATCAGGTTTAAGGGTAGGATAGTCCATTTACTTAGATCTTGCTGAAGTTTAGAGTAAAAGGGGTCATAATTATTTCATATTGCTTCCTCTGCTTTATGCTACAGGTATATACTGAGGTACTTCAGTTTATCGAGGTCCCAGCAGAATGGGTAGGTGTTCCTGACTGCCTGCTTTGGGGGGGGGGGAGTGGAAGACAAGGACATCAGTCTTAGTAGTGTTGAGCCTGTATCCTGAGCATGCCCCAAAGTCGTCCAGGATTCGGAAGACTGTGGGGACAGATTGCAGCAGTTTCGTTAAGAAAAGCAGAACATCGTCCGTGTAGAGGGCTATGCGATGATCCATCCCCTCCATCTGGACCCTCTCAATCTGTGAGGAGAGTCTTATTGCCTGGGCCAATGGTTTGATGAAAATAGCGAAGACTCCAGGCGACAGGGGGCAGCCCTGTCTTGTTCCCCTGTAGAGGGGAAAATAACCAGAGTGATGACCTGACACCTTGATACAAGCTTGGGGGGAAGAGTACAGTGCCTTTATAGTGGCAATGAGGGAGACAGGGAATCCCATCCTGGCCATGGTGGAGAAGAGAAAGGGCCAGGAGACCCTATCAAAAGCTTTCTCAGCATCAAGACTGAGAAGAGCAAATGGGTCTTTTCGAGTCTGCATTTCTTGGACCAGGTGAAGTGCTCTTCGGGTGTTGTCCGTAGTGGACCTAGAGCTAACAAAGCCTGTCTGGTCCAGATTTTTCAAGGTAGGAAGGACAGCATCAAGTCGTTGGGCTAGGATGCACATGAGGTACTAGTAATCCATGTTTAGGACCGAAATCGGCCCATATGAGCCGCATGCCAGGGGGTCCTTGCCTGGCTTGGGAATAAGTGAGAAAGCCACATAGGACCAGCTTGGGGGGGGGAGTTGGAGACCCCCTGTGTAACCTCATTAAAGACCTGCAACAACAGTGGGTTGACTGACTGGGAGACGTTCTTATAAAATTCTGCCCCATAACCATCAGGGCCCGGGGCCTTCATGGTTTTGGATCCGGAGATAGCTGCTATTAACTCCCCTGAGGTTATGGGGGGATATCAGGCTGGGCTGCTGGTCCTTAGTGGGTTTAGGCAAGTCCAATGTGGACAAAAATGTATTGATAGCAGAGGGGTTTGCGGGCTGCTCAGGGGTGTATAGTGCTTTATAGCAGTTGCAGAAGGCTTGGGTGATATGTCTAAGTTTGGTGTGGAGGGTACCTGTGGTGGGGTCTTTTATTGCAGCTATGGTGAATAATTTGCGCTGCTTGAGTAAGCGGTATGTTAGTAGGTGAGAAGCCCGAGGGCCTATCTCACCATACCTCTGTCTCAGGAACGCTAGTGCTACCTCTGTCTGCTGGGTACAGAGGGTATCTAGTTCTTTTTTGGTTTGTTTGAGCTGTGTGATGACTGAGTGGTCCCCTTGCTGATGTGTGGCCAGCAGGAAGTGCAATGTTTGTTCTAGGTGCGTTTGTTTCTCTTTCCGTACTCTGGCAAGGATGGACGTATGCTTTATCAGGTGTCCCCTCAGGACCACCTTCAAGGTGTCCCATCTGATGGTAGAGGGAATTTCCAGGTCCGAATTATCCTCTATTATTTCTTCAATCTTATCTCTAAGGAATTCACAGAAAGATTTGCTTTTAAGATGGACTGGACTGAACCTCCACATGGTGTTACATCTTTCCAGGCCCAGCTCCCAGGTAGTAATCATGGGGATGTGGTCTGTGTGGGCAATATCTCCTATGGAACTACTTACGAGGGATCCCAGATACTCCTTTTGTGTATAGCAGTGATCAATTCGGGTGTAGGTGCTATGCACCGAGGAATAGTATTTGTACCCTCTGTCTCTCAGGTGGAAGGAATCGCCATACATCCAGTCAGTCCACCTCCTAAACAAACTGTTTAAAATATGTATGTGGCAAGGAATTTAAACTGCTGTGAGTAATAGTCCTGACCAAGAAATGGGGGTTCGTGTATTATCACCACCCCAAGCCCATTGCATGTGGTGCCCAGTAAACCCTGAAACAGAGAAAGAGCTGCACTGGCCCTGCGACTGAGTGGGGAGGGCTGCAAACGGGCGCACCAAGCTTGCACTTGGGGTCCAGGAGATGTCCCCCCCCCAACCTATAAGCGGAACAGAGCACCCGCAAACAGGGCTCTGTCCCCCCCTAAAATGGCCCCCAGGTGGCTCCAGGATGTGGCAGTCCATTGACCAGTATACACAACAGGTAAATATGATAACAAATCTCTGCAATGTAGCCTATGTCCATCGGCTTGGGATTTGCAGGCTAAGGTGCCACCGACCTGTCTCAAGCACCACTGTCGAGGCATCCGAGGCCAGAATAAGAGCCAGTCCCCCTCCCCCGGACCCTGTATTCCTCCTCCCCCTCTCAGCGCCCCCCACCCACCCACTGTCATACCTGGTCAGTGTTCGTCCCCAGAAGCAGCACTCAGAAGCCGTGCCATCGCACCTCAGAGGGGGACGTGAAACCGCAAAACCCTTGGCTCTAAAGGCCACAGCCGGGAGGCAGGCCTCCATGCCTTGCCTGTGGTGTGCGCATGGGTGAGGAAGACAACCAGGGGAGAGGTAAAGGATCCCGGGTCGGTCACAAGACCTATCTAGGGGGGAGAAAAAAAAAACTGACTCACCTGTAGAGAGAAAAAGAGTAAATGGGCAGAGTCCATTCATTTCACAGGCTGTTGCACTGCTTCTCTTGTGGTTCTCTCTGTTGCTTGCTTCCTCAGGCCTGCTGCTATCTGTTGGATCACTGAGGCTCCCTCCTTACGACACTGCTCCCTCGATGGTGTCTGGCTCCAGACCCTCTGTGCTAATTTAGTTACGATAGATGGTGGGGCCTGTTTCTGTCCCAAAGAGACCTCCATGCCCAGTCTGTTCAACTCCGGGGCAGTCTCATCAGCACATTCATATGTTTTAGGCCCATCTGTGAAATGGATTATTAGCTTCAAGGGGTATGGGGTCCTAAATTTTATTTTTACCTCTCTCAACTTCTTCAGGATGGGTGCGTATGCTCTGCATCGTGAGGCGAATGAGGAGGGATAGTCATTGTCTACGTATATTCAGTGGTCCTGATAGGTCAGTTCCCCCATTGCCAAGATTTGTGCAGGACTAACTCCTTTTCCTGGAATTGCATGAAATGAAGGACCATCGAGTGTGGGCAGTTAGGAACACTCAGCTGGGGGCCCAGAGCTAGGTGGGCCCAGTCAATCTCCAGTGTGCAATTCTCTGGGAGGTCCAGCTTCGCCCGGAAAAATTGTTGCAAGAATTGAATCGGGTTATCTTCCTTGCATCCCTCATGGAAACTTGATATCCTGAGGTTATTTCTGTTGTTTCTGGCCTCTGCGTCCTCTGCCTTCGCTTGGAGTTCCTGGACTGCATGATGTAGTTGGAGTATAGCCCGTTCCGTGCAGTCCACGCGGGTATCTGTCTGGGTGGCTTCCTCTTCCAGGGACTCTAGCATCCGCTCGATTTTTCTGATGTCAGTTTGAAGGGCTATAAATGTAGAATGGGTTTCTTTACGGAAGTCCAGGAGTTCTTGAAAGACCACATCCATTTGCCTGGCTAGATTGGGAGTGCCCTGCAGGTGGACCTTCGAGTGCTCGTGGCAGCTAGAGACTTGCGAGCTGTCACTATCCAAGCAGAATCCTTCGGGATCCTGGTGGTCTGGAGATAATTTTGAGTGCTCTGGTTTTCTTCTGGGCATAATCTAAGCAGCCTGACTAATTATGCCCTGAATTAGAATGGGATGTGCTGAAATTCAGTAGTTTAAAGCCTTGGAGGAGACGGAGCTGACAGCTGAAGATGCTTCCATGGGCGTGACGTCACCAGAAATCCCCCAGGCCTGTCAAATTGAAAGTCACCATTTTTTTTTTCTTTAACTTTATTTGTGAAGTCAAGTACTTCCAAAATCCTAGCATGGATCGACGGGGGTGTGTGGAGAGGGGGGGTAAGAGGCAGTGCATTAAATATAATGATCTTGATAATTTTAAGGCATGGACTGGCACACAAAAAGATGGATTTGACCTAGTTCTGTATAATGCATTTACATTCAGCCTCACTAACAAGGGGTGAACAGAAGGACTGCTGTAAAACAGGAAGACACGGTCAGCCCAAAACCTGAAGTTCTACCAGTACAGCTATGAGGAATTTAAAAATTCTACTTCCACCAGAATTCTACAATATTTCAGAAATTTCATGGAATTCAATCTACATTTGGATTCCAAAACTCCAAAAGTGGATTTAAAATGAAATTCCAGATTAGAAATTTGTGGTTTACATAAATCACGTAATAATATTCAGCAGTTTACATAAACTGTTGATTCATTTTCCACAAACTGTGGAATAACATTCCCTGGATTATATAGTCCATTAAACATTATTTAAGCAATAATGCATGACAGGGCAACAGGGTATATTGTCATGTTGGGATAATGCAATGCCACAGGGCACGAGGCCGCAAGCAGAGTACATTCAAACATAAGATAAGTTTAGTTATCCCTAGGACACACGTACTCGTACTGGAGTGCATAACTACAATTATAAATTGGCTTGCTTATTAAAAAAAGGTGAAAAAATACATTTTTAAAATAAGTTTTAGTTGCTTTTTAAGGAGTCGTGATGCTCTGCTGGGATGACATCACTGTTGAAGGTCAGCACTGACCAGTAAGAGCCCAGTAATTTTTCTTGCCCTTTTATAATCCATAGTTTACACAGAAATGTTTTTGGTTTTTATTTACACGGAATGAAAAAAAGAATTGCAAAGAAAATATTTCAGAAGTAGAATTTCCATTGCACATGAATTCTGTAGCATTTCTAGCTGCCAAAAGCTAAAAGAACAGCTCAACTCCATCTGCTAGTAGGAAAAAAAAAAGTTATACAATACTCAGCATCACCATATCATTCAGGACCACATGACACTGGAAGCAGGTTTGGGTTAGCTGAACCTGGGTCCAACATGGTGGGCAGACACTTTGACCTTCTTTTGAATTGAATTGAATTGAATATTTAATCTGGTATATTTGGATTTTGTTGAAACTGATGTTTATGGTTTGGCATTTTTATGAATTTTAGCCATTCTGATTGTTATGTGAGTTTAAATTTTTTATTTTGTTGATGTACAGCACCTTGGTTTTGGAAAGGCGCTTTTACAAATAAAGTTTCATTCATTCATTTTCTCTGATAGTCATAAAACAGGGTTGCCACATGTCCCAGTGATAAATGCCCTTGCTTACCGTGTCAGTGACACGGTTTCATGATCCAAGCCTGGCCCCTCCCCGTAGAGGGAAACAGAGACAGCACAGGGTGTCCGGCACAGATGTTTCCTGCATCGAGGGGGGGGGGGCTTCCTGCTACAGCACAGCTAGAACTGGTGGTTCACAGGGAGGGAGGCACATGGGAAGACATCAGTGACCCAAACTGCATTAAGATGTCCAGCTTGAGGTTGCTTCTGAGTAATCAGGGGAAATAATGGGTGGGTGTGGTCCTAGCCACTCCTCGATCACAAATGCTATGTCACAGGGTATGCCCCGTTTGGTGTATGTGGGTGGAAATTCCAGGGTCAGGAAACAAATTTAGACTAGCCAGAGAAAGTCCCGCTCCAACTCCATGTGCAAGCTGGGTCATCATGGCTGCAGAAGCTCTTCTCCCTCCTACTGTCATACTGTGGAACTGGAGTGTTCTTCTGAGTAATCTCACCCATGGAGCCGCACCATGTGGGGGCAAGTTACGGATGGAAAACAGAAGAGGGTAGGTTGAGGGCTGGGGAGGGTTGACAGAGGTCAAGGACACCACTGGCTCCTGGATTGGGCACAGGCATGCAGAGACAGAAGGAGGTCCTTGTACAGGGCTGAAAAAACAATGAAAGTGTGAAAAAGGAATAATTAAAAAAAAAAGATCACTGAAGCATACAGCAGTGCCTCAAATCTCAGACTCACCTGGAGGCCCACTGGGCCCTCTCTCACCACTCTGTCCCTTCTCCCCTGCTGGTCCAGGAGGTCCTGGCTTCCCTGGTGGCCCAATATGACCAGGAGGACCTGGTGAGCCTATTAGTGCAACAGAACAAAAGAGAACTGGTAACGGCACATCCTTCCATCATTACAAGAACATCCTATTTGACGAGACAGCCAACCCCTTTGGCCTAAAGTTATTTCTCATTCAAAAAACTTTTCGTTGGTTTAATACTTTTAAAGGCATAAAACCCTTTACATGTTATGATTGTTTGCCTTCTATAGAATTTGCTGATGTTAATAGTTATTTTAATTTTATCTACTTTCTTTTATGTATTTATTAGTTATACAATAAAGGACCTGTCACCTCACCACAATGCAATGCCTGTGGGTATTTTGTGCAAAAGTTTCAGTCCATGAGAGTGTGCGACTCCAGCAAGGATGACATGGGTTGCTCAAGATGTTTGCTGATCCATTCCTGGAGTTTACAGCTGAGATAAAGGAGGTCAAGGACTGCTGGTTCCCTGCCTCATTTGTGCCAGACGAGGAGACCGTTGAGCTTGTATGGAGATGTGTATGAACTGTGATGCCAGAGATGAAGAGATCACAGATGGAAGTGAAATGGCTGGGCCATTGTTACCCAGGGCTGTGTGGGCAGAGCACATGCAAGAGACCCCCCTGCCCATAAGACAATCGCATCACTTTGGACGGAAGCTTCTGATAGGCACAATGGAGGAAAAAGAGATTTGTCGGACATGCCAATGTTCCACTTCCTTGTTAAAGACAGGCCTGCTTTGAGTATTGTAGTTCCTCTCAGTTTCTCTCAATTTTTGGGAAAACTCAGAATAAATACAAGAGATGGGCTGCAATGCCACAGAAGCCCTCTACAAAGGAACTGTGATGGTTTATGTTTCTCTTACAGGTTGGAGTGGAGTGATGGTCAGACACTGATAAGGTGGGTTAGAGAACCCTAATCAGTATGGGTGCTAGATTCTATAAGATGTCAGGGCGCAAGACCCAGACACAATGGTTAATAGTATGTATTTATAGTATTGCTAAGCTTTGTAATTTGCAAACGTATTAAGGGTTGGAGAAAGCTCAAGTTAGGTCTGTGGGTTAGACCTCTGTTTATGTTTCCTGCCAGTTATGGGGACAGAATTGCCTTGGTGAAATCAGTCCACTAAGTACTTGAGTGTGAAATGTCTGGTTGCCCTTGGGCACACTGGTCAGTTTGTTCTAACCCATCCCCAGATGTGGAGGAGGGGTGCCCATGCTAGTCCTTTTCCATTGCCTATTCAGGAATACCTTGTTTTAGTCCATCTCTGGTTCTCATATGTCATACAAGCTAGGGTTACAGTGTCCTCATTTATGGTGTCTCTGTCACCCATGCAGGTCATAGGCATGGGAATGAAGTGCATGCCCCTTCTGTAGAGTGTTGGAGTTTGGTGGTTGTAGCTGTGTACCCATGGGGGAATTACTGAGGGTAGCAATCCTTTCAGGCAGGGGAAAGCGTCAGGACCTCACCTCAGACCGCATTGGCTGGGGGCATTAGTGTGTTATTTCTCTGTCCGCATAGCATATACTAGTAAAGCAAGTCCAAAGCTGCCCGTACAAAGTTTGTATTGCAGCAAGAACACAGAATTCTAAGTTGGAGGAACTGTATGTTCCCAGTTGCAAGTTGCTGTTTCTAGAAGCAGAGATTTTTAGCTGGGGAGAGAGAAGAAATTAAGTAAGGATGCAGATGAAGATCCTTCCTCAAGGGGTTTGTTGTGAGGGGCTTTCTGACACAGATTTCAACTTGGGGTTAACTACATCAGAGCATGGCAGCCAGGTGATATAAGATCCAGAGTTGTCATGTGCCCAGAATGGTTCAGTGAGAGCACCAATTGCTTTAGCTATGGAAAAATCATGCAAAGGTAAATGTAAGGAGCAGTTTTAGATGGTGCAGCCTCCCTTCCCCCCACTTCCATACCAGCCAGGACCAGGGGTGATGTACACCACCTGGGTTGAAGAAGGTCATTCCTATTTGGGGTTCAACCACTGAGGTGGCAATCCTTTTAGTTCAGACAGGTCGCCAAACTGTGTAAAAGCAGGGCTGGGGCCATGAATCAATAAAGATCCTGTTTGAAAACTTCCACGTAAGCCTCTGGACTTGGGATACTGGAGGGGCAGGAAGTCCCATGGGGCCTATGGGCTGGGGTGCAGCTGGGGAGGCCCTTGAAACTCTGTGGATCCAAGGGCAGTGGGTAGGTAGGTAAAAGTTTATTTTTATCCAGGATTGGACCAGTAGGTAAAAACCTATTTTTTAGATTGCCTTGCAAAGCAGTGTTACTATGCCTGCAGATTTGGCAAAGCTGCAAGTCTGCGTCTGCCCCAGGAAGGGTGGAAATACTGTGTTTGTTGCCCTTGAAGGGATTTGTAGAAAAGGCTACTGATAGAATACCATTTAGGGAGGTCTCCTACTCCCAGGCCTTGCAACTGGTGTATGCTATGACAATGCTATACGGAGTTGACTGTTCCTGTTCAATAAACTTAACCAGTGACTTGTAGATCAGCCTGTACAGCGGCCTACTTGGAGTCAGTGTGTTTTACATGTGTCCCGCATCCCTAGGATCCTGCTGGATCACAAGAAACTGTCAGTCCTGTCATCATTTTAGGGAGTCCTCCTACAATTAATAAGGAAGTGATTGGGTCAGTGATGGCAGGGGATGCAATATAAAGTAATGTAGGGTCCTGTCTCATCTGTTTCTCTTTGTCGGGGTCAAGTGTCTCTAAAGGCGTTAAGGGTAGCATTTCCTTAAAAAGTAAAATAGTATCATAGTAGTATGATGATAGAAGGGACTTAAGGTCCATTTTGTCCACTACTCTTCCACCCTGTCTATCTCTCTCAGTATTCAGAACATCTGGATCATGGCTCTCTTAAGCCTTTTCCTATCTAGAACTTCTTTTAGCTTCTCTAGACTTAATCGGAGCATCTCTAATCTCTCCTTATTAGCTTTGCTGCCCCTTCAGACAGCTTGGTGGCCCTGCACTGGACCCTCCTGCTCTCTTCAAAATCCTTTCTGTACTGCAGTAACCAGACCTGGACACATTACTCCAGGTGTGGCCTAGCCAACGCCTTGTGCAGGGAATGGATCATCTTCTCGACCTGCACCCTACCCCTCCTAATGCATCCCAACATTGTATTTGCCCACTTGGCTGTGGTAGAATATTCCTTGCCTGGTTTCAGCTTCCTGGCCACAGTAACCCCAAGATCTTTTTTCTTGGCTCTGCTGTCCACTGTTGTCCCACACGGTGTATAGCTGCAACTCTGGATTCCTTGCCCCTAGGTGTAGTACCTTGCACTTCTGCATGATCAACATTAATGACTCCCTCATACAATCAGTACTTTATTTCTGCATTTAATCACGGTTGTCATTTTCTGCTGGAAAGGAAAGTCTGGATTATGATAAAAAACAACAGCTGTGTCAGATTGCAAGACTTAAAACTGCTCCCTGTCGTGGATAAGAAACTGCAAGATGCCTCGACAGTATAACATCTTGACCTCAAGTCACTGTACTAAAACTGGGACTGTGCTGCACACAGAGGCTCGTCAGCTGCTCCTTTTGTAAAGGAACAGTTACAGTGGGGGATGCGTAAATCAGGCTCCAGGATTAATAGCAGGTGACAATAAAAAGGTGTGGGGGGGGGGGCATGGAGATTAAACATAATAAAAAAATGACATCTATGCAAATCTATCTAAAGTGGCAACTGGAAGGTTTAGTATTTTTTTGCAGAGGATGAGAGAACCATTCGCCTCTGTAGGTCACTGGTTCCAATTTAGCCCAGGGTGAAAGGGATTAGAATGCTATTAAAGCTGTCATCCCCATAGGTTAAGTCCAATCCAAGTACTGCTATTTTGTCTGAGGAAGGGTTGTAAAAGTTTAAGTTATTGTTCCACCTAGATAAATTTTTTTTTAATTGTTTGCCTCTCAGAAATTCTCAACATGACGTCTGTGTTGCTAATCAGTTGTCTACAAGAAAAAAAGTGTGTGTGTGTGTGTGTGGGGGGGTCTTATTCCAGTTCATAACTGGATGAAGTCCACATCCCAAAACCAACACAGCTGACACTGATTGGCACCCTTGATGGCAGTCTCACAAGGGACATAAGGATTGTGCTTTGGGGGGTGATGAGGACGGACCTCACCCCTCTAATCCCACCATGGGGGAGATGCAGGGGGATATCTCCTCTTTATAAGTCCCTGGGACTTTGGGTGTTGGGGGTGAGTGACTGGGATGGAAGAAGTCAGCTGTGTTAGACTGGAGAAAAAACTATATGGAAAATGTTTTTTTTAACTGAGGTAAAGAAATAAATTTGGAGCTCTGTGTAGATAAACAGTACCTACCTCGCTGGCCTGGCTGTCCATCAGCACCCCTCTCTCCTTTTGGTCCTTAAGAAAATAAAGATACAGCCTACTATTATAATATGGTTGTTGTTCTTGCACTTAACAATTTAAAATTACACAAGTACATATAGATAGTTACATGCAAAGCGACAATTTTGGTATGATAGTTGGGGTTTGAGAGGTGTGTCACTGTCAGTCCAACGCAAGGCAGTCTGCAAGAGGCACGTCAGTGTCAGACCAATCATCAGCCAAGCTGATCATGACACTGTTCTGGTCTTGCTGGGCAGGAATGTCATGTAGTTCAAATGAAAGAGCCAGCCCAATCATAGGGCATCTCTTTCCTTTGATCTGCATAATGCCGCACAGCAAGCAGAGTTAATCAGCGTCCTGATCAGTCTGCTGTGGTCCCCCCCCCAACAATGTAAGCTGAAATAAAGAAAACTGTCCCTCAATCCCTCCCACCCCTTCCTTCTTAATTTTCCGACACCAGGATACCCAATCCCCAGTGCTGGCTACTACCTCACCTTGACCATTTTGGGGCGCCCCACCCCCAGTATCGACAAACATAAGAAAACTGTCCCTCAATCCCTCCCACCCTTTTCTTGTTAATTTTCTGACACCAGGATGCCCAATCCCCTGTGCTGGCTACTACCACCCACCAACTGTTTTCACTGTGCAACACTGGGGAGCCCACATCTGGTGCTGCCAAATGTAACACAGACACTGGGGTGCCCAATCCCCACTGTCAGTACCTGAAAAAAAGAAAACCACCTCCTCATAAATTTTTTGTTTATTTTTATACACCCTGTAAAAAAGAAAACCGTCCATAGATATCTGTTGCCACTGCTGCCATTACCCTCCCACTCAGCACTCATTCATTGTCCGACACCAGGGTGCCGAATCACCTGTGCAGGAAACTATCCCCCACCCACCCTACCCATTTCCATTCTGTGATACTGGGAAGCCCACCCCAGTGCCACCAAACACAGCACCGACAATGGGGTGTCCAATCCCCAATGTTGGTACCTGAAATAAAGAAAATTGTCCCTGGTAGACTTTCTTTTAATTTTACACACCCTATAAAAAAGAACAGCATCCACTGATGTCTTCTGCCACCACCATTACCCTCCCACACAGTACCCACCACCCCACACACCCCCTTACCTCTTACTTATCTACCTGGGGTCCAAAGCCATAATCCTCTCTGAACTGGAGACACGTCTTCACTCTTCAATGCTAGACTGGGATCTGAGGAAACCAGGTACGTGGTTCAATGCATTTTAGTGGGTTTTGAACCTGTTCTCATAACTTGGTCATTTTTTAATATTTTTCCCCAAATTTTCAACATGGCCTTTTTTGCGACCCCACCTCATGAACAATGGCAGTAAAATTATGCAAATCTATCCTGAAATGTGATTTTGCGGTCACCTTTTTGGCAGGATTTGAACATTTTCTCCACCCTTGTTCATGAGGTGGGGTCATAATTTTGGGTAAAAATATGTAAAAACAACAAAGTTATGAACGTACATTGAAATTGTTCAATGCTAGCTTGTAACTTTGGTCATTATCAATATTTTTAGCCCAAAATTTCAACATAGCCATTTTTTCACACCACCTCATGCACGTGACAGCTGTCATTTTTCAAATCCTGGCCAAATTTGTTTTTGCACTTGTGGCACAAAATCACTTTTCAGGCAGGATTTGAAAATTCTCTCTAGCATTGTTCATGAGATGGGGTCATAAGAAGACTATGTGGGGTAATAAGAAGGTCATGTTGAAAATGTGGGGTAAAGATATTACAAAACAACAAAGTTATAAGCGGACATTAAAATGTTTCAATGCATGCTCATAACTTTGGTAATTTTCAATAGTTTGACCCCAAATTTTCAATATAGCCCTTTTTTCACACCACCTTATGCATGTGACACCTGTCATTTTTCAAATCCTGGCCAAATTTGCTTTTGCACTTGTGGCATGAAATCACATTTCAGGCGGATTTGAAAATGTTCTCCACCCTGAGGTGGAGTCATAAGAAGGTTATGCTGAAAATGTGGGGTACAAATATTAAAAAACAATAAAGTCATGAGTGTACATCGACATTTTTCAATGTGCGCTTGTAACTTTGGTAATTTTCAATGTTTTGACCCTAAATTTCCAACATAGACATTTTTTTTCACAGCACCTCATGAATGTGACAGCTGCCATTTTTCAAATCCTGGCCACAATGTGTTTTCACACTTGTAGCGTGAAATGATGTTTTGGCCACTGTTTTATAAATGACATCTGTCATGTTCAGAAGGAGTGGTTATAAAAGGACTATGGTGAACATTTGGGGTCAAAATGTGACAAAGCACCTAAATTATGGAGAAACGTTGAATTGTTCCAATGTTTATTCATAACTTTATTTTTTGCAGATTTTGGCCCCTAATGTTCAACAGATCCCTCGTGTTACCAAATCTCCTGAACACAAGAGGTCGCATTGTTTAAATCCCCTCTGAAATTAGTTTTCATAGTCGCACTGCACAATCAACTTTTGGATGACATTTAAAAAAATTTCTCTTGATCATAATGTCAGGTCATAAAACAACATTGGAAATTTGGATCAAAATGTGGGAGCCCACTGAAAATTAGATATTGTCTCTCAGCTGGCCTATCCTGAGTAAATACAATCTAAAAATGTGTAAAAGAAGGACACCACTAAAAATGAGATACTGCATTTGTTTCTAGTTTATGCTGGGTAAATATATAGTAAACATATGTACAAGCAAGACCCAGTACAACAGCTATGCAAGCAGTGAATATCTGACATTGACAAATGCTTGTCCTATAGTTTTATCAGTTGAGTGGTGGCTTTCATTTGTGTAAAATGTTGTATGTATATGTATATATACACATATATACACACACATATATATATATATATATATATATATATATATGACACACACACACACAGTATATATAAAAATGTTCTTAAAATGCTCCCCATAGACTACAATGAGGTACATCCCCACACTCTTCCTGATTATGATGTCATAAAATGCCTGAACGCAGGAGCAGAGCCAGCAGACAGGTAAGTGGAAGGGATTGGGTGGCCGTCAGATTGACGAGATATATGATCCCGTCCCTTCCAAAATCGATTGAGTAAAAAATTCAACTTTATGCAGGGAATTACTTGCGTGGCCATAAGGTAATAGGCGGTAAAGCTAATAGGCATATTTTTGAAAATTCCCTTTAAAATCATGAAATAATTAGATAATGAGGAAAATAGACATTTAATACACTGCAAGGTAGCATACCGAGAGAAAGTTTGCAAGAAGAGCAGTGTAGCTTGACAGGATCCTTAGAAAGATATAAGGAGAGAATATCCAGTTTTGTCTGGTTTCTGTGTCTCTCTCCTAACCACACGCCTACACTCTAAAACCTCAAACCCAGTGTGAAGTATCATGAGTAGCAGTATGCAAACCTGAGTATGTAAATATGAGCTGGCAAAGCTTCTACAAGACCTAACGTTACTTGAAACCAGGTTTTCACACTAGTCACTGAGCAGACTGAGAGCAGCAAACTACAGACACGTTTTGTCATTTTGGGACTCCAGTGCATCATAAGTCTGATTAATTATTAATGAGGCCAACACCCACTCCGATTCAGTGCTATACTGGGCATTAATCTCTTAGAAATGCCCAATACAGGTCAGAGTGACATGCATGTTTGCAAACTATCCTTTTTTAATGCAGTTTTCCCCTTTATTAGACTTATAATGACAATAATGCCCTCAGAACTGGGTATTTCCATGGGCTTAATCCTCTTGCTGGGGTTAATAACTCTCAGCTGCACCTTGACTGTCAGCAGCCCCCCGCTTGATGTTAATCCTTAGAAATGCCCAATTGTTTTGCCACAATTAAGTACAGAATGCCACTACGTCAGCCAAGTGCCAAATCAGTTCCAACAGAAAACAGACTTATTACACTCAGAGGAAGCATACTGCAGAGAAGTTAGTTTATTGTTCCAGCCATCACTGATGTTTGCTTTAAAACCAATCAAGAAATGATTTAAAAAACATAGAGGCATTTAGCAAGAAGGAGGAACTGATAGGCAATGCTCACTCAGTAATGTGGGTATCATTCCTTCTTCATATGCATCTACACAAAGCCTCAACATCTGGCTGCATACCTCTCAACTATCCCTGATTACGAGGGACGTCTTTCCTTTTACCCCTCAAAACTGATCTGTCCATCATGCAAAAGGTGCTACCCACACAGAGAATGTGCTGTAAATTCCAATTTAAAAGCAAAAATTAATATTTTAAGATACTAAATCAAAAATAAACTTTGTATAAGTAAACACAATGGTTTAAACATTGTTTACTTTTGAGCTTGTGTCTCCATGTTTGAGAGTGTGTCCCTCATCATGAGAGTCAGTGTCACTCATTGTTCCTCATTTTTAGTGTTTGTGTCCCTCATTTCAGTGATAAAAGGTTGAGAGGTATGCCTGGCTGACATGCAAGAACCGCCCCCCCCCAAAAAAAATTACTGCACTTACATGGCATCGGACTGAACCTGAATATCCAGCACCAACAGTGAGGAACTCTTTACACCCAGCTGTGACGTACTCAAAGGAAACTGTGCATGGGGCAGCAGCAACCGCTTCATCTGCAAACTCTGCAATCTGTATGACGACCTTTTATCAACTGCTTGGTTTGAGAGGAGGACTGGGTAAACATTTACAGGTTGGGCCTATTTTGGTTCTGAAGCAAACCTGAAAAGGCTCTGAGCCCAAACAGAAGTTTGAACTTGTGCACATTTTTATGGAAGAAATGTATGAACTCCACTCCATACAAGAACCCCCTTCCTTTTCGTAGACACCCAGTCCTGTGCCCAAACACCCAAGAATACCTCCCCTCCAAATTCACAAGGCAGATGCACGCACGCACACACACACACACACACCCTAGCCCCCACCTGTCACACACTACCTAGCCTCCGCCTTTCTCCTCCAGTGATTATCCAGGCAAGCAGCCTAGAAACATAGAAACATGGGCCATGATGGAAGAAAACGATCATTGGTCCATTCAGTCTGCCCTTAACACCCTATCATGCCCAGAGACATTTTGGTTTCAGTAGTGATGAGGCTTTCTTTCCAGCCCTTGTAGACCATAAGTAAGAGCAATTAAACACCCCTTTCACCATGCCTGGCAGTGGTACCCTACTGAATTATATAACCACAGAGGACAGAGGTGCAGGGAATGCCGAATGCACACTGCATACTACTTAACACTCACTCTCTAGCAGTATGGGGAATGCATGCAGCTGTATGGCATGGCTCTTTCTGCACCTCCCTCCCCTAGGTTTCCTTTAGTCAGCAGCATGCTAGGTAGAGGGAAGGAGGTATTTGTGGTACACAGCACTAACTAACTTACTTGGCCCAGAATGAGTGAGAAAGAAGACTTTCCATTGTTGGATCCTACCCCAGCTGGCATAATCAAAGAAGGAGGAGCCAGGTAGATGCTGTGTGCCTTGGGTGGTAGAGCTCTGCTGGATGTGGTATTCCACGTCAGCATTCATGCAGAATGGCAATTTCACTTCAGAAGTACTTTACAGACTGTGTTTCCTTCCACGGAATTCTGAATTTCTATATAAACTGCAGAATTACATAATCCATAGAATGTTATACTGCAGTTTGCAGAAAACAAAACAGTCAACTACTATTTCGTAGCTTTTGTAAACTGTGGATTTCTAATTCAGTTTAAAAAAAAAAACTCCACTTTTGAAATTTCAGAATTCTACTTTCTAAGGAATTCTAAAATTCAATTTCAATCAGAATTCTGACAAATTAGGCAGAATTTCCAAAATTCTGCAATATTCCAGTGGAAGCGAAATGTGAAAATTCCACTTTGCTCTGCTTGGGATTTGTCATTTTCATGGGTACTATTGGAGTTTGTGGATTTCACTGGGCGCCCCTGAGGGAATGATACTTAGGAAGGGGCTTTGCATTACGGTAGTCCATCTGAGACTAGCCTGGCCACCAGTGGCATTTAGGGACTGTTTTTTCCAACAAGTTTCAGTTCATTGTATTCATTTCAAATTGTTTTATGTCATCTATGCCAATTTTGGCCAAATGACTCAGTAAGGCCAGAAACATTTGAATTTGTCCAGTTTGGGAGGGTAGGGTCAGGTTTGTCGGACTGATTCACTCATCTCCATTTTATTATTTTCGTAGTGAAATTATGACATCATGGAATTCTTGGAAGTGGTGACAGCACCTATGAGTGCGCTGCAAACTGAAAACCAGAAGCCGAGGCATCATAAAACGTTTCTGTGAATGAGGGCACTATTGATGCTCCCATCCTGTGGGAATGCTAAGGAATGTAGCTCCTGTAGATGATTTAGCAGGAACTCCCTGAGCTTACAGACAGGAAATGGGAAAACTGGTGCACTCCAGGGGGACCGACATTCCTGAGCAATGCATCTTTTATTTCTCAACTCCCCAACACCACCACACTACTGTGCTGGGCAGCCAACTGTAAGTTAGCAAGGGAACATGAATGATGCCTGGCCCTAGAAGAATTCTGCAATTATATTTTTAACTTGAAAATGTTTTGTAGCACATTAAGGTGCAAATGTTAGAAACAACCAAGACTCCGTCAGTGAGATACACTTCCTATGTGTTTTATTTATCATTTTTTCCTTAAATGGATATACAATAATTTCACAATTAGTGTTAGTGGTGTGCCAGTTACCATGCTAATACAGAATACTGAATCCTAGGGTTATAAACAAACTAGCACAACTGTGAACCATTTACCTTGTAGCATATTTTTTTTTACTTAATCAATCTTCATTTTCAGTAGGGGTGGGGTCCTTTTCCTATCTAGCTTTGCTGGTGGGAGGACTGAAACTTACAGGCTTTCCAGTCATTCGGCAAGTTGATGGCTATGGTAGGGATCGATATTAAATTCTGCAGCCACTAACTAGCAGGGTTGGCAGCTCAGGAAATACATTGGCCCTACAGACTTTTCCAGAGCCCATCTGATGTACTGCTTGAACTATTATTACCTTTACCAGTGCATGCCAGCAGAAGATTTTACTAGTCCGATACAAAATCTACCAACATTTTGCATGTGGGTCAGTGAATGTTTTGACCCCTACTGTAATGCAGTTTGAACCCAAAAATCCTTTTTTTTCTTCTTCTTATGCAGCACTTTGGGACTTGAACCACCACCTGTTTCTATTGTCAGGTCGTACCCCTGACAATCCCAGCACTATCAGCCTCTTTTTCTACTGTCAAGGCCGATAGAGATCTGCATAGAGTGGGGCCTGAGAGCACCGGCACCTGTCATATTGATGGCTCATGGTATATTATATTCTCCCCCACTCTTCTCCCTTGTCCTTATCTGCCCACCAACCCTGACATCAAAAGAGCTCCATCAGGCCTCACACAATGCAGGACAAATGTGCCACCTCTCACAAGAGAGCTAAGCTCTTTGGTCCACCAAGAGGGACTCCTGTGCCAGTGGATGCTGTCATCACCCTACCATGGGATGCTTTCTGCTCTGCTCGGAAGTGCTCTGCAATGCTGGGTGTACCCAATCCCAGCTTCCTGAGTCCACTCCTGAACCCAGGTCCACACACAGAAGTGCAAAGGGCTATTGTTGGACCATCATGTGGCCATCAAATATCTTTTGTGTCACAGTTCAGTGCTCTAAACACTAGATTGCACTGTTATGCCATGTACAATATAAAGAAACAGCAGCATCAAATTCTCAAGCCTGTTTTAATGCATGGGCTGGTGCACTGTGACCGGGCATCTTGTTTTACCAAGGCAGGCACGACCTTTTGACTTGCAGGTACAGTTAGGGGAAGGAGATGATTTTACACCTCCCCAATGTCCATTCATTGCTGAGCCTGCCTGAGTAAAGCCTGCCAACTGTGCCAGATCATGTTTAACAAGCCTGGTGGCCTGCACTAGTGAAAACAGTGGTATGAATTGCAGTGGGGGGCTCTGAAAGTACTCAGTTCTGGGAGTGAAATCTAATATGTAACAGTCTCTGACTGCAGATTTGGCATTGGTTAATGTCCTCAGTTTACTTCATAGTGCCTTTTTTACTACATAACAGTGCTCACCATAACAAGATTGTGATGTCACAATTAACTGTGAGGTCGGTTGGGGGACAGTCAAGAGTCTTTTAATGTAACTTTCTTTAAAGAAAGTATGCAATACATTCCTACATTCTCATTAATTTTATGAAGGCTGTTTCTAACATTCAAAGTTTCAAATTCATCTTTGAGAATAATCTCTTTAGAGAGGCAAAACTCAGTAGTAAACTGCACTGGTTAGGAAGGAGTAAACAGCTGGGAAAATGTAAGCCTTGGAGTATATGGAGATTTATTACAGTTTTGTAACTTTTACTCTGTGACGATGTTCCTCAAAACCCAGGCCCAATACATAAAGCTACCAACTTTCCGAGGCCTAAAACTGGGACGGTCCATCCTGACCATGACACCCTGCCCCCCCACCGCCGCAGACAATGCTGCGCACAATCAATTAAATGTTGCTGCTTGCTCTGGCCATGCCACCCCACAGTAACACCAGTAGCAAACATTCAGGTTAAAACAATACATCATTCTGCAGCAGCAAGTTCCAAATCATGATATTCAGAAAGTTCATTTGAAGCAAACCTGTGTTAAATTGTGATCAGACATTTCAGCCGTATGTATTGCTCCTCCTGACAGTCCCATCCAACCTGCTTACACTCATCTAATTGCTGAGCAAACTTCACTTCAGTGAGTCCTACCACCACACCAGATTGTTTTCACACACTTCCCTACAACTGATCAGGTTTGTGTACCTTAGTTCCCTGCTGCCGGTCTCTTCTCTGTTTGGAGTCCCTCTCGGCTGCTGGCAGGGAGATGTCCCCATGTGCTTGTTTACACTACTACGTAGTCTAATCTAACAGGAAGGAACATGCTTTACTGTGCTCCCACTGACATGCTTGCAGTGCAACACAGGCGCAGAGGTTGAAGTTGCAAACTGCTGTCCAGCCTGAGCAGTGCCACAGTGGTGCTGAAATAACTGTCACTCACGGATTAGCAATCAGCAAACAAAAAAGGGACAAAACTGGGACAAGTAAGCAAAAACCAGGACAAAAGTGACATTTTGCAAAACTTGTGGGGACACTGAGACATGCTGCCTAAAATGGGGACTGTCCTGGGAAAATAGAGACTGTTGGTAGTTTTACCAATACAGAATGCAAATTCCTTTGAATCTTGGAGTTCTAAGTGATTATTTTTTTGTCCGCTTTAATGCGCATAGTTTGCGTCCAAAAACTGACTGTCCGTAAATGGATATTTTCCAAGCCTGACTTTGTAATGATTGCAGAATCCTTGTTGTCCAATAGGAATTCAGGTTAGTCACTGTAAATGGGTATCAACACTGGAGGATGGACTGAGAAAAAAAGAGGTGTGGGACTTACTACATATGTTCTACTCCACCTAAAATTTATGTCTTCCAACAATTTAGAAGTTCTGGTTTTAGAAATTTCCCATACAGCTTCCAGGCTCATTTGTTTTATGGAGTGCAGTTATCACCCCAAAGGTGAATTTAAAGATACAATAATATTGATTAATTATATGTCTCCATAAAGAGAATCTCATGATTTTGTTTGGACATGGGATTTTATTATTAATTGAGGCAAGGGGGTGGGGCTTAAGTTGTTTAATCAATGGGGTTAGTGGAGATGCCTTTATAAATCTGGCTGTCTCCATGGTGCTGAGAGAAAGGGGTTCACTCAGCACGCTAGTGACCCAGGTTTGTGCCCCAATCTGGGACAGCAGGAGCGGAGGCTGGCAGGGAGGTCTAGGAGCACCCATTGGATGCTCTCCTCCCTGTGGGGAGGGTGCAAACCTGTACTGCTCGATAGCAACTCTTGGTAGCCCATAGTGATGACACATTTGTGGCGTGATTGACCAGACACTGCAGTGTGTCCTCCCAAGACGCCGTGTACGTACAGCTGCAACAGAGGAGGTGGGTTGGTTGAGGGAGAAAATGTGAAAAGCGTCTGCTTGGCCAGCCGGATGACAGTTGCCGGGTCCCCTCACACCACGTAGCCTAGATGAGTGCCTTTTAGCTGATCCCTGCCATGTGCCCAGTCTACTGCGAATCCCAGTCTCTCCTTCCGTAGGCCCCGGAAGGGCTGCCCCCCCATGAAAGGATACATCAGGCTACTCAGGATGTAGCATATGGGGGACAGAAATTATGGCTGAAAGGGATGGTGGGTGAAGGGGTTCCCCTAGACAGCCTGAAGGAGTGGCCGTTCAAGGGGCTTGGGGGAGCATGAAGAAATCAAGCAAAAAAAAAAAAAACCTGGAGGGATCTCCAGTATCCCTCACTCATGCAATTGATAAATGAATCTCCTAATTTGTCCACCATTTCAGATTTATTTTTTGTGAGTTAACCTGATCAATTTATTGGTTCAGGAGTTCTAGCTGAATCAATTTCAGATCATTAATTTGCGTAATGTCTTGAGACTAAAGTAAAATGTAGATTGATAAACAACATTTGCAAGTATTGTTCTTATATAAATTTTAGCTACACTGATTTTATGTTGGGTCTTAAAAATATGAATTGGGGAAGATTTAATTTTATTTTAGATTACTAAAGGTTCACTAAGGCAGGGATTCAGGAGAAAAGGGCAGTGCCCAGAGGAACTCCTACTGTGTTAATTACATCCAGAAAGAAGCCATTGGTCTAGTCTATATTTAAAGATAGATTTGGATTCACTTATAATAACATGCATTGGAAGAGCATTCCATGCACGAACCACTCTCAGTGAGAAATAGTTCTCTCTCTCTTATTTTTATGAAACCTAGGTTTTGACAGTTGTAGAGGGTGAACACAGGTCTCTGCAGTGATTTGTTTGAAATCAAGACCTACTTCTCTCATAAGCTGTTGATCTTTCAAAATATCCCAAACGCATAAGTCATCACCTCGAAGTCCGCTAGTTTCTTAAGACATTAATTTGAGTGTGTCTAATCTATCATTATAATTCATTTCACGCAGACCCTTCATATATTTCATAATTTTATGCTGGACTCTCTCAAGTCTTTTTTTATCATTACTATAGTGGGGACTCCATTGCTGGGTGCCAAAATCGATATGTGGGCAAACATAGGCTCTATACAATGGTAAGAACACTAATGGTTCTTACATAGAAACATAGAAACATAGAAGTTGACGGCAGATAAGGACCGCAAGGCCCATCCAGTCTGCCCATTTCTTTTTCTACCTTATAAATGTGCCATCGGCCTTTGCTCTGTCAGTGACCTATCTATTCATAGTCATTTGTATTGCTCCCTTATGCCTATCCCATGCCTGTTTGAAGTCCTGCACTGTATTCATAGCCACCACTTCTTGTGGTAAGCTATTCCATGCATCTACCACCCTTTCTGTGAAAAGAATTTCTCACATTCCCCTTAATCGGCCTCCCTCTAATCTCATGCTGTGTCCTCTTGTCCTGCAATTTTCTTATATTTAAACATGTTAGACTCTTTCACCTTGTTAATGCCCTTAAGGTGTTTAAATGTCTCGATCATATCACCTCTCTCCCTCCTTTGCTCAAGGGTATACATATTGAGCTCCGTTAATCTGTCCTCATATGTCTTCTGATGCAGTCCCTGCACCATTTTGGTTGCCCTTCTCTGGACTGCCTCAATTTGGTTAATGTCCTTGTGAAGGTGTGGCCTCCAATACTGCACGCAGTACTCCAGATGGGGCCTAACCAATGTCTTGTACAGAGGATTATTACCTCCTCATTTAATTTGTGATACCCCTACTAATACACCCTAACACCCCCTAGACTTACCTACTGCTTTAGAGGTCTGCTTGATGATTTTAGGTCATCAGTGATGATGATGCCCAAGTCTCTTTCTTCCTTTGTGACTGCTAGCAACTCCTCCCAGCCTATAAGTGGCTTCAGGGTTTCTCTTCCCTATGTGCATGATTTTGCACTTCTTTGCATTAAATCCCAGTTGCCACTCTTCTGACCATTTTGCTAGTTTATCCAGATCTCTCATTCTGCCCACCCCATCTGGATCATCTACTCTGTTGCAGATCTTGGTGTCATCTGCAAACAGACAAGCCTTACCCTCTAGTCCATCTGCGAGGTCACTAATGAAGATGTTGAATAGGACTGGCCCCAGGACTGATCCCTGAGGTACCCCACTTGTGACTTGCATCTCTTCTGACTGTATACCATTTACCACCACTCTCTGTTTTCTGCCAGTCAACCAGTTTGCCACCCAGTTGACCAACTTCTGACCCACCCGAGCCTACCTAGCTTATTTATCAATCTTCTATGTGGAACAGTGTCAAAAGCTTTGCTGAAGTCAAGGTAGGCTTACATCAACTGCTCCCCTTGGTCCACCACTCTGGTTACCCAGTCAAAGAAATCTATGAGATTAGTTTGACAGGACCTTCCTTTGTAAACCCATGCTGTCTTGGATCCTGTGCCCTATGGATTCCAGGTGTTGCACTATCCTTTCCTTAAGGAGTGCCTCCATAATCTTGCCCACTACTGAGGTAAGACTGACTGGTCTGTAGTTCCCCACCTCCTCCCTGCTACCACTCTTGTGGAGCGGATCACATGAGCCCTTCTCCAGTCTTCTGGGACCTCTCCTGTGCTCAGAGACTCACTAAACAATTCTGCTAATGGCTCTGCTAGTTCCTCCTTTAGCTCCTTAAGTACCCTGGGATGTATGCCATCAGGTCCCATTGCCTTATCCACCCTGAGCTTAGCAAGCTCTTGTAGGACCCTTTCTTTTGTGAAGGGAGTAGTGCTCACCTCCTCCCCTGTGTCCATGATGCTGAGCTTGGGCCCTGCCCTACCTTCTCTTCAGTAAATACTGAGCAAAGTATCTATTTAGGATAGATGCCTTTACAGTGTCCTCCTCACATGCTCCCTTTCTCCATTAAGCTTAGCAATACCCCTCTGGACTTTCTCTTTTCACTAATGTATCTATAGAAAGTCTTGTCACCTTCTTTTACTGTTCGTGCTAGTGTTTCCTCAGTTTGGGACTTTGCCTGCCTTACTGCCTTACCTGCTTCCTTAGGCAGTTTGGTATGCCTCCCTATCTTCATCCCGCTGTGTTCCCTTATATTTTCTGAAGGCCAGCCTTTTGGCTCTGACCTTTCTGCTACTGTATTTGAGAACCAAAGTGGTTTCCTTCTTCTTTGCACTTCCTTTTCTGTCTAACACAATGGGATGTTGCTTCAAGTATTGTATCCTTAATGCTTGCCCACTTGCCTGTACCTCCTCACCTGTGTTTCTTTTGCCAGGGCTAGCTTAACTCTGTTGGCCATCTTATCAAAGTCAGCTCCTCTGAAGTCCCATATTTTTGCCTTGGAATGGGATGATTTAGATGTAGTAGCCAAATTGAACCATACCATGTGATGGTCACTGGTTCTTTAGATTTAAAATTTCTCTCGATAGCCCACAAAGTCTTATTTGATTTATTAATAAACTCTGAAATCTGTGTACTAAATGACAAGTTATTATCGATGGCGACTCCAAAGTCTCTCTAATTATCATACTTTTTTTAGAGGTTCCTTTTCAAGGGTATAATTGTATTTGAGGTTGTGTATTCCAAAGTGTATTACACTACATTTCTTGATGTTAAAACTCATGCCCCATCTTTCTACCCATTTGAAAAGTGTATTTAGATCCTCCTGAATTAGTGAAATCTCAGCAGCAGCATTGCATGGACCACCAATCTTGGAGTCATCTGCACGTTTAACTATCCAACTCCTCAACTTCATTGAGAGGTCTGCAATAAAGACTTGAAAAACCACTGGTGCCAAAACTGAACCCTACGGAACTCCACTTGTCACAGGTTTGCATATCGAATAATGTCCGTCCAACACCACTCTCTGGAAGGAATCTTCAAGCCAGTTTTTAGCCAGTCTACAATTTGGGGGTTAACACTCAATTTTTTCACTATTTGCTCAGTGTGGCACCGAGTCAAATTCCTTCTTAAAATCCACAAAAATAACATCACACAACAACCTTTGATCTATACATTTACTAACTAATTCATAGAAACATAGCAAATTAGTAGTAACAGAGCTTCCTTTAGTGAAACCTTGTTGAGTTAGATCTAAGTCACATAAATTCAGACAGAAATCTATCCTTCATTAGACCTTCCAAAATGTTGCCCAGTATTGGTGTTAGATTTATGGGCCTATAATCGTCCATATCATGCTTTGCCCCCCTTTTTAAAAATAGGTGTAATATTAACACATTCCCAATCAAGTGGTATCTGTTGGGTTCTTATACTGACATCAAAAATGATTTTTAATGGAATGGAGAGATGTTCTTTCATAATATTCACCTAGGGCCGGATATTCAGACTGCGCCAGGGCCAGGACAGGGTGATATTCAAAGGAGATGCGCCATGGTGTATCACCATTGAATATCTCACAGAATGTGCATGGCGCAAGTACAATGCACCAGCACATCTCACGGACAGGGAGGACCGGGAATGCTCCAGCGCAAATGCAGTTGCACTGTGTGCATCACCCGCGATATTCAGAAGAGGGAATGCAAATGGGGCCATAGTATATGCATGGCGCAAATGGGGCCATTAGCATGTCATTATGACCCCATTTGCATGCGATGCGCAGGGCAGCCCGGTGTAATGCACCTGGCGCCCTGTGGAGCTGCCAGCAGCAGGCGCTGTGTCCCTAGTGCACTAGTGCCCCCCTATCTGCATGCCCAAACGCGGGCTCCCGCAGATGCAACGGCACCCCGGTGGTCCAGTGGACCCCCCTGTCATGCCTGATCACAGGCATCTGTACAGAATCATAGCACTCCCTATCCCGTGTTGCCCGATTGCGGGCAATAGTATGCCAAAGCCCATACCTGGTGGTCTAGTGTTTCCCCCTGTTCTGTCCAATCACAGGCATGAGATATGTACAGTACACCTGGTGGCACAGTGGACCCCCCTCCCATCCCACCACAGAGGACCCAGCCACCCAGCTCCCCCATCATTGGCGGGCGGTAGCACCCTGCTGGCCGCCCGCCAAATGACAAGCGTACAGTATGTGCTGTATGCCTACTAGTCCACATTGTGGACCAATGCCATGAACCATACTGTACTACACTGAGCACAGTTATGAATGAATGCTTCATTCACATAACCATGCCTGTGTAGTACAGTATGAAGTCTTTATGCCTATTGGTCCACAGTGTGGACCAATAGGTGTACAGCACATACTGTACGCTGTCATTTGGCGGGTGGCCGGGCAGTATGTGGGCGAGGTGCTGCTGCCCACCGATGACAGGGGGGACCTGGGTGGCTGGGTCCTCTGTGGGTGGGATGGGAGGGGGTCCACTGGGCCACCAGATGTATTGTACATATCCCATGCCCGCGATTGGGTGAAATGGGGGGGAGAACACTAGAACACCAGGTATCGGCTTTGGGATACTACTGTCTGCAATCGGGCAACACGGGAGGGGGGTGCTATAATTCCGTACACATGCCCACAATCGGGCATGATTGGGGGGGATCCACTGGACCACTGGGAGGGTGTGGGTGTTTGTGGACCATGTCCCTGCTGGGCAGGTGGCCACACACGGCTGGCAGGTGCTGTGGTGCACCCTGCAATGCAGCAGCCTGCCTGTGGGTGGCCAGGATTTGTTCCTCCTTTTTACGGGTGTAACATTGCACCTCTGTATGTGGCGCACATCAGGGTTGTGCCAGCATATGCGCCACACACACACCGGGCTGAATATTGGGATATGCCGCATATGCATGGGTACACGCCCTGCATTTGCACCGCATACATTACCAATACGCCTGGTGCATTGGGATTTTGCAGCGCATTGTCGCCATTTGAATATCGCACTGGGTGCATTGGGTGCAACCCTTTAATATATGGGCTCATATGTCCAGATATCCCATTGGGGCCTGGTGAAGTGTTAACTTTTACCAATTCTAATATTTTCCCTATTTCTTCTAATGTAAAAGAAATATCTGCAGAGTTAGATGCATCACTTTTAGGTAAACTGAAAGAATGACTAATAAATATTTTACAGGAATGCTCATTCAAAATATTAGCCATTTCCTGAGTGGATGTAACGACCTCATTATTTACAAATGTTGGCGATGTGTGGAATTGTTTTGAGAAGAATTTACAACAGTTTGTGATAGGCCTGTCCCGGTTTATATTAGGAGAGTGAGACAGGATAATGCCCACTAGTTTACATCTACCCTTTTTTAATTACATAAAATCAGAGGAAAACCAAGGCAGGCTGCAAAAGTCATTTATACTGTCCAGAACATATAAAACATATGTTAAAGTGGCCCACAGTGCTAAGGCAAACTTTTTCAGAAGGAATTCGATAATAGTAGGATATTACAACCACAGCATTTTTGAATAATATTGAAACAGCTGGATGGAAATGCTACAGCTGATTTACCACCTTCCTTCATCCTTAACAGAGAACATGTAAGTGGTGTGGATAAGTTGATAAATGAGTTTAATAATCAGTTTGTCATTAGTAATAACTTATCTGGTCCTTCACATGGTGGCAAGGATGTCATGCCAAAAAAATGTTAGGGGTACACCGTTAAAATGTAATCAAGGGAGGCAACATAGTTATACTTTTACAGTCCATCCTCCACTCAAAAAGCAATACCCAGATGGGAATGTGGGGGAGGAGGGTTGGGCAAGGGCCACCCTCAAACTCTACGGGCATGATGGCCCTGCATGGTGAGAGTCCCTTTTTTCTCCATTGAATCTGGGTACTTCAGTTGGGGTAGTCAGTTCTATCCTATACATTTAAGCTAATACTTAGCACAGATATAGCCAATGAATTGTTGGCACTGAATACCAGGAAGGTAGTGGGTGCTTTGGATGGAATACCCACTTGCCTCCTGAAGTATGCCGTGCCGATAATTTGCAGGCCTTTAGCTGACATTTATTCCTTATTACTGAGCCATGGAGAATTAATTCCCTGACAAATGGAAGGAAGCACTAGCAGTGCTTGTGTTTAAGGCAGAAAAAGAGACATCTTATGAACAGGCAAATTTCCCTGCTTCCTGTGGTGTCCAAGGACCTGGAGTGATTAGTTGTTGGGCAGCTGAATACATATTTGCAAAATAATAATGTGCTAAGTTGGAATCAATCTGGACTCAGAAAATAGTATCACACATTAACAGCAATTGTTAAAGTTACAAATTTAATTTTGACAGACATGGATAAAGGGTTTAGTGTTGGAGCTGTTTTTGTTGACATTCTCCAGGGCCTTGAACACAATTAATCACAGTATTATGGTAAATAAATTACAGCATTTGGGGCCGGATAAGACAGTGGTTTTCAAGTTACCTAATGGACTGCAATCTAGATTTAGTAGTTGCTGTATTGGTCCTTGCAAGAATAGATCCAGAATCAAATGATTTGATACTTTTTAATGGACCAACATAGATGTAACAACAAGAACAAAGTGCTCTAGCATTCGGACCAACCAGTTCTTCTTCAGAAGCTTGTGAAGAAGGACTGGTTGGTCCAAAAGCTACAGCACTTTGTTTTTGTTGTTACATCTTATGTTGGTCCATTAAAAGGTATCAAATCATTTGATTCTGGATCTAATGGACTGCAGACAGCCAGCTGAAGTGCATGGAATAAGGTCACGCTAGAAGCAGGTTAAAAGGGGAGTATTTCACAGGTCTATTCTTGGACCCCTGGTGTTCTCCTTCTATTTGAATGAAATCAGTGGTTGTTGGAGGTTCATCTTTATGCTGATGACACTGTGCTGTACTGTGTTGGTGGTACTGTTTACCAGATACAGTTGAATCTATAACAGGGTTTTGATGACCTGCAGGATTTTCTAAGTTGTACTGACCTTTCATTCTAAGAAATCCCAAATTATGTTGCTTGGGTCGGCTAAAAATGGATATTACTAAGGGGTATGTGTGAGCTGGGCTCGACCAAGATGGCTGCCTAGTCTAACTGCTGAGACCCAGAACTAATATTCTTAATCCGTCAGTTCCCTATGGTCAAAAACCCAAACTGGATATGCACAAAGCATCAACAAAGTTTTCCCTCAACCACGGCCTGCCTCACTAGCACGGCTTTATCATGGTGGCCTCTCTTCCCATTCAGTGAGTAGAAGCAATGTTCGCACAGCTGTTGCAGGGGATCAATGAACTCGAGGAGACATCTACTTCTAACACAAAACCAATCTGGGACCTGGATCGAAGTCTCACAGTGAGACAAAAGGAGCCTCAATACCCAAGGTACCTGCCAGTTGCTCCAGACACAACTGAGGGAGCAGAAAAAAAAATCATCCACAAACTTCAGGAAAAGGTGAATGATTTAGAAAACCTAGGCTGGCATAGCAACCTATGCTTCATGGGGTTCCTAGAGAAAGCCAAGCTAAATGACACTGTCAGCTTTCTCTGTCATGTAATGCCTGAACTGCTTCCCAGGGGGTTCACAATTTGAAACTGAGCAAGCTCATAGATCTCTAGCCCCTCTACCAAAAAAAGGGAAAAGACCATGACCAGTTCTAGTCCATTCTCTCAGGTGCCATGTGAAGGAAGATATCTCTCTAGTGCTTCCCATCTCGGCCCAGAGGACCCCCTTGTCAGCCACCACCCCTGCTGTTTGCAGCCGCACCAAGCCCTGCTGCAATGAACACCACTTTAGCCCTGCAGGCAGACTCCCCTGCCTCCTAAATGCTAGACTGGCCCAGAGGAGAATCAATGACTACTACTACCCTGTGCTAAATGGCAATACACAAATAGAGCCTGTAAAGACTGTAACTTGAAGGCGGTGTATTCAGAGCAAGAGTAACAGCAGGAGTGCAGAATCGAGTGAGGAGGAATTTTGCCTCTAGCACTCTGCTTGCCTCAAACTGCTATACCCCACTCTCAACCAAATCCTCCAAACACCCTCCACCTACAGACCCTCTGCCCCGCCCAAACCTAGGATGCCAAATGGAACCACTAATCATCTCCCAGCTAAAGCTACTCCACATCAAGAAACTTCTGGGTCCTGGTGGGTTGAACTAGATGCTGCAGGAGTCCCACTGCCCTTATCTAATGTATCTGGTCCTGAGAGGGTCCCTCAATTGCTGCAATGGCTCCACAGGGCAATCGAGTGAATGAACAGCAACTCTTCCATTGTAAGCCAAGTACTCTAATTCTGATTCTACTGTGGGGAGCTAAAGGGGTTAGGGACAGGGTAGTCAAATGCTCTAGGATTGGCCTGTAAATAATATCTTTATGCTGGCAGTGCCTTTCCATATGTCCGATCCCATCTGTCCCTTCCCTTCCTCATCTGTGGTGTGCGTAATGCTTCTTTCACTAGACCACCTTAGGGATCTAAATGAAGCTTGCATATATGCATTATGAGGGGATGCAGACCCTGAAACACTTGTGGATGCTTTTGTCATCACTGGACATCATGAGTTAAATGCCCGTACCATGGCAGGTTTTGAAGAGTAATAGTGTGCCGACTTCTGTGAAATAGGGTGAACCCTCATGACACAGCCCTTGATGGACAGATAACTATGGTGACTACAAGGGTCCATGGACTTAATGGGCCACATCGCAGGCTGTCTGTCCAATGTTGTTAACCTTTCCTGCCCTGGTTACATCATTCTGGAAGCTAGCAGTGACGCACATTCTCCAGTGTTTCAAGAAAGACAGCTGCTCTTTAATGAATGTGTGACCTGCCTCCTCGACGATCACTATGCAGCTGCAGCACCAGATGCGGAACTCTGCAAATTCTCAAGTGATATCCTTTTGCAATGGTTGATATCCTTCTAAATGTTGTATATGAAGTGCCTATCTTTTCATTATTTGACAACAGGGCTACTGATTACCCCTGCATGAGCACTGATCCTGCTAACAGGGGATCTGAAGGATACTGCAGTAGGGAAAGAGGAGGGGGAACAAAGCTACTGTGTCAAGGTTTTGCATGACAGGAAAATACACCACCAGACAGTGTACGCTCCTGTTGGATTTTGATTCATACTGTCCAGTTGATCTTAAATCAGACTGTGCTGCTAACCCCCCCCCCATCCTAACGACACATCACTGATGGTTAATCCCTCTCTCAACTACTAAAACAGTGACATCAAACTGACCTAGCAACACTCCTGATGCCCCCAATAAAGTGGTTTGGCCAGAGAGGGTAATGGGATGAAACCCAGGCGGTAATGCATTCTAATGGAGTAGACAAGATGATGTCGTAGAGATGCAGACTCAGGACTCAGCTTGCTCCACTGTGTACTGTTACACTTCAGCATTACAGGAGAGGTGACTGCTACTCCAGCCTAGGGTTCTAGCATATACTCCCATAATTGTACCCAGAGGAGATGCAGCCCCTCCTTGGGTCAGTCTGGTTCCAGAGCCCCACCCAGTTGCAGCCACCAGTCACCACTGCCCCCCTCATCCCCTATTAGTCATAACTAGCCTCCCATACACAAGTCATATTGACTTTTTTTCCATACCAGACTTGGACGACTCCTGATGCTTCTTGATGACAGGATGGATGGTGCTTCATGTAGATATGGCCTGTAAAGTCTAGGTCCCTCCTGCCATGGGCAACCTACAGCACAGTGCTTGATCAACCTCCCAGGGTTGAATGACCAGCCAATCAACCTGTTTCTTGGAACTTGCCCTAGAGGAATACACCCCCTCTCTTTTGGATACTCCGGACACATTCCGTCTTGCTTGCTGTCTACCCACCATGGTGGGGGAAAAGGATAGGGACCACAGGACTACAGACTACAAAGCTAACTCATATAACCCTATGTCAGCAAACAAGGCCTCACTCTGCAGTACACGGAATGATGGAAATGGACCTATCACAAGCACCACAGGCGAGCCTGAGGGGTCTTGAAAAGCATGGTTTACAGGAGTAACATCTCACAAAGCTTTATTAATGACAGTCAGGCTCAGCAATCAATATTTAGATCTATCACACACGAAGCAACCCAGAAAGTGCTATGCAAAGAACTAGAACTCTGTGTGAATATCCTGAAAACAATGCTGCAGCATGATGGCAGTACAAGGGGAGGTAGAGGCACCCATGGGTACCATGGACCTGTCTCAGACTTGCATCTATCCTGTTTCTCCACACTATCACCTCCCCATTTTCCCCTCTTTTCCCCCATATGATAATCCTACACTGACGAAATCTAGGGGTTAATTGCTAGTTTCTGTCAAAAGTAAACATGGTAATGGATTTCCAGTTTTTCCCCTGGGCAAATGGAGACATGCAGAGAACCTCCATGTCCTTGAGGTTCTGGGAATCAGACTGAGGACTAGATCAGTCTCTCTTTGATTCTGTGTTTTCCCCATGCTTATGGCAGTAAGTAGAAGGCCTTGGGTCACCCTTATGTGTCCCCCACTATCCCTACTGCCTCAGATACATTTGTCAATGTATACAGTTGTCTACTGTCTTTACTTGTTTATAATCTGCACTGAGAGGTATTACTGTTATGATGCAACTCACTCAACCAACCTTACCTTGAATCACAGTAATAATATTAGGTGTTACCACTGTAGACAGGATGTCGGGGGCCCCCCCCCCCCAATGATGTAAGTGTGTCACCACTTCCTCATCATGGGGCAGGCATCCAATTCAATACTGCTGTGGTCACCATGATGATAGTGGACTACAGATTACGTAGCAGAAATGCACGGGGATGAACTCCCCTGTGAAGAGGAAGCAAGTGCTGATGCACCTCAAATGGCTCTGCATGTAAGTTGCTTTATTACAGGAGACAAAACTCCTATCACCTGATGCCCAGAAACTTCAGAGGGAATGGGTGGGCCTTCAAGTCGATAGTTCAGCAACGATCAAGAACAGTCCTTATTCACAGCACCCTGAAATGAGCAGCCTCAGACCCCAGTGGTAGATGGGTCATGGGAGTGTTCGACACGAACTCTGGCCCACTTCTCATCTGCAGTCTGTACCCTCCAAATGAGGACTCACCTTCATTCTTCCATAACTTCGCTGGGAAGCTTTCTTAGTTCACACCAGGCCCCTGTTCAGTGAACACCAGGCCCCTGTGCTGATAAGGGGTGACTGTAATCTCACTATAAACCACCTATCAGATCACAGTCAAGGAACAGGTGAACCACATGCCAGGGCTGTGAAAGTAGTGAAGCTCTGGTTGCAGGACCAGGCCTTCATTGACCTTTGGAGACTGCAAAACTCATGTAACTAGGACTACTCCTGCTACTCAGCCATACACAAAGCTTGACAGCAGGCTGGATCTGTGACTCTTATCAATGGTCATGGCTGCTACCATTCAATCCTTACCGATATGTCACCATGCTCCAGTGCAGCTGGACCTAGTGTGAGGCCCCATGCATCGGAAGTCCCCTTCCTGCTGCTTAGGCCCACTATTACTCATTGAAACACTATTTAAAACATGGATCAAGGAAGAAGCTGAGGCTAAGACAAAAGATAAAGGGGGCGATAATGGCCAACATTTTCTGAGAGGCCTTCAAGGTTACTCTCAAGGGCCTAATAATTGGGTATGCTGCCAGATGGAGAAAGGAAAGGGAGCAAGAGATAGCCACATACGAGTTGGATTTAAAACTTAAAGAAGAGTTCAATGCACGACGTAGGTGCAGCACAAACTTCACACTACATGATGAACTTATCAGGCTCAGCTAACAACAGATGCTTTACGGACACATGAGGCTGAATTGACCATATGTCACCTCAAGCACAAATACTGGGAAGGATGTGAATGGTGTAACAGGGTTCTGGCCTACTACCTAAAGAAACAGCAAGCTGAAGGACAAGTCCCCGCCCTCAGAAACAAAAAGAGGAGACACTCTGGATTCAAGAGGACCAGTGCTGCGATGAGAGATTTCTACCATAACCTATATAGCTTACCCACTCCCCCTAACACTCATCAAATAGGCGAATATCTAGATCCCCCTCTGCTAACCCAAGCTAATGGATGAGCAGGTGTGTGCCCTGGATGACCAGTTCTCCCTTGCTGAAATAAAGGCAGCCTTAGAAGCTTTGAATCCTCGTAAAGCCCCAGGAGGGGATGGGCTTCCTGAAGAGTTCCTGCAACTCATACCCCCCCCCAGTCTGCCCAGTTCTCCAGCACCTATACCAATAATCCGTGGAAAGAGGGATATTTCCTCAGACTCTGAGAATGGCAAAAATTACAGTCCTTTTCAAAAAAGGCATTGACCCCACCATTCTGGGCCAATATAGACTCATTCTTCTCATCTCGGTGGGCAGCAAGGTTTCTGTCAAAGTCCTGGCTCTCAGACTGGAAACTCTTCTGCCATCCCTGATGTACTCATTGCATGTGGGTTTCGTTAGACGCTACCTCAGCTCCGACCACCTGTGAACACTTCTAGACCTAACACGTGTAGCACAAAATACCTCCACTTCAACCATGGCGGTAGCCCAGTAATTTTGAAAATGCTTTTGACTTGGTTGAGTGGAGGTAGCTGTACAGGGTGCTGGGTCACATGGACTTTGGCCCTCAGTTTCTAAGAAACATACAGCCCATATACTCTGAACCAGAGGCCAAAGTACTCACCAACTGGACTCTTTCCAATCTCTTCCCCCCTGTCAAAGGGTACACACCAGAGATGCCCCCTCTCTGTTCTCCTATTTGTGGCATTACTAGGCACATAGTGGATTCCCTGCATGGGGAGGGCCTCAAACAATTGGTACAACAACCCACAAGAGACAGTGCTATCCTGGATCTATTACTAACAGGGAAAAGATAACCGATCTCCAGGTAGAAAGTCACCTGGGGCCAGTGTCCATCACATGGTATGGTTCAATTTTGCCACTAGAACTAAATCATCCCATTCCAAGGCAAAACTATGGGACTTCAGAGGAGCTGACTTTGATAAGATGGCCAACAGAGTTAAGCTAGCCCTGGCAAGAAGAAATACAGGTGAGGGGGGTACAGGCAAAGTGGGCAAGCATTAAGGATGCAATACTTGAAGCAACATCCCATTGAGTTAGGGGAGAAAGGCAAGAGCAAAAGAAGGAGGAAATCATTTTGGTTCTCAAAAACAGTAGCAGAAAAGGTCAGAGCCAAAAGACTGGCCTTAAGGAAATATAAGGGAATGCAGCAGACGAAGATAGGGAGGCATACCAAACTTCCCCAAGGGAAGCTGGGAAGGCAGTAAGGCAGGCAAAGGTCCAACCTGAGGAAACACTAGCATGGACAGTAAAAGTAGAGGACAAGACTTTCTATATATACATTAGTGAAAGGAGAAAGTCCAGAGGGGGTATTACTAAGATCAAAGGGGATAAGGGGGAGTGTGTGGAGGAGGACCAAGGAAAAGCATCAATCCTAAATAGATACTTCTGCTCAGTATTTACTGAGGAGAAGGTAAGGCAGGGCCCACAGCTCAGCACCATGGACACGGGGAGGGTATAAGTCCCTTCACAAAAGAATGGTTCAACAAGAGCTCAATAAGCTCAGGGTGGACAAGGCAATGGGACCCGATGGCATACATTCCAGGGTACTAAAGGAGCTAAGGATGGAACTAGCAGAGCCATTATAAAAACTGTTTAGTAAGTCTCTGAGCACAGGAGAGGTCCCAGAAGACTGGTGAAGGGCTCCTGTGATCCTGCTCCATAAGAGTGGCAGCAGGGAGGAGGTAGGGAACTACAGACTGGTCAGTCTTACCTCAGTAGTGGGCAAGATTATTGAGGCACTCCTTAAGGAAAGGATAGTGCAACACCTGGAATCCATAGGAGAACAGGATCCAAGACAGCATGGGTTTATAACAGGAAGGTCCTGTCAAACTAATCTTATAGATTTCTTTGACTGAGTAACCAGAGTGGTGGACCAAGGGGGTGCAGTTGATGTCACCTACCTTGACTTCAGCAAAGCTTTCAATACTGTTCCACATAGAAGATTGATTAATAAGTTGGGTAGGCTCAGGGTGAGTCAGACGTTGGTCAACTGGGTGGCAAACTGGTTGATGGGCAGAAAACAGAGAGTGGTGGTAAATGGTATACAGTCAAAAGAGATGCAAGTCACAAGTGGGGTACTTCAGGGATCAGTTCTGGGGCCAATCCTCTCCAATATCTTCATCAGGAAACTGTGTCTCTCAAGGAGCACGATTTGCAAATTACCTTCAAAGAGACACTTTCCACTCTTTCTGCAGCATATTATTTCAGGTTGAAAATCTATATTTTATGATTGCTTACCTTCTCTAAAATTCATTAACATTGCTGGATGTTATTACCTTCCTTTCTTAGTAGAACAGAAATGCATGCTAATATTGTAATTATTCCCAATCTTGTTGTGTAAATCCTTCTACTCTTATTGCATACTTTTCTGAACATTAGTTACACACCCAAACAGTGCAGCCACTCATGCTGCAATAGTCTTCTCTCCTCCCTTTGCATCATGAGTAGTTAGACTGTATTTAGGGGTGTTCCCAAGTCCAGGAAAGCTGAAGTGGGAGTTGATCAAAGACTGTAAACAAACAGTTTTGTGGGGGTAACACCAGTATGATGGGCAGTTGTTTTTTCCACTTTTAAAAAGAAAAAAGGAATCAGAATCAAACTGCTAGCCACATCGGCAATCTATACAGAATGTAACCAATCGTAACTTTTTCAGACTAGAGACACCCTGAGGCCCAAGGGGGTCGACAGTGTCCCTTTTCAGTATGCATTTTAATCTTCATTTGGTTTGCTTAAACAGCAAAGTGGTCTGGGCCATATGACTCATTTTCAGTTACGTCCGGAGAAAACAATGATACAAGTAAGGTAAGGGCGTGCACAACACACAATATTCATGGCAACTACAGCACAACAGAAATATATAAAGTTCCGAATTAAAAAGTATTATCAGTCACATTTGCTGGATCAATTTTCTTGAAGGATAAGCATCAAGATTGTTCTTAAATCTGATTTCTGTATGTCCCACTCTGCTCTAGAACACAGCATAGGATATTTGTGTTCTACTCCACTATTTAGACATTGATTTTATGTTGCTGTGTGTCAAGAATAAACAACATGCAAACTTTGTCTGCGTAAGGGAAGTTAAATATCCAACTTGTTTAAAAAAAATACATTTTTTAGACCAAAAGCAAATTGTCCAGTCACCCATGAATTCCTTGTTGTCCATAATATGTGTTAGTTCCCTGTTAAAGCTGTTATGGTAGGTCCCACAGGGGTTACTATATCTCTTTCGTAGGCTTAGCTGATTTACTGCCATTTTCATCGGCTCGTAAAATGGCTATTAGTATTGCAAAACTGCACTTCTTTTCTTTTTTATGTTTGGAGATAAATTTGGTGCCCTTGAAAGGTGAGGAGTTGTGTGTGGAAAAAAATCAAGCTTCACCATTTTCCAGGACATTTGGACAGTTAACTTGTGACTCAGACAAACTAACTGACTTGTAACCAGAGATCCAGAAGCAAATGATTTGATACCTTTTAATGGACCAACATAGATGTAACAACAAGAACAAAGTGCTCTAGCTTTCGGACCAACCAGTCCTTCTTCAGAAGCTCATGGCAGTTGTTTAGAAAATACAATACTTATAACAGCTAGATAATGCAGAGAAAAACAGAAAAAAATCCCCATTGGTTTAAAATACTCATTTAAAAAAAAACAGAAGATGATGTCAGAGAAGTTTAACAGTACAATACTGCCTTCAGTCTGAAAGAACCTTGGGTTCAGATGTGCTTGGTGCAACACACATACAAAGAATCCTACTGCATATAAATTTAATTGACATAAGATAACACTGCTGAAGCAGATAACTCCTAAATCAAGCTATGAGTGCCACATTTAGTATAAGGATGTGATTACTGAAAGGCAACCCCCACTCAGCTTAAAGACAAACTAAGATAGTTATAGGGCTCATGAAATTACAATGTTAGCATTAAATACAAGAATTACCAGTAAAGTTGTCTAAAAAACATCAGTGCACACTGTGTGATGTGTAAAACCTAGCTGGACATGTCATCCAGCTGTATTCTCAAGCTAAATAAAAGGCCCAAGAAATTTCAAAACCTCAGGACTATATACATGATAATTTAAACATAAATTGATAATATTAGTGTCAAACAAAAACTCTAGTCGAGGAACCTCAAGGAATTAAGACCATGTAGCCTGGTATGTACTGATGTCAATATATACTGAGAATGTAGCAACTTGATGTACCACAAGTGTCTAAGGAATCTGAAAAGAGATAAAAATGTAATTTCTCTCCTCTTCTTCATACAAACAATACCACCTAACCCACCCCACATCACAATAATGTGGGTGGGGGAGATACATAGCTTAAAGGAGATGTCTCTCTTTCTCTCCCTCTCTCCCACAGACACACAGACATACACACACACACACACACACACACACACACACACACTCACTCACTCTCTCTCTCCTAGTGAACCTATATTAACTTCAGTCACTGCAATTGTTCCCCAAAGGAATACAACTTGTCATGAAATCCTGAGTAAAAGGTCTTATGTCTCATAATATTTACAGAGTAAAAAAGTAACACTATTTAACCTTACTACTATCTGCAAAATAACATTTCCAAGGATACTAGATAGAGCTACCATGAAATAATCCAATAATTAATAAATAATTATCCAGCCTAATTATTAGGAGCAAACTTTCACCAGAACAGAATACCATGTCACACAATGGCACACGACCCTGCAATCAACGCCCCTGTAAGACTTGTGGGCTCATTTCTACCTCAGACTGTGTGGTTACATCACAAAACAGACAATTCCAGGTGCATGGGAGTTATACATGCATGTCACGACATGTTGTTTATTTCATTCAGTGCAAGAGATGTCCACAAACAGGTTATGTAGGAGAGACACGCCAACAGCGACCAGACTAGGATGAACTCACACAGACATACTATTACAGCAAGGAAGACTGAAAACCAGTGGGTATCACTTTCCAGCCTGACCACTCAGTCTCAGATATGTCAGTAATGGTCTTAAAAGGAAATCTCAAAACACACAACAGAGACGAGCTTTTGAGATTAAACTTATTTTGCATCTCAATATGGTAGCAGATGGGATGAACGTGATCTTGGCTTTATGGGACACTACAGAAACTAACATCCACAGACCTTTCTTCTTCAAACTGACATATTATAGGACTTCAGCATGTGTGGGGGGTGGATGCGTGTGTGTATGTATGTGTGTGGGTATGTGTTGTGAGGTATGTGATATAACAGATGTGGGGCTTGCTGTCACATTGAGGTAAGTCTTTATTTAGCTATATGGAGTTATAATGTGTTATTTTTATTTCACACACATAATGAATATTAATTTCTCCTTACTTTTTATCTTTGCCTGGGGGGGGGGATTGATTCCATTGCACCATATCCAGATTACCCAGCCTGCTAGTGTACATACAGGAGTGTTATCTTATACTGTTATATATATTTTTGTAATTCTGTACATATTGGGGTGTGTGATCTCATTTGCTTGGGGGTTCTGCACAGATCTTTTTACATTAGGCTAATATTGTAGTAATTTGTGGATATGTAGGTATGTTAGACCTCTGGTCTTACACATATACTTTATATTTACTTCTAGTTACCTTATCCTGGGGAGGGTGGCAGGTTTATTTCATGGTAGCTCTATCTAGTATCCTTGGAAATGTTATTTTGCAGATAGTAGTAAGGTTAAATAGTGTTACTTTTTTACTCTGTAAATATTATGAGACATAAGACCTTTTACTCAGGATTTCATGACAAGTTGTATTCCTTTGGGGAACAATTGTAGTGACTGAAGTTAATATAGGTTCACTAGAGAGAGAGTGTGTGTGTGTGTGTGTGTGTGTGTGTGTGTGTGTGTGTGTGTCTGTGGGGGAGAGAGAGAGAGAGAGACAACATCTCCTTTTGTATATCTCCCCACCCACATTATTGTGACGGGGTGGGTTAGGTGGTATTGTTTGTATGAAGAGGAGGAGAGAAATTACATTTTTATCTCTTTTTCAGATTCCTTAGACACTTGTGGTACATCAAGTTGCTATATTCTCAGTATATATTGACATCAGTACATACCAGGCTACATGGTCTTAATTCCTTGAGGTTCCTCGACTAGAGTTTTTTGTTTGACACTAATATTATCAATTTATGTTTAAATTATCATGTATATAGTCCTGAGGTTTTTGAAATTTCTTGGGCCTTTTATTTAGCTTGAGAATACAGCTGGATGACATGTCCAGCTAGGTTTTACACATCACACAGTGTGCACTGATGTTTTTTAGACAACTTTACTGGTAATTCTTGTATTTAATTCTAACATTGTAATTTCATGAGCCCTATAGCTATCTTAGTTTGTCTTTAAGCTGAGTGGGGGTTGCCTTTCAGTAATCACATCCTTATACTAAATGTGGCACTCATAGCTTGATTTAGGAGTTATCTGCTTCAGCAGTGTTATCTTATGTCAATTAAATTTATATGCAGTAGGATTCTTTGTATGTGTGTTGCACCAAGTACATCTGAACCCAAGGTTCTTTCAGACTGAAGGCAGTATTGTACTGTTAAACGTCTCTGACATCATCTTCTGTTTTTTTTTTGTTTTTTTTTTAAATGAGTATTTTAAACCAATGGGGATTTTTTTCTGTTTTTCTCTGCATTATCTAGCTGTTATAAGTATTGTATTTTCTAAACAACTGCCATGAGCTTCTGAAGAAGGACTGGTTGGTCCGAAAGCTAGAGCACTTTGTTCTTGTTGTTACATCTATGTTGGTCCATTAAAAGGTATCAAATCATTTGCTTCTGGATCTATTCTTGCAAGGACCAATATGGCAACTACTAAATCTAGATTGTAACCAGAGGTAGGATTCAGATCTCGGACTTTAGTGTTAAAAGGCAAAAGCAGTTAGAGCTGACTGAGTCTGTTCTTTATAGTTGGATCAGCTATTTGAAATGTTTACTTATGACCTGAATACAAGACCACCACTTCCTTCATAAGTAAATGATTTATGAAATCCTTCCCGTAATACTTAACATCATTTTCCGCTACAGCAAAATACAATAATTAATAAGAATAGCCTGTAAATACAGGTTACTCACCTGTAACAGGAGTTCTAGGAATGGTATATGTTGTTCATCCACACTTATTGGCAGGTTCCTTGCCGCTTTAAATCTTGCCGGAAGGTCTTCAAGCTGGCTCCTCCCACCCACCCGGGTGGTAAAACTCTCGGCTCCGCCCCATGACGCCAGATCTGGCCCGCTGGAAGCTCAGGTTGTGCGTCGAAGAAGGGGAGGTCGGGTATGTGGATGAACAACACATACCATTCCAGAACTCCTGTTACAGGTGAGTAACCTGTATTCTAGGGACATGGATATGTTGTTCATCCACACTTATTCGCAGACCTCCTAGCAGTTCTCCGGGAGGAGGGAGGCAAGACACCTCAATACTTACTTGGGAAATAAGGACTGAGAACCGAGGCCCCAAAACCAGCATCCCGGCATGACTCAAGGTCGATGTGGTAATGGGTAATGAAGGTGTGTGCTGACTTCCAGGTAGCAGCCCTGCAGATTTCCTGGATAGGGACGTCCCTGGAAGCAGCCACCGATGCAGCAGTATGGCGGGTAGAATGAGCTCTTATCCCACTGGGAGGCTCCATGCCCGCCAACTTATAGCAGAGATCTATGCAGGAGGTGACCCACCTGCCTATCATTCGCTGGCTGCAGGTCTGCCAGGTGCGCTTCAGCATAGGTGACAAACAGCTGACGAACCTCTCCCGATTTCAGCCGGCGCTCCTTATAATAAGCGAGCGCCTTCTAGGGTCCAAAGTATGGAGCCTGTATTCGGCCTCCGGAGGTGTGATTGGGGTAGAACACCGCAGAGTCAGCACCTGGTTAAGGTGAAACTCCGACACCACCTTCGAAGGAATTTCGGTGGGGCGCAGGACAACCTTGTCCCTGTGGAAGGCCAGGTAAGGAGACTCAATGCAAAGCACCTGGAGCTCTCCCATCCTTCTGGCTGACGTGATAGCCACCAAGAAGGCGGTCTTCCACGACAGGTGAGAGAGATCACACCTGTGCATTGGTTCGAATGGCTTGCCCATGAGCTTTGCCAGTACCAGCAGTAAATCCCACGGAGGTGGAGGTTCTCACACCGGAGGGGAAATGTGATCAAGGCCTTTGAAAAAGCGCCAGACCACCTTATCCTGTGCCACCGACTGCTCCCCGGCCCGCGCCCGGTAAGCAGAGATGGCTGCCAGGTGCACCTTTAGGGTCATCGACCTAAGCCCTTGACTAGAAAGGGACCATAAATAGTCCAAAATGCTTGCCACAAAACAGGAGGAAGGGTCCAAGCCCTTGCCCTGACACCAAATGGAGAATCTCTTCCATTTAAAGGCGTAGCATTTTCTGGTCGACTCCTTATGGGATGCCTCAACAACATTGAAGACCTCGTCGGAAAGACCCAAGGCCTGGAACTCTAGCCGCTCAGGAACCAGGCCATCAGGTGCAGGGATTGAAGGTCCGGATGGAACACCTTCCCCTGATTGACTGAGAGCAGGTCCGGGCGAGCTGGAAGCTGCCTCAGGAGCCTGGAGCTGAGGCTGAGGAGATCTGGGTACCGAACTGGCGGGCCAGTCTGGGGCTATCAGAATCACCTGCGCCTTGTCCCTCCTCACCTTGGAGAAGCACCTTGTGAATCAAGGGAAATGGGGAAAGGCGAAAGAGGCCCGGGGTCCACAGCCTCGAGAAGGCATCCCTGCAGCGAGCCCTGCTGAGGGGGCGGGCATGAAACAGCCTCAGCTCGATTCTCCTGAGGCAAACAGGTCCACCTGAGGTGTGCCCCAGAGGAGAACAGATCTTGTACTCCGGCAGGAGAGACCACTCGTGAGATGCAGCCCCTATCCGGCTCAGGGCATCGGCCAGGGTGTTGGAGGCTCCTGCCACATGAATGGCTAGGAGATCCGCCTCCAGGCTGCACACGAGTGACCAAATGCAGACAGCTTCCTTGCATAGAAGCAGGGAGCGCGTCCCGCCCTGGTGGCTTAGGTAGTACATGGTCGTGGTATTGTCCGTCTGGACTCGGACCACTTGACCCCGGAGAAACGGAGCAAAGGCGGTGAGAGCTAGGTGGACCGCTCGGAGCTCCAGCAGGTTCATGTGGCATCGGGACTCCCACGGGGACCAGAGGCCATGCACTCGGTGTTCCCCCAGATGGGCACCCCAACCCATCAGAGAGGCATCAGTCGATAGAGAGACCGTCGGCTCGGGGCGGACAAACGGGATGCCCTCCTGCAAATGGAATGGAACGGTCCACCACTGGACAGCGTTCCACATCTCCTGGGTCACTATCACTAGCTGGTCCAAAGGATCGCGGCGTTGTGACCACTGGCTGGCCAGTCCCCACTGAAGGGGGCGCATGTGCCAGCGAGCCCAATGGACCACACTGGTACAGGCTGCCATGAGACCCAGGAGGCGCAGGAAGTCCCGGGCAGGGCGCAATTGCCCAACCAGAAATGATTGGGCAAAGGAGGTAAGAACCTTGGCCCTGTCCGCCGGGAGTCGTGCTCTGGCTCGAAGAGAGTCGAGCTCTGCCCCGATGAACAGGATCACCTGCTTCGGCTCGAGTTCCGACTTGGCCTCGTTGATGAGAAGGCCAACTTGAGAGCAAACCTGGAGGGCCAGATCTCTGGACAGCTCCACCTCCCATCTGGAAGGGGCTGCTATCAGCCAATCGTCCAGGTAAGGGTACACCCGGACCCCTCGGCGCCGCAGGAATGCTGTCACCACTGCCATGCATTTGGTGAAGACCCTGGGAGCTGGAGATAAGCCGAAGGGCATGGCTCGGAACTCGAAGAGGGATCCCTCCGCTCGAAAGCGGAGGAATCTCCGATGTGACGGACGGATAGGGACGTGAAAGAATGCGTCCTGTAGGTCCAGAGAGCAGAACCACACACCGTGTTCCAGAGATGGTATTATCTGTGCCAGAGTGACCATCCTGAAGGTTCGAGACCTTAGGAACTTGTTCAGGTCGTGTAGGTCGAGAATGGGGCGCCAGCTCCCTGTCCGTTTCGGAACCAGGAAATACCTGGACACGAACCCGGGTCTGAAGGGGGTCCTACCTCCTGACACCACCTCTTGGAGGAGGAGCGATGTCGGCTCAGCAAGCCGCCAGTGAGGCTATGGACTCGAGGCCCCCGAGGTGTGACGGCTCTGAAGGGCGGACCTGCCTCGAATTCCAGAGGCAGGCCTTTTCCCACCACCTCCAGTACCCACCTGTCCATGGTAACAGCGGACCAGGCGGAAAGGAAGTGTCTGAGCCGTCCCCCCACGTGGGGAACCAGGGGTGAGGTGACAGGGATGGGGGCGACACCCCTCAGCCCGTCACTGGGCAGGCTTGGAGGAAGGACCGGCTGAGGGACCACCTGGGCCTTTTCCTCCCTGCTTCCTGTTGGAGGAAGCCGATGGCTTGGGTTTGGGATGCCAAGATCGAGCCTGCTGGCCCTGACGTTGCTGGGCCAGGCGCGCCATGGGCAGAAGGACGAAGGGTTAGGCTGTGGCTTTACGGCCTTTGTCCTTCTGAGCGGAAGAGACCGAGTCCAAGGTAGCATTGGAGTTCTCGATCCTGTGCAGGTGACCTTCCACCCCAGGGCCGAAGAGGTCTGTCCCCAAAAAGGGAACATCCGCCAACTTGTGCTGGGTATCCGAGGTAAAGGTGGATATCCTCAGCCAAGCCCGACGACGCATGGCCACTGCGGCCGCCACAGACCTGGCGCATGAGTCCCCAATGTCTAACGCAGTCTGGAGCTGCTGTTTTGCCACCGCCCTGCCCTGGTCCCGCACCTGCCTGACCGTAGTCTGCAGATCCGCAGGAAGATGATGACAACCTCATCCAGGGAGCCCAACAGGGCATGAGAAAAATGTGCTATGAGGATGGCCGAACTGGCCTGACGAAGGCCAAGAGAGGACGCAGCGTAGACTTTTCACCCGGCATAATCCAATTTCTTGGATTCCTTGTCGGGAGGTTTGTCTACATCCCTGGCGTTCCCGGCATGCCAGAAAACGCTGTCGGTAACCAACCCCTCGACCGAGGGGTGTTACGAAAAACCGGACAGGGAACCGGTAGGGACCGCATACTTCCTGGCCATCCTGGCCGAAGGCGCAGGGCAGGAAGCAGGATGCTGCCAAAGTTCCAAGGCTGGACCCACTATGGCTTCGGCCACCGGAAAGGCCTCCGTATGAGAATCCCCTCGGTCCAGAATCTCCGTGAGGGGATACCTGGCCCGTTTAGAAACGGGTTCGAGCTTCATCCCGGTGGACTCCGAGATGAGTCAAGCAACCCTAAGAAGGACGAGGGCTATCGCTCACTGACTGCCCTCCGAGGACTCCAAGTCCATGCGCTTGGAGAAGAGGGAGGAACCATCATCGGACTCGGAAGAGTCCTCAAAGAGCTGCCTCAGGCCTGAGCCACCCTCCACCTGCCGAGGTTTATCGGGAGTGAGGGTGACAGACAGCCTATGGGGCAAACCCAAGGCCGACAGAGAATTTTTGGTCGGAGCCCCAACTAATGGCTGTGGAGGCGGAGGTTCCACCAGAATCGGTGGGGCAGCTGGAATTGGCTGAACAACCGGCCTGGGAACAGGCTCCTTGGCTACAACGAGGGGTTGTTTCGGCCGCTCCGGTGACAGCCACTTAATGGCCGGGGAAGATGACTGAGTCGGCTTATTCCCGGTCAAAAGGAGCTGTTGCCACATGAGTTCCTCGTGACCTCCAACGCAATCCTGGCGCCCGGAAGTTTCACCTGTCCGAGGAAGAGGAAGAGCGGGCGGCGCCGCTATCACGGTGCCGAGACCAAGACCGTCCTATGGCGGGCGGATCGGTCGGACCCAAGGATGTCCGAGACCGAGACTGAGAGTCTCGACCAGGCCAAGGAAGGCGGGAGAAGTGTCGAAACCGCACTCCTCGGCTCGACGATCCCACCCAGGTCCGGAACCGGAGGCACAGACGAGCCGACGGATCCTCAACTCTCACCGGGGAACCGGGGAGGGATTCTCAGCTTCTCCAGCCGACAACCTGGCCTAACGGTCGGAGAAAATCTCGACCGCTGCTGCCGGAGTCTCGGCCAACTGACCTGACGGGACACCGTGGAAGCCAGTGGCCAGGCTGAGGGGTTGACCGAAGTTGACTGTCGACAAGGGAGGGGATCTTTCCCACTCCCAAGAGCGTCGACGGAGAGACTTACTTTTGCTCTTTTTGGACCTGGAAAAAGGTCCCGAAGAAGTTGGACCCTCACCTTTCGTCGAGAGGGTCAGACAAAGCTCCTTAAAAGAAGCAGAGTACGAGGCACCGAGAGAGAGCAGGACAAATGCCGCAGCCGAGGTAGAAGCGGCCTGCGCCGCCTCCTCTTCGAGGGCGATCATCTGCTCGAGCTGATCCACCGAGCCAGCCGCCATGGACACCGCCAACCAGGCCTCTTTAGATTTCACCGGTGGAATTCTCTTCTCGGGGCGCCCCAGTTGTAATCAGGCAGCACGGTCTTCAAGGACGTAGGCGGAAAAAGAAGAGCACAAGTCGCAGGCCTGCGGGTCGTGCTCAAGGCCCAGACAGTAGACGCACGTGGAGTGCGGATCCGTCTAGACATCTTCCGCCTCAGAGGGCACCTCCGAAACCGGAGTCGATTTGACCGCGTAGCTGCGAGGAGAAGAGACCAGTCTTTTTGAAGTAAAACTTTTTGATTTTGAACTTTCGAAGAATTAGGAACCAGTCTTAATTGCAGAGCGTTAAGGAGGGAACCTGAGCTTCCAAGCGGTAAGGGAGATCTGGCGTCATGGGGCGGAGCCGAGAGTTTTACCACCCGGGTGGGTGGGAGGAGCCAGCTTGAAGACCTTCCGGCAAGATTTAAAGCAGCAAGGAACCTGCCAATAAGTGTGGATGAACAACATATCCATGTCCCTAGAACAGTAAATATTCTTTCTTCAACTCCACAAGTACTGTTATAAAAATAAGCAAGGCCAGGGATCAAGCTAAAGTCCAGAACCCAGTAGTTCATAATGATTTTGAGGACTGGCAGTATAGCCTAGAGGTTAGAGTAATGCGCTGTGAATAAGCTTGGTACATCCAGCAGACCAGACCTGGGTTTGATTCTCACAACCTTCACTTGCATACTGTGTGACTCTGAGCAAGACACTTAACTTCTCCAGTGCTCCCAGGTCACCCCTGAAAACAGGCACTTGTGCCTAATGGGCCTTACCTGGCTACCAAAGACTAACTGGCTCTCCTGGTATGCTTCCACTGTGTCCTAAATTAAAGGGTTTTATATGGAATAATAATGTGATCACATCTAACCAATCACAGGTCTTAGTTTCTCTCATTTTATAATGCAGACTAAGTGAACTGCAAGGAAATAAATTGGGGGAGGGTCTCCAGTAACACATGAACCAAGAGTATAAAGCTTTAGTAGTTCATAGAATATCATCAGAACTTTTTGCTGAAATTATTTTCCTGTCACTGCTGTCCCACAGTTTATTTTGTGAAAGATATGGATCTGTGATCCTGTCCCCCAACCTACATTCCAGCTGCCATTTCTTGAAAAATAGAGGGAGGTGGTTGCTGGAGGAAGGAAGGACAGAAGATTTTCTTACAGCTGGGAAGGGACAGGATCTACATTTCTGTGGGAATTTTTGTGACTTACAGTAAGATGGAGCAGGTAGGAGAACAGACGCTTGGAGCTGGGCTGGGAAGATTAAAGAGTAGTTTGATTGACAGGCAATATCACATGACAGAGTGTGTTGCAGTTGCTGAGTAATATACACATGCCTCTGGGTGTTGTTAGGCAAGAGGTGAAGCAGAGTGTCTTTAAACATCCAGCAACGTAAATATTTCCACCAAAGACTGCAGTGCTTGAAGTTGTTATTGTACTTCTAGAATTATTCCATGTAAAAACAAAAAGCTGAAAAAGACACTGGGTAGGATATTCGTACATAGTTAGCACTAAGCACCAACAGGTAGCACAAAGCCTTAATTGTGCAATGCCTGGATACTGCTATATTAGAACAGACACTGCACACGTGCAGAGTGCACAACTGCAGTTCCAGTATAACTGTATTAGGACAAGATGCTAACAGGTGCCATTGTGCAGAACAGAGACACCTGCTGGCCACAAAGTGGTATGGGGCCAGCATCCTGAACAGGGCAATGTACGAGCACTAGCATATCCCAAATAGGACAGTGCTGGTACTCTACAATGCCGTATTCAAAGAGTAAAATGTTAATGACTCTGTAATGGATGCAGGCCACAAACGACACATTTGCATCTCAGTAACTGGCCAGTAACCCCAAGTTGCATCATGTCTCTATGCCGTGAATAGTGCGGAGGCATGGTGCAGCCTGTCTGATGACCCTTATCCACCCACCTGACCATAGCACTGCTAGCCTTTCCATCCCACAACACCAACTGTACAATTTACTTTATCCCTGTGCTAATGGTACCCCCTCCTCACCCCAATGCCCGATCTCTAATGTATGCCATCCCTGGAGTCCAATGACCCCCCCCATGCCTGATCTCTAATGTATGCTAAACCCGGCGTCCAGTTGTGCCCCCACACCCTCCTGATCCCATCTGGATGTAACAAAGATCCCTGGTGTCTAGTCATGCCCCTACCCTCTCCAGATTCCCATTTGCATGTGATAATGATCCCTGGTGTCAATTAGTCCCTCCCTCCTACTGGTAGCCTCTGGCCCTCCCAATGGTGGCTAGCACTTACCCTCTGTTCACCTCCCTAGCCATCTGCCATCTACCCTGTATCAGTGTACAAAGCTGTATATCAATACAGGACTTGCTGACTGAAAATAAACAAAGTCCACGAAAGTGCTACCATGCACGCACACAGACTTAAATTATTTTCTGCACTGTTGTACTTTGACCCCTAACTTGGCCAAAGCTTTTCACACCAGACTTTGGTGGAAGCTTTTAGGACCCCCCCCCCTCCAATGACCAGTTTACTGGTGATCTATAACTTCCAGCCAAAATGGTTGTTCAGCAGCTTGCCACTGAACACTAATTTTGGGTGGGAGTTATCTGTCATCAGTAAAGTGGCTGTGTGAGGGGGAGGCAGTCCAAAAGCTTTAGTATGAAAAGCTGTTATTTTGGCCAAGTCAGAAGTCAAAGTACAAATGTTTTGAAAATAAACTCAGTCTGTACACATGTGTGGTAGCGCTTTTGGAACTTTGTTTATTTTCAAACCGCAAGTCCATTATCGATGTACAGTTTTGTATAGCAAAGCAGGACTTGTGCAGGGCAAAAAGTGGCTGGCCTGGCCAGGGTGATGAGCAGAGGGTAAGTGCTGGCAGCTGTTTTGGGGGGGTGGGGGTTGGAGGCTACTGGGGGGAAGGGCAACACTGTCAAATCCAAACAGGGATCTGGTGAGGGTGGAGGGGACCACTGGACACCAGAGATTTGTTTCAGGCTATCGCTAGGCATCAGAGGAAGGATGGGGATAAGTTGTGACAGACATGGCGGCAGTGCTGCTGGAGAAGGGGGGGTCACATAGCACTCTGTGCGTTGTTCAAGGTGGGGTTTTGGAAGCAGTAAACAGTGCTGCGAAAGCAGCCTTTCGTCACTTCCTAAATCCACTGCACCCCATACGCAGGACGTTTCCCTCATTTGCATGAATGTAGTGGTATATTTAGTGCATACAAAGTTCCCACTTAGTGACACGCTAAGTACATCTTTGAATATAGTAGAGGCCACCACTGTGCTATATGCAATTAGCATGGGACAACCCCTGTTGGCTCCCCCTGCTAACTATTTGAATAACCGTCCCACTATTTTTAATTTAAAAATACAGTACAATGCAATATAATACAGTATAGTACAGTACAATACAATACAATATGGTACAATGCAACACACTATAGGGCAATACATATAGAATAAGGAATGGAGTAGTGTGTGTAATGAGAATGTTTCACACACCCAAAGTGTTTGATGCTACATTTTAAGGAATTTAAACAAGCATCCAACATAAGGGTGTGTAAAAATAGGATAAATTATGGGGCTGCAGTGTATCAAGAATTTACACATTTCGAGGTGTTGGATGCTACATAAAACTCCTAAGATTAAGCTCGAGGGGTTTATCTCAGCATCCAACACTGACGTGGGGTGTAAAATTAGAGTTTACACATCACCCCATGTTTTATTTTATATAATTGTTGGGTTTTGTTTTTTTCCACCTCAACAATTATATACAATAAGCAGTACACCTCTGTGCAGGTGCAGCCGCTGTCCGACCAGGTTTGAGCTGGGTGAGCGGTCGGACACAGGTGCTGCAAAACAAAAAGCTAAGTTAGTTTGCCAGGATGGTGTTTGAAATTGTTTGTGTTGGCATTCATTTATTTAAAAAAAAAAAAAAGGTTTTGCTTACTGCCAAATCGGAGCGGCGGTCTGGCTGGTGGCAATGCGGAAGAGCAGTGTCTGTGGCTGGGCATGCGAAGAGTGAGGGGAAACCTGGCGAGTGTTTGCCGTAATAAACACTCCTTTATTATGGCAAATTATGCCACAGGTTTCCCATAGGAAAAAATGAACCCATTAATTATATTTGAGTTTTCCACACTACTCCATGATTTATTTTATATAAACGCTGGGGAGCATTTTTCTGTCACAGCAATTATATATGCTGTTCAGCCATGGTCCGGTCAGGATGAAGTGCGGTGTGCAGTCCGCGGCAGATGAAAAGTTTCTTTTTTTTTTTTTTGGTTGTAGAAAGGTTTACTCAAGGACTAAATGTTTAAGTCAATAATGGAAAAACTCCATTGATGAGAGGTGATTTTGTTTTGTTAAAATTTACTTACCGCCGAGTGCTAGAGGCAGCAAAGCGTCCTGCAGTGAGAGAGGGAACAGTGGCGGCTGGCGTATGCACAGAGCACGGGGAAACCTGGCACGTGTTTGCCGTTATAAACACTCCTTTATAATGGCAAATTACAAATCGGGTTTCCCTTAGGGAAAAATATGCTTGCCAGTTATTATAGTACAATGCAACGAGGTGCAATACAATATATTTCAGTTCCGTACAATACACTTTACTTGTGTATAGCATCTTTCGTACAAACTGTATCTCACAATGCTTCACGATGACAAGAACAAAAAACAGGAAGCACAACAAATGAAATCTAGGGACTACAGTTATACAAACATATAAAAATGCATCTGGCATATCATATGTGATTCATGAAAATGTCTGCATTGTGCATGCACTGGTTCCAAGCTAACCGCAACACCTTTGTGATCTGATGGCAGTCAGATAGTCAGTTAAACAGAGAAAAACTAAAGATGGTTTCATGCAGCTTGTTACTATTTTTCTGAAGCAAGAGAACTAAGACCAAGAAAGAAAGAGACTTGAGAGTACTGCTCAGTGTGGAGTATAAATGGGAGCAACAGAGCGGGGCTGCACCTTGGAGAGCAAACAGAGTCATGGCATGCATCAAGAGAAACTTCGACAGCAGTTTGAGAGATGCTGTAATTGCCTTACAGCATACCCAGCCACACCTTGTTTAAAGGCACCCTTCCTCCTCTTTTTTATCTGCCCCCCAAACCCACATATGGACCCTTATCTCGTCTGAAGTCCACTGCTAAATATTTATAATTTTATGATGTCGCTTTTTGGGGGAGGGAAAGGATCATATTTTGGCTCTGTGGAGCAGAACCACCAATCCCTTCCACTTCCCAGTCTTCAGCACCACCCCTGCACTAACATGTTCTGTGATGTATTAATATGGGGAGCACAGGCGTGCTCCATAGGCTGCTACAGGGACTGGTTTGAAAGTTGTGGTTTTTAATACTTCAGGGTTCCATTTCAGACAAATCAAGGCCCTTGTTAGTTGAGCTGTCGCTTTGATTTATCCAAATCAGAACCCTGACGTATTGAAAAAAACAACTTGAAAACCAGTCTCCATAGTAGTCTAAGGAGTGCACTCCCCAGGCTCTCCGTATTGTTACATCACATGTCCTGCTAGCGTGGGGCAATGCTCAGGACCAGGAAGTGGAAGGGATCAGGGGCTCAGCTCCATTTAGCCAAAATATGATCCCTTCCCTCCAAAAAAAGCATCATCATAAAATTACAAAGTGTTCAACAGTGGACTTGGGGTCAGGTAAGGGTCCATATGTGGGTTTGGGGGGCAGGTAGAAAAGGTGCTCTTTAAAAGATGCTTACATAACTACCTGATAAATAATTTTTCCTATCAATGTACTTCTTGAATGTTATGTAGTCATGCCTCAACTATTAAACAACCACCACGCTCTGTAATCAATGGATCTCACTGTGTCTTAACATCTGTGTACTCGGTTTACAGCAGCGTCGGTACAGCCTGTAAATGGACCTACAGTCTAGTGTAGTTACCCAGCCACCAAATAAACATATAAATACAGATCCCACATCAGGCCTTACCTTGAATACAGTGTGCAGTTCTGTTCCTCATATCTGCCGAAAGATAGTGATGTGATTGAGAAAGGACAGAAGAGACCAACAAAGCTGGGAAAACATGGGCTGTGAGGATCAGCAGACAAGGTTGGGGCTATTTTCCAAGGAAAGGAATAATCAGAGAAAACAGGACCATAGTCTGAATAACTGAAAGGGCTAACATTATCAGATCAAATGATGAACTAGGGATGGGAGAACCATAAAAGGGTCGGAGGTTCTAAAAGATTCTGATAGGTATCCAAACCTTATCAGAACTTTCCAAGCCTTTTAGTTTAAAGTACAAAACTGTTTTATGTTCACCATCATTGTTCATCCTTATGCTATTGTCAGTAACAGGAAAGGAATCTAATAGCAACTTGGACTAGTACTACAATACCTTCAGCTTCCTTTTGGGTCTTTCTACCACCACCGGTCTTCTTACTAGATGAAGACCTGCTGGGGGAGTACAGTAATCTCCAAAAATCAAAGTTTTAATAATAATCAGAACTTTATTGGGACCTGAAAAAGGTTTTAGTAAGGCTATTTTACAGAAAATAGCATAGGTTCTGGGTGGTTCTGAACTTATCCGAACCAGTTCTCCCATCTGTAAAAAGGGGACACACAATGTCACTGAAAGGAGGAAGATTCAAGGGAAACAGCAGGAAGACATAAATCAGAGAATGAGTGGTGGACACTTGGAACAGACTTCCAGAGCAGGTGGTGTCAGCTGATACTGTAATGACCTCCAAACCCAGATTCAGTAAATACACAGAAGGGAAAATGGACAACAGGGTATTCTTACTCAGCTGGTGGGAGAGAGAGAGGAACTTTTTTTGTTTTATTTAGTTGTTTAACCAGGTATAGCACACTAAGCTGAAAGCTTTTTTACAGGAGCGACCTGGGAGCACAAGGAGGTTAAGTGACTTGCTTAGGGTCACACAGTATGCAAGTGGAAGCTGTGGGATTCAAACCCAGGTCTGGTCTGCTGGATGTCACCAAATTTGCAGCTCAGAGCCTTAGACCACTGCGCTATACTGCCTCCTACACACAGACTATGGTCCTGTCTTCTCTGATGGACTAAGTTTCCTTTCCTCCCTAAAGCTGTATGTATGTATGTAAGCAAAGAATAATGGTGCTTTAAGAGGTTGAATAAGATGCTGACCTGGTGGTCCCATCAGCAGAATGCCTGGCTTTCCAGCGGGGAGTGGACTCGATGGCGTAACTTCATTTGGAGTGGGCTTCGCATCTCCACGTGGCAGTTCATTGTCAATGGGGGGAGGTCTCTCAACAGCCTCTAATAACAACATCTGTATTTCATGAAAAAGCCAAAAAAGAAATACAAGTGGGATCCTCAGTTATCCAACTTGGCACTTTAGACCAAACAGTTTTGCTTAGAATAGCTGCAGTCATCAGTAAATGGTCCTACTGTAGTTAAGTGGAACATAGATGCTTACAGAATGAGTTTTAGAATCCTAGCAACTTCACTGGTTTAAACACATCACCTGACAATTCATTAATTTCTGGTAAGCAATAGTTCGTAACTAACCTGAAAAAGGAGAAAGACTTATTAATTGAGGCATACACGGGGTCTTCTAGAGAACATATGTGACGAATATGCGCATGGAGACACACTGCTGAGATATTGGAAAAAAAATTAGGGGCAATGTTGACAGTGCACCTTTAAACAAAACATTTTTCCATTTTATAAATGCAATAACCCACTCCAAGGCATGGGATTTCTTGAGAATTAATGCATTTCCTTGGTGCACTGAAAGTCACTCAGCCGCTGGCCTTGTGCCTTCCAATTCACTAAGGGGTGTGCATTAGTTCTCTTAAACAGTGTCAGTGGCTCAGTAGGTAGCACACTCGCCTCTGAGGCCGGGAGATCAGAGGGCTGTGGGTTCAGTTCCCACATCTAGCACTTGGGTTAATATCCCAGTACTGACACTGTAGTGCAGCATGAGAGGGGTGCTGCACTTCTGAGGTGTCATCTTTCGGATGAGACATTAAACTGAGGTCCCATCTGCCTGGATTGGTGGTAGTTCAGGTGGATGTTAAAGATCCCATGGCACTTATCGAAAAGAGTAGTGGAATTTCCCCGGTGTCCTGGCCTGATTCACTGAGAAAAATACCACCAACAGCTTAATCTGGTTCAAGGTCAGTTGGCATTCATCTGTATCCCCCTCCCCCGGGTCGTGCCTGAAAATAGGCAAGATTTGTCTAGTGCACTTACCTGGTCAACAAAAACTAAATAAAAAAAAAGAAATGCATGCTCTGTGGTTTGTTATTGCTTACATAGATAATGACGGCAGAAAAAAGGCCCATAGGCCCATTCAGTCTAACTACACTGCACTGGCCTTGGGGTCATTCCCATGTACACAATAAGCCCACTTCAGTACTATACACTGGAAAGAGGAAGCAGAGGCACAAATATAGGGTTAATTCAAACCCCCATGAACTTCTGGGGATTAATAATGGAGACTGAACTGTACTGAACCAATCTGACTTGGTTTGGCTTTGCATATTGTTCCGCTGCACTGTTATAAAATGATTCCACATAAGCTCAGTCAGTTCAGCAGCAGTTTAACAACTCTGGGAGCACGAGGTCTGCTAAAATCATTTGCTTTCAGTACTTTTTCAGTTGATTAGCCTCATCCCCTCCGCTGTTGTGCCATGCACTCCTGCAGTGTCTCAACAGAAGGCAGTGCCCGTACGCGACAGACATGGCAGCAGCAAGAAAGGAATCCGATCCATTAGCCTGCTGGATCCTCCAGGAATGCTGGAACCACCAAGGTAAGGAAGGCAAAGTTACTTACTTATAACTGGAGTTCTACTACAGGCATTCCTTTTACATTCACATGGCCCACCTGGCCTCCTCCAGCTATAGCCCTGTGAGTTCTAGAAGGAAGGGCAGCTGATTATCTATGTGTAGCATAGAATGTTAGGTACTACAGAAAGGGGAGGAGCCAAGGTTCCCGTCAATAGAGTTATAAGGACTTTGCACATTCCCAATGGAAACTGCAACAGCATGAATAAATTGAAGAACTTCAGATACCTAGAGCCTGAACTTCATTTCTCTATCACTAGACAGCACAGGAGCACAGGAGGGACTTTGACTCTGATTAATCAACCATTAATCATTACAAAGATGACTGTACAGTTAACGATGAAGTTGGAACCATTCTGAATGAGCATCTTCAGTAAAACAACTTCCTTCTGTTTTTCAAAGTCCCACACTAAAGTGTGATGCTGGCCCTGATTTACAGTTTGTGTGCTGAAAAAGGTTTTCTTTGTTTTGTGTTTTTTTTTACTCACCACTTTACTTTTAAACTCACTTGTATATGGTCGGTCCTGCCATCCTTTAGTGTGGGGGCTTGAGTCATGACTGATCCCTCTTATTTTTTTCTGAAATGCAGACTGAACTACTGAGATAATTGACACCCAATAAAGGCATGCTTAGTGGCTTGCCTCAACAGAATGATACCCTTCTATGTCGATGTTAGATGAAATAAAAAATAAATAGTATTGTTCATATTCCCTTAGGCATCGTAGAAAGGATAAATGTAAGCTACGGCTATGTTATATTATTACATTTGAATAGTTTAATTACTGTAGTAAGTACGACACACTTAATCCTTATAATGCTATAATTATTAGTTCTTTATAGTTAGGGAACAGCATCGAAAACATTACGGAGTAGCACTGTATGTTGTCGATAGCTGTAACACAACATTGATACTGTGACGATGCTGTGGCGAAGTATAAAAGTACTCCACTACATTAAAGGTCATGCAAGACCTTGTTTAGAGTGATAATTACTGGCAAACTGTGTAGGTATAACAGTAGAGAGACTACGTTATATTACTGACTGACTAATAACTTTCATTTAGTAGGGTATGTAATTTTCAAATGTTCATTACACACATTAATTAGTGGCCACACCATTTACAATAAGGGTTTTATTTTGGTCAGTATTATATAAACCCTATACTGGGTAGGTTCAACCCTGGTATAGGAGGCAGTGAATCTTCCTGTTTGTTTGCTGCTCCCTATATGGGGTGAACCAAATTTACAGGCAACAAAAGGGGCATGTGGGTCATTTTTCCTATTTGGGATATACACATATCTTGTATTACAGTATATGGTACGGATACATAAATTGTAAGACAGCTGTGTTACTTTGTGAAATAATAATACATAATAAGGGATGCTGTCAGAAGTCATTGAATAAGATAAACTAGTACCTGCTATATGTACTAGAGAGAAGTAACACTCTGCAAAGTGTCAGCTGGAGAATTAGGGGTCTTATGCTAAGAGGGGATAGTGGTTAAGGAGTGAGATCTTGAGGTTGGGATTAAATAGTTGTGCAAATTGTGGAGCCTGAATAAGAAGTAAGGCTATCAACTTTCCAAAGCGTAAAACTGGGATGTGCCATTTGGAAATAAATAATTTTTTTCTGTTAGACACAGAAAGTGGCTTACCGTAAACATGAAGATTTAGTAATCTTCTTCCTCTCCACACTCTGACTTCACTTTGTTTTAGTTCTTTTTGACCTCAGTCACACCACCTCGTGCTTCGGAGAGGCTACTGTCTTCTGACTGCCTGCCCTACTGCCACCTGTGTAGTGTCCAGCTAGTCAGAATTAAAATCTTAGGCCTTTAAGTCTCTTTCTCTCAGTTTCTGCCTGTAAAATTATTATACTCACACCCACACACTTTTCTTTGTCTTTTAACCAAGTAATTATTGACACCCATCCTTAATTAACCAAGTAATTGACAAGCAGTGCAGGGCTGCAAGGAGTATTGCTACCACACACTGACTGACTGACTGCACTCTCACACTGTCGCCTCCTGCTGTGAGCTACTGTCAGAACGCAGGAAAACAGCTGCAGCAGCCGGACGGACGGACGTTGCTAACAGGCATGAGCTTGATCAGGTTAGGTCAACGTCAGCCAGGTTGAGCGGGGGGATACAGAGCAGCAGTGTCAACAAGGGAACAAGTCAGAAGTCTGCACAAATTTATCAGTAATCATATAATCTAGTACACTTTAACAGCAACACAATACAAATGGCTAGTGGTGTTGCCAGCTGCCCACGCCACAAACCACTAAACTGTTAACTGTAAGGACCAGAGACGAGTTTGTTCCATTCCCAGACTGGCTGGAGGCTCATCATCAGAGCCAGATGAGTAAAATACAGTAAATTCCATCCAGATCTACAACATTACCAACAACCCAACAAACAAGAGTACTGACTGAGCCACAGAGATAATCTGACAAATAATTATTTGGTTCCCCTCATGGTCATCAACCTTACCTACTATATTAAGCACTGGAGTCTCAGACACTGTGTGTGACTCACTCACCTCAGACAGACCTGCAGCAGAGATGGACTGGGTCTGGTCTTCTTCTTCTCATGATATCCGAGTGGAGTCCAACTGGTATTTCTGACTATACCGCGTCCCGTGATGAGACTGGGCAGGTCAGGCTGAGACAAGAGATGAGACTGATAGGAGTGAGCCGAGGGGCAGACCGGATGATGCACGGGCAGGTGGCCACATGATGATCCCCCCGGACTATTCCTCCACATTCCTCAGACCTCGCCCCCATGTTGCCTCCTTCCTGGCCCTTGCCCTTGTCCTCCACCATCCACGGACAGACCCCAGACAGATCACAGACAGATGCGGACAGACAACCACTACATGGCACGTGTTGCTGGCTTTTTTGCAGCTTGCTTACTGTACAACATGTTTAGTCACAGTCAGTGACCATCCATCCATGCTGCAGGGAGTTGGACTTCTTGATAACCCAGTGGGGTCCGGAAGAAACTGAGGAGCCCGCCCCCAGCTTAAGCAAACAACAAGCTAACCAGTCAGCTGCTTAGCCTTCAGATAGTGCTCCTCCTCCTCTGACATTGATTGACGAGTGTGTCTCGTCAGTCACGCTGACATCGGTAAACACAGGGGCAGAGACACTGTCTCAAGACGCTCCAGCAGCACACAGTGGTGCTGAGAGTGAGACAATCAATTTAAAAATTAAAGGTCCATTATCATCGTGTCGAAAACTGCAAATGAAACTTGTTGAAGGTTAGTTTAGTCAACACAGCTACGATGACAGGATGGGATGGGGAGTCACATGTCAGCAGTGCATGGCCTGGGACAAAACTGGGACAACTGTTTGAAAACTGGACATTTCTTTAACTTGGGCAAAACTCTGGGGACACTGGCACATGCACCCTAAAAACGGGACTGTCCCGGGAAAACTGGGACGGTTGGCAGCTTTAATAAGAAGGGAAGTAATTTGGAACTGTGGGGGTTGCCCAGTTTGTAAGAGACTTCGTATTCTGCAGGCCGAATCAGCAGCAGCATGGCCCATGGTATGACAGCTGCAATGCAAGCTTGAGTGGGACCAGGCGAGTCCTATACTCTCTGCACTACTACTGCAACCACCACTGAGAGTTAGGGATCAGGGATGGGATATGGTGGGAAAGGGGAGAACCAAGAAAGCAGCTCAGTGCCAGAGTATATGTAAAGCTAGTATTCTGTTGTGCACCACATTCTCCTCATGAAGACAATGTGGACAAGTAGATCCCCCACCAGAAGGAGAAGCGCACCGCTAATCTCTCACAGACATGGATGTAGTTAATAATCCAACAGGGATGAATTTTAGTCAAAGACTTGAAAAGGGAAGAGAGTGCTTATAGTGGGTGACTGCATTGTGGGGGGGGGGGGGCAGAGCTTGTTGTGTGTGCAAAGGACCAGAAAGGAGTTGTGGTTCACTGTCTGCCTGGACAACAGCTGAAAGGCTTCACACAGGGTTAGATAGGGAGGGTCATGAAGTGCAACTGAAGTCGGATATCACTGCTCATGTGGGAACAAACGACCTAGCATCAAAAGATCTTGAAGCAGTCAGGGATAATTTTATGGTCCTGGGGTGAAGCTCAAGACTATCAAAAATCTAAAACCTTCTATGAGGTACTCCCAGTACGTGGGAGGGGGTAGAAAGCATTAAATGCAAAGGTTTAACAACTGGTTAAAAAGTTGGTGCACAAAAGAGAGGTTTCATTTCATTTGGGACTGGGGGAATTTCTGGGGAGATAGGAGGTTATATAAGCACAGTGGCCTTCACCCTAATAGGAAAGGAACAATGGCATTGGGACCAAAGTTCGACCCTTATGTACTAGGGCATTTAAACTAGTTGGTCAGGGGGCTTGGGCCAGGATAACCTAAGAACTAAACTGCAGTTGAGTAAACTGGTAAGCGCACACCACATCTTAAAAATCAGGGAGGGCGTAAAGGATGGGGGGGTCAGTATTATGAGCTACCCAGAAAACAGAAAGGGGATTGGTGACATTGTTGGAAAGCTTGCATCAGGTAAGATAAACAGAAACAACAGAGTGAAAATGGGTGGGGGGGTGTGCAAACAAATGCCAGAAACCTTGGCAATAAAATGGGAGATCTCAATCTCATACTGCAAGGAAAAAGACACAGGTGCAATGTGAGAGGGCGTTTCTTCACAGAAAGGATGGTGGAGCCCTGGAACAGACTACCAGACTGAGTAGTGGGGGCTAAATCAGTGGAAGAATTCAAGAGGGCACAGGACAAGCATATGGGGCTGAGTATCAGGGGGAGGGTGGGGGAACTGTAGGGGGAAAAAAGTGTAGACTACTTGGGCCAGTATGGTCCTTTTCTGCCGTCAAGATTGAATGATTCTCTCTCTCTCCGTCTCTCCCCACCCTTACCTCCATCCCTACCCCTCCTATATGCCTATTCTCTCCATCTCTAGGCAACCTGTAACTGTTGCCTACCCCCTTTTTTATCTCCCCATCCCTTCTTCTTCTTCCTCCTTCTCTGCTAGGTCCTGTCCCCTTGCAGGGTTCTCAGCATCCTGAAGGGGATCAGTTCTTGGCTCCCAGTCCTCTCCTTCACCTTTCTCTGCCAGGTCCTGTCCCCTTGCAGGGTTCTCTGCATCCTGAAGGAGATTAGTTCTTTGCTCCCCCCTCCTCTCTGGAGGTCCCCCTCATCTCCAGGCACAGTGGATGGTTCTCCTGTGGGAGAGCAGGGCCAGGGAGAGTGGTGCGTAGAGGACACAGTGATGAGTGAGTGGGGGGGGAGGCAGTGGCAAAGCGGCAGATGGAGTTGAGAAGGATGTCTAGTTTGGAGACAGAAGAGGATGGGGTCATTCCATAGACAGCACTGGCATAATCCAACACTGACAAGACTGTTTTGATTACGAGCTCGCATCAAGTGGGGATGGGAGGCTGGCTTTGTGTCGATAGAGGATCGCGAGTTTGGGCCTGAGTTTGGTGCAGATAGCCTCAATGTGAGTGGAGAAGTTGAGGTGGCTGTCCAGCCAGACTCCAGGTACTTGAAGACTGGGACTAGCTCAAGGGGTGAGCCATCCAGAGTGGTGATTGCTGGGGTGGGGGGCAGGGAGGTAAGCTTCTGTCTGGATCCAAAGAGCATGGTGACAGTTTGGCATTGAGTTTAACTTGCTTATCCAGGAACCAGGATTGAACCCGGTTAAAGTCATGTTGGAGGTTGGGGAGGACACTGTCATGGGAAGGGCCAGAGGCATAGATGACAGTGTCTTCTGCCTAAAGGTGGATTTTGGAGGAGAGACAGGCAGAGGGAAGATCATTTATGAAAAGAGAGAACAGGAAGAGGCCAAGGATAGAGCCTTGGGGAACCCCTGCCAGGACAGGGAGAGGGGAGGAGAGTGAGCCACCTGTTTGGACTGACTGCTGTCTATTTTGAAGGTAAGAGTGGAACCAGGTGACGGCAGGTTTAGCGATGCCAAAGGAGCTAAGTTTATGGAGAAGCAGGGGGTGGGAGGCTGAGTTGAAAGCTTTTGCCAAGTCGATGAAGATGGCAGCAGTGTTTAGGCTATTGTCCATGGCAGAAAGGATGGAGTCAGTGACGCACAGCAGGGTGGAGATGGTGGAGTGGTGTTTTTGAAATCCTGACTGTACGGATGAAAGGGAGTTGTTTGAGGAGAGAAAGTCTGAGAGCTTGGATAGTATTAGTGATTCCTGGACTTTAGCAAGGGAAGGGGAGGATCGAGATGGGCCTGTAATTCCCTGGTGAGGAGGGATCACCACCTTTATGCAACGGGAGGACCTTGGCCAGTTTCCAGGCCTTGGGAATGGTGGCTGTGGGTAGGGAGAGATTCAGTATGTAAGTCAAGGGGGTGACTATTGTGGGGGTGGAGATGTGGAGCAGTTTAGGGTGCATACCATCGGGGCTGGATTTAGACTGGTTAAGGGAAGTGAGTGCATTATAGATTTCCAGTGGGGTGAATGGAGGAAAGAGGAACCCAGAGGGAGGGGAGGATGAGTCAGGAGAGTCGGGGGAGAAGATGGAAGAAGGAGTGGGGGGGGGGATCAGGCATGGCACAGGAGATGAAGAAATTATTGAAGACCTCAGCAACAGAAGCAGGGTCCAAGATAGAGCTGCCATTGATCTTTAGGACTGTACATGCTTGTTTGGAAGGGGGGTCGAGAAGGGAGTTGATCACCTTCCAGAAAGGTGCAGGGAGTTTTGGTTCTGAGTAGTTTGGGCTTTAAAATATGAGGACTTGGACTGCAGGATGGCCTTGGTGCAAATATTTCTGAGATGCTTGTAAGACTGGAGATCACTTATAGCATGGGATGCTTTATACAGCCTCCAGGCCTTGTCCCTGGAATGACACATGGCGATGAGGTCAGAGGTAATCCAGGGGTGGTGGTAGCGTTTTACCCTAATTTTTCTTAGGGGTGTGTGGAGGTCCCATATACGCTTGAAGATTTCTCAGAACCGGGATACGGCAAGGTCTACATTTCATATGGAAAAGACTGGTAGCCAATCCATATTAGTGAGATCTTGCTGCAGGGCAGCTTTGTTTAGGAAGTGTAGGGAGCAAGACCAAATGAATTTGGGATGGGAGTGCAGGGAGTGGATTTTGCGAATGCAATAAGTAACAAAGTGGTCGCTAAGGGCATCGGAGAGGGTGCCTGAGGCAGGGATCCAGTGGGGATCGGTGGATAAAATTCAATCCAGAAGGGAGCGGTTTTGGGACTGGTGGTTTAGGTGGGTTGGTTCATGGATAAGCTGGGAGAGGTTAAGGACTTCTATCCTTAGGGTGGTGGGTTTGGTGGATGAGGAGAGCCAGTCAAGACTAAAGTCGCCTAATAGCAAGAGTTCACTATTTGATGTGCTGGAGGACATAGAAGAGATGGCCTTGATGATGGCATTGGGTGAGGTCTTTGGTGGGGCATACAGAACCCCTACATAGAGTGAGGTGGAGGAGGGGAAGGATAGGTGAGCAACAATGGATTCGTGGGAAGAAGGGCAGCATTCCTCGAAAATAATTGAGCTCAAAATGGATTGCCTGACATACAGGGCTACCCCACCCCACCCCCGCTACCTCTGTCCTGATATGTTGTAGTCAGGAAAGGTGAGAGGACCTGTGTGTACAAACTTTACTTACTGTGTCTTTCATGCTCAAAGTGAGAGAATTATTGGATCTTCAACTAAGGCAGTGAGAGTGCCTTGAAAGAAAAGAAAAGTCAGTGTGTGTGTTCTGTGCTGGGAAGGGTACTTATCAACTTACTTTGCTAAATCAGTAGGAGGAGAGAGATCTTAATTGGGGGGTGGCTTAGACAATATAAAAGCAGGTGACCCCAATTACAACTTCCTGTTGCTAGCCTTTGGAAGACAGAAACCTTGCTTGTAGAGCAGAAAGCAGCTAACTAAAAGAAGCTACAATTTTTCTTACTAATTGCCCTCCATCCCACCCTCCCAAAGCCAGTTCTACTTTTATAGCCACTGGATTTGACTGACAACAGGAACTTCCTGTTTGGCAGTAGGAAGGGAAGGATCATAGAGAAACATTAGTTTTGTCAGCCCTAAAGGAAAAAAGTAGCTCGCTCTCCCCCCCAGCTGCTGGTAGTCTGACACCGAGCAAGGAAGAAGGAGGCTATTGAAGAATATATGAAGTTGCTGTCCCAGAACAGGAAGGGTGAGAGTTGTAAGGAGAGGAGAGGAGAGAGTAAGCATACAGATAAACAGGAGAGGGGACACAAAATTAGACATGACAGGAGTGGTGCAGTGCAATGGCTGTGGGGTGGCAGTGTTCCGGGAGACATTCTGGAGGCTGCAATGCTGCCCTTTTTGCAGGCACCTCTCTGGTCTGAGGGAGGAGGTTGCCATTCTCCAGGCTGACCTGGCCAGGATTCGTGAAACCTCCTCCCCCACCCAGGGACCACCAGGGCCAATGCCACTACCTCAGAGGTTGCCAAGAAAGAGGAGCGGCTGGACCAGGGTGGGCTCAGGGAGGGAGAGGGTGGTGGAACACAGTTGCATCCCTCCAGCTGTACCTCTTCACAATTCATACACTGTTCCAGTGGATAGTGGTTCCTCTATGGAGGTACCTGCAGTGGAGACCAAGGAGGATGCTGGGAACCTTCACAAAGGAGACCCACAGGAGGGTGGCATGGGACCCCACAGGGGAAGGAAACAACTCCTGGTGAGGGACTCAATCATTAAGGAGGTAGAAGTGGGGGAGGAAGGGGAGAGGGAGGTAAGGTGCCTGCCTGGCACCACAGCTTGGAGGGACAGGAAGCGAATCCTCAGGATCGTGGGAGCAGCTGTACAAGGGAGGGAGTTGGAAGTCACTGTTCCCCTAGGGACAAATGACTTGGCTAGGAATGGGATCAGAGCAGTGCAAGAGGAGTTTGTAGAGTTGGGTAGGGGCCTTAGACAAGTAGCGCATACGGTAACCTTCTCGGAGGTGCTGCCTGTCTATGGCAAGGGTGATGTTAGGCACTTCTCACCAGGAATTCAATGAATGGTTGAAAACTGGTGTGGAGCCTAGGGTTTTGGCTTCATTGGGGCCTGGGGAGCTACCTGGAGGATGCAGGCCTATACTGGGTGCGATGGTCTGCATCTGTCCGGGGACCAGGATCCTAGGTGAGAGGTTTAAATGCTCATTGACAAGCATTTAAACTAGCCAAGGAGGAGGCACTGAAAAAGAGCAGGGAAATCCCAGCCTCCCCCCAAAAAACATGGTAATTCGTGAGGTAAACACCAAGGTAGAGAAGTCATTAGGGAGCAGGACAGAGGTAAATGTAAAAAAAGGCAAAGGCAGTAAGGACAGGGATGGGGCTAAAAGGGGTAAGGCCATCAAAAAGTGGAGGGTGATAAGTATCAATGCCCGTAGTCTGTGTAACAAGCTCCCTGAATTAGTGGCCTTGATGGAAGAGGGTTGCCTGGATATTGTGGCAGTCACAGAAACATGGTATACAGAGAACCATGACTGGGATGTCAACATACCAGGATACACAATCTACAGGAGGGATAGGGAGGGTAAAAGAGGAGGAGGAGTAGCTCTCTATGTAAAGGAAGGGATCAAAGCAATAGAACTAAAGAGTAAACAAGGAGCAGATGAGGCACTCTGGGTCACCCTGGAGACAGGAAATGGCACCACAATCCGCATGGGGGTTGTATATAGACCCCCATCTCAGGGGGAAGGAATGGACAAGGAAATGATAGAAGGCATCCTTAGAATGGCAGAAAAAGGGGAGATATTGTTGATGGGGAACCTGAATACGCCAGATGTTAACTGGAGCACCTCTGCTGCAGGCACAACCAAGAGCAGGGTCATTCTTGATGCCCTACAAGGGGCATGCCTCAGAAAGTTAGTATTGGAACCCACTCGGGAGGGAGCAGTCTTAAACTTGGTACTCTCAAATGGGGATGGAGAAAGAATCTCAGAGTTAGAAGTGGGTAGCCATCTGGAAACAAGCGACCACTAAACAGTGTGGTTCACGATAAACAGAGCCATACAATCAAGCCATACAAAAGCAAAAGTATTGGACTTTAGGAGGGCTGACTTTGGGAAAATAAGAGAGTGCCTCAGAAAAGCACTAGCAAACAGGCAAGAAGGGGGAGTGCAGGAACAATGGGGAGTAATCAAAACAGCCATCACAGAGGCAACAAGCCTTTGTGTAAAGCAAATCAACAAAACACAACGAAGGAAAAAAAATGCTATGGTTCCCAAAAGTGGTGGTAGGGAAGGTTAAGGAGAAAAGGACAGCATTCAGGAAATATAAAGAAACACAGAAGGAGCAGGACAGAGAACTTTATCAGTTAAAGCAGAAAGAGGCAGGGAAGGCAGTCAGAATAGCAAAGGCCCAAACCGAGGAAAGGATAGCCAACTCTGTTAAGAAGGGAGATAAGACCTTTTATAGGTACATTAGGGAGTGAAGAAATACCAAAGGAGAGATACTGAGGCTTAATAAAGGGGAGGGAATGTGGGCAGAGGGTGACAGTGAAAAAGCAGGGATACTGAGCGAATATTTCTGCTCAGTATTCACAAAGGATGAGGAGGGGGAGGTACCTAAACCACAAGAGAAACACTCAGAAGACAGGGGTCGATACCAGTCCATTTACAGAAGAAAGGGTTCTGAAAGAACTAATAAAATTGAAGGTGGACAAAGCCATGGAGCCTGATGGGATTCACCCAAGAATTATAAAAGAACTAAGGGTAGAACTAGTGACACCGCTGACTACTCTAACAAATCATGGGAGGATGGGGTGGTACCTGAGGACTGGAGAAGGGTGGATGTGATTCCTCTTCACAAAAGTGGGAGCAGGACAGAGGCAGGAAACTACAGACCAGTTAGTTTGGCCTCAGTGGTAGGGAAAATGATGGAATCACTTCTGAAGGAAAGAATTGTTGAGTACCTAGAGGCCAGTGGGGCACAGGACCCAAGGCAGCATGGATTAACGATGGGAAGGTCGTGTCAGACGACTGTAATAGATTTCTTTGACTGGGTGACCAAAGTAGTAGACCAGGGAGGGGCTCTGCACATGGCCTACCTAGATTTTAGTAAGGCATTTGATAAAGTCCAACACAACAGATTAATACACAAGTTAGCCAGCCTTGGAGTGGGTCCCAAGGTGGTAGCCTGGATAACAAATGGCTAGACAACAGGATGCAAAGGGTAGTAGTAAACAGAGTCCACAGTGAAGAAAGGAGGGTTACTAGTGGGGTACCGCAGGGTTCCGTACTGGGACCAGTCCTTTTTAATGTCTTTATAAGTGACATTGCAGAGGAACTGGAAGGAAATGTATGTCTCTTTGCAGACGACACAAAGATCTGCAACAGGGTTGATACACAAGATGGAGGGGAAAGGATGAGAAGGGACTTGGCAAGGTTGGAGGAATGGTCAAATATACAGCAGCTCAGATTCAATGCAAAGAAGTGCAAGGTAATGCACCGGGGAAACAAAAACCCAGGGGAAGAGTACACAATGGGGGGTGAGATACTGACAACAGTAAAAATGGAAAGGGACCTGGGGGTAATTATATCAGATGACCTAAAGGTGGGCATGCAATGTGAGACGGCATTAAGGAAGGCTGGGGGGATACTGGGATGCATAGGGAGCGGCATCAATAGTAGAAAACAGGAAGTTATTATCCCTCTGTACAGACAGTTGGTGAGACCCCATCTGGAGTACTGTGTGCAGTTCTGGAGACCCCATCTCTGCAAAGACATAAACAGAGTGGAGGCTGTCCAGAGGAGAGCAACCAAAATGGTGCAGGGTCTGCACCAGAAGACATACGAAGAAAGACTAAAGGAGCTTAATATGTATACCCTTGAGGAAAGAATGGAGAGAGGGGACATGATAGAAACTTTCAAGTACCTCGAGGGAATCAGCAAAGTCCAAGAGGGTAGTATCTTTCAGAAAAAGAGATGTGCAAGAACAAGGGGGCACAATTTGAAGATAGAGGGGGGATGGCTCAGAGATAATGTGAGGAAGTATTTTTTCATGGAGAGGGTTGTGAATGCATGGAACAGCCTCCCTGAGGAGGCTGTAGAGCCAAGAACAGTGGGGGAATTCAAGAATGCATGGGACAGACATAAGGCAGTCCTAGTTGGGGGGGTAGGAGGAAGTAAGCTGTTGGTTAAGTAGGATCTGCAGCTTATCTGTTAGGTAGGAAAATGGGCAGACTAGGTGGGCCAAGCGGTCCTTATCTGCAATCAAATTCTATGTTTCTATGTTTAGTACTCTCAGGCTGTGAGAGTGCCTAGAGTCTGAACATTACTAAACTGATTTTTATTTTTTGTACTGTTTCTCTGAGAACCGAGTGTTGGACTGAAATATCCAAGCAGGGCTAGAAGGGTTTATATTAATTTTGTTTTTAGTATTTGTATTGGGTGGGGATAATTTTATTTTATCTTTGTTTATTTTTTGGTAGGGATATTTTATAGTTTATTGTTTGGTTATAATATATTTTAGTGGATACTAATAATTAAGTTTATTTAGAGTTGTGCTTGTTGTAAACCTTTTTTGTATTGTTAGTTTCTGGATTTTAAATTAGGGGTGGGGTGGGATTGTTTTTGTATTATTGAGTTAATTTGCTTTGGGTTGGGTTTTTATTTTCGTTTATTTGGTTTTTATTTGTGTTTACTGTGATGTGTTGGGGAGGTTTAGTGATGGTCAGGCACTATTCCTCCACCAGGCTCAGGGAACTGCACCCCTTTGAATGTCCCCCTTTATCATCTGACACCTATTTTAGGTGTCGTGCCTTGGGCATACTTAAGGGGCGTAAAAGAAGGGGGAGATCTGGGCCTGGTGGGGGACAGGAAAGGGGAAGGCGGATTGGAGTCGTGGGGTCCAGGAGACGCCCTTGGGCGAAATGGAGCCAGGAAAGAGGTTTTCCTTGTCTTGTCTCCATACCCAAGGTCTCCGACATTAGCGGGCAGGCGCCGAGGTCTTCCCTGATGGCTCATCCTGCCTTGGCGGTGTTATGCAATGCCAGATCTATTAAAAACAAGACAGCTATTATAGCTGATCTTGTTGGAACTACTGATCTGGCTTGCATCACCGAGACCTGGCTGGATGAAAATGCAGGTCCTGTATTGGCTTCAGCAACTCCAGCCGGGTTCTCGGTGATTCACCGTCCAAGGTTGGATCATAGGGGTGGGGGTGTGGCCATTATGTTTAAAACTGAGCTGGATCTTGTGGATGTGCCATTGGGAAGTACCAGATCCTTCAAATATATCCTGGGAGAGGGTGTAGGCTGTGGGATTCTCCTCATCTACCATCCACCAGGAGATGGAAGAGAATTCCTGCAGGAGATAGCAGACTTCATCGTCGAGATGGTGTTGAGGTCCCCCAGATGGATAGTTCTGGGGGACTTCAATGCCTGGGTCGATGATGAACTCTCACATTTTGGTCAAAATCTCCTCCAGCTGATGACAATGCTGGGCCTTACACAGGTAGTTACCTCCTTGACTCATGTAGGGGGGTCACTCGTTGGATCTGATCTTCCTTTTGGGTATAGAGATAGCTGATCTGGGGGTGGAATCAGTCACCTGGTCTGACCATCACAACATAAGATTCAGCTTCAGGGCCCCCCCAATAGGTCTGCCCCTACGGAGATGGTTCAGTACCGCCCTTTAAGGGGGGTTTACTCCAGTGACCTATCGGCGGTGCTGGACCTATCGGGCTTGTCAGGTGAATGCATGAGTCCAGATGATCTCGTATTAGCCTATAATAAGGCTGTGGGAGATGCTCTGGACAAGATTGCTCCTGTTCGTGTTCGACCTCTCACCCTTCGCCCAAGGAGCCCTTGGTTTGATGGTTCTTTGAAGGAGTTGAGGAGAGTTGGTCGAAGGATGGAGAGAGCCTGGCAGAGGTCCGGCCGTGATGCTGACAGGCTTAGGTTGATGGCACATTATGATAGCTATGAATCAGAAATCACCCGTAAGAAGACATAATTCCTGTTCAGGGAGATTTCTGCTATGTAAAATCGACCAGCTCAGCTTTTTGGGACTGTTGACAGATTGTGCAATCCAATCTGTCTCCAGCCCAGAGAAGCTTTTTCTCAGCTAAGATGTGAGGAGTTTGCTTGATTTTTCGCAGATAAGGTTGCTAGTATCGGGTCTGGCATCGGTCCGGCCTCTCCTATGAGGGATTGCAGTGATCGACAGGAAGTGGCAAGCATTCGGTCTGTCTGGTCAGACTTTTACCTGCCAGAATTCATGGACATTATAAAGACCATCCAAACATTGTACCCAACCAGTTGTAGTTTGGATCCAGGCCCTACACCCCTTTTAGTAGGATGTGTAGATATTATCTGCCCGATCCTTGCTGAAATTGTCTGGAAGTCCTTGGAGAGTGGGGTCTTTCCTGACCCCCTCAAGGAGGCGGTCATTCGACCACTCCTTAAGAAATCCTCCCTGGATACAGACTGTCCAGCTAACTACCGGCCTATCTCTAACCTGCCATTTGTTGGTAAGGTTATTGAAAAGGTGGTTGCGCTGCAATTGGATGATCATCTTACAACACACAATGTCTATGATTCTCTCCAGTCTGGTTTCAGGAAGAAGCATAGCATGCAGACTGCTCTTGTCAGGGTACTGAATGACCTCCTAATGGCTAGAGATCAAAAGGCTCGTACCATTCTGGTCCTTCTTGATCTCTCTGCTGCATTTGACACTGTAGACCATGGGGTGCTAATGAAGCACCTGCGGCTTTTTTGCGGGCTGTGTGGTACAGTCCTTAAATGGTTCCATTCTTTCCTCATGGGCAGGTTTCAGAGAGTTACCACTGGAATTTATTCCTCTGGGTCTCACTCCCTGCTCTGTGGGGTGCCGAAGAGCTCCATTTTGGCCCCCATGTTGCTTGCAGTGTATATGATGCCATTGGGAGATATCATCAGGTGATACAGTCTGAGTTTTCACTGCTATGCAGATGATACTCAGCTGCATATGTCCTTTTTGCCCAGACAGAATGATGCACTTTCTGTGCTAAATAATTGCCTTGCTGAAATCAGAATTTGGATGAGCTCCCGCTGGTTGAGACTGAATCCAGATAAGACTGAAGTGCTGGTAATGGACCCAGGCCATCTGGGGGCGGGTTTGGGGGCTGGACAACCATCAAGTTTGTTGCTTGGTGGTATACAGCTCACTACCTCAGACAAAGTGCGAAACCTGATTGTTATTTTTGATGATGATTTGACTCTAAAGCCTTGGGTTTCAGCAGTCGTTAAATCATCTTTTTATCATTTTAAGAATATCGCTGGGTGAAACACCTGGTTCCTCCAAATGATCTTCCAACATTGGTCCATGCCCTTGTCACCACCACTCTTAATTACTGCAATTTCCTCTACCTAGGGCTACCAGGGGTTGATATCCACTGCTTGCAGCTGGTGCAGAATGTGGCAGCCAGGCTTTTGACTGGGACTTCTAGGACCAGTCATATTACGCCTGTGCTCCGCGAACTGCACTGGCTGCCTGTTCAGTGGCAGATCACCTTTAAGGTTGGTTTGCTAACCTTCAAAGTCCTACATGATCAGGGATCTGGCTACCTGCAAGATCTCCTTGTACCCTACTGCCCCTTCTGTCCTTTCCATTCCGCCGATGAGGGATTGCTGGAGATTCCCAGGGTACGACTGAAGACATCTGGTTTTTGAGCTTTCTCTTTCTCAGCACCAACCCTGTGGAATTCTCTACCTCGTCAGTTGAGAGAATGCCTGACCGTTGACAGGTTTAAAATTGAGTTAAAAACCTATTTGTTTGGTTTAGCCTTCCCAAAATATTGATAATTTGTTTTATTGTTTTTAATCTTATGTATATTGTTATACTTAATTTTATGTACAGTGCCTTGGTTTTGAAAGGCGCTATAAAAATAAAGCTTGAATTGAACTGAATTGAAAAAGAGAGGAGTTTGGCATTTTGGCAGATAACCAGGATTCCAAGATACAGAGTATGTCAGGGTGGTATTGAGTGACCCAAATGCTGAGGGCATCCATTTTGGGGAGGAGGCTTCTGGCATTAAGATGAAAGATACGGAGACCCTTGGGAAGTGAGCTCGGGGTCTGGCAAGGGGGTGGTCCTAAGAAGGTGAATGGTGAGGAGGCAGTGGGTTGTGGCACGGAGGGGCCTAGGTTGGGATGTATGTCACCAGCCAGGAGCAAGAGGAGGAGGAGGGAGAGGGTGAGTAGCGGAGAGTGCTTGGCTGTGCCCGAACAGTGCATGGAGGGTGGTGCGTGGATGTTTAAGCACCGGAGTAGAGCCTTGAGGTTAAGGAGGTGGGAGGAGGAGCAGGGATGGGTGTATGAAAGGGAAAGGGGATGGGGAATTGGGGTGGGACATGGGGAGGAGGAGAGAGGGAGAGGCTAGCATGGGGTGGACCATAATGAGGTGGGGGGGGCTCCTGGTGAGGGGGAGAGGGGTGGATAAGCAGGTGAGGGGAGTGGGGTCAGCATATTTGGGGAGGTGGCTATAGGTTGGGGATCCTGGGGTGCAGGAGAGGTAAGTTTGTAGGAGAAGGCAGCATATTATGGAAGGCAGCATGGTGGCACAGTAGGTAGTGGATAGGCATAATTTATAGCAGTAGTGGCCTCTAGAGGCAAGAGCTGATAATCTGCTAATGGGAAACATGCTGATAAGATTTAGCCATCACGTGTGAACAGCTATATAAGTCGCAGTCCACCAAGGGTGGTGGGGCAGCTGACGCAGAGTGTCTGCAGGGTCCTCCTCTCCTGCCCGAGCTGAAGCTCCAGATGTGCTCCAGCTCTCCAGATGAGGGGGAGCCAATTTCTGTTTGCTTCGGCTAGCGAGCTGTGGGGGAGGACTCCTTCTTCCTGCCCTCTCGACCCTTGAGGGAGCCAATTTCTGCTGACAAAACAGAGAAGAAAATGCCTTAGTACAGGTATGGTTGGGGGGGGGTCATGGGAGAGGGCCTTTTGAAGATTTTTAAAAGTACCCGCTGGGAGATTTCCTTAACTCTCTGATTTGGCTCTGCTCCCTTGTCTCTCTGATTTAGCTCTGCTAGTGGCATTAATTAACTGTGTGCTAAGGGCTTAAGTTTTGCTCCATTTAGCAAAAGAACAGTAATGGTAACTACAACAACATTTTAAAAGTTCGAGCAGGCAAGACTTATTTACTGAAGCAAGCAGTGTGAATAAATGAATTTAAGGCCCCACTGAAACAAATTCAATTTCAGGTGCAAGTTGGAACAGCTGCAGGTATTTTTGTCAGAATTAATTTGAAACAAAATACTTGGGCTAGAAAGCAGAGAACAGGCTATTTGTTGTGGTTTCTGTTTTCAGAATAGAAGTTAAGAACTCGGCTATACAGAAACAAAGTACTGACTTATTTGATGAGCTTTTCTCCACAACGATCTATAAATTAAAGTACTCAACTAAACTGCAGAAAAACATGCTAATTTGCTGAAAATTTGTCAAAATAAACACTATCGGCACATTGTGGCAACATAAATAATCAGGGGGACTTAAGCCACAAGTTTGAGTTTAAGAGTCACAAGATCAGGTCTGAATTTTAAAATGGTGCCAAAACAGGTCCTCCTCTCCCATCTGAGCTGAAGCTCCAGATGCATACCTGTTTGCTGCGGCTAGCGAGCTGTCGGGGAGGGCTCCTTCTTCCTGTCCCCTCAACCCTTGGGGGAGCCAATTTCTGTTTGCTGCGGCTAGCGAGCTGTGGGGGAGGGCTCCTTCTCCTTGCCCTCTCGACCCTCGGGGGAGCCGATTTCTGCTGTTTGCTGCGGCTAGCGAGCTGTGGGGGAGGGCTCCTTCTTCCTGCCCTCTCAACCCTCAGGGGAGCTGATTTCTGCTGTCTGCTGCAGCTAGCTAGCTGTGGGGGAGGGCTTCTTCTTCCTGCCCTCTCGAATCTCGGGGGAGCCGATTTCTGTTTGCTGCGGCTAGCGAGCAGTGGGGGAGGGTGTGGCGGAGTTAGGCTACACCCTTGACTGTGACTGATGGACAACTTTTCTATCTCCTTATTTCCTAGCAACAGCTACCACTTTTCTCTTTGCTTGTCTTCTTTTTTCCCTCCTACCCTAGGTTGGCCACCTAGCGTAGCTATTTACTTTCCCTACTAAACTTCCTACTAGTTCTCTCTTTTCATTCTTTTTCCATTTCCATCCATCCAGTCCCTGGAATGATGCCAAACACCTGGAGAGGTGTTGTGTAAAGTGCATAAGTGCATTCTGTGTACAAAAAGCATGAAGGCAATTTTAAATAGGAATGAATACAGTTAGTAAAGCCTTTTTAAAGAAAAAGGAGTCAGAAGTCATATAAAACAATAATAATGTCATGATTAGTACAGTTATAAAAAATCCTAAAGGTATTTTCATAAAGTCACATTATAAACTTGTTACAGTATAAGGTTCTATGTATAAAAGAGCTTAGTCACTGTGGATCAGAGATATAGAAAGTCAATATCTGTGGATATATACACTCTACCTTTAACTGAACCAGGAAGTCCCTTGAAATAACCCCTCCCCCCTTGGTTTTGAAACAACATGTTCAGACATGAAGCAGCATGTCCAGACTTGTAACTAGAAGAGGGTTCAGTCAGGTGATCCCACCAAAAAGATATAAATACCTCTTCAGTGAGTTTACTTCAGTTCAGCCCAGTGGAGCTCAGCCCTGAGAGAGAGAGAGACAGGAGAGAGGTTCTACTGCTACTGTAGACAAGCTGTTGAATGCAGATGAGAAGGGTCTTAGGAGTTCTAAGATCCAGGACTATATTATTGGAGAAACTAATGATGTTAAGTAGTGATTTTCTTTGCAATTTTTTTTGTTTTCATTTATTATTTTTTGAACTTTTGAAAAATAAATATCACACCAAGGTGTGTTCTAAACCTGTAAATTTGCCTTGTCTTAAATTTTTTCCCCACACACTGTGACAGAGGGCGCCTTCTTCCTGCCCTCTTGACCCTCGGGGGAGCCGATTTCTGTTTGCTGCAGCTAGCGAGCTGTGGGGGAGGGCTCCTTCTTTCTATCCTGTCGACCCTCTGGGGGGGCCGATTTCTGTTTGTTGCTGTATGATTATTTATGATATTTTTTTAACTGTATGTCTTGTTACAAATGTAATTGAATGTTTAATTTTCTTGGATATGTTAAATGTTAAACTGCATGTCTAATTCTTCATCCAACTGTCACCCCCCCCCCCCCCCCAGGTCGCACTGGGAGATGAGCAACTTGTTGTTCAATGTGCCTTCCTGGTGAAACAGTTCAATAAATAAAATAAATAAATAAGGAAAGGACTGTGGAATATCTTGAATCCAGTGGGTTAGAGGACCTGAGGCAGCACGGTTTCACAGGAGGAAGGTCATATGAAATGAATCTGATAGATTTCTTTGACTGGGTGACCAAGGAACTAGATCAGGGTGGAGTGGTAGATGTGGCCTACCAAGATTTCAGTAAGGTGTTCAACACTGTCCCACATGGACGACTACTAAGAAAGCTGGGTAGCTTAGGGGTGGGTCCAAAGGTGGTAAACTGAATAAGAAACGTGTTAGGGGATAGGCGACAGAGGGTGCTGGTAAATGGAGTTCACTCTAGGGAAGGGAGGGTTACCAGCAGGGTGCCTCAGGGATCTGTGCTGGGACTGGTCCTCTTTCATGTCTTTATAAATGACATTGCAGAGGAGCTGGAAGGGAAGGTCTCACTCTTTGTTGATGGCACCAAATGTTCTGCAATAAGGTGAACACTCATGGGGGGGTGTAGAAAGGATGAGAAGAGACCTGGGAAAACTAGAGGAATGGTCAAGGGTATAGCAGTTGTGTTTCCATGTGAAAAAGTACAAAATACTGTACTGTACTTCACTTAGGGCACAGTACAAAAAAGGTAGAGTGGTATTGATGACCACCAAGCAGGAAGGAGACTTGGGGGTAATCATATTGGATGATTGAAAGGTGGCCAGGCAATGTGACAAGGCAGTAGGGAGAGCTAGTGGAATGCTAGGATGCATAGGGAGGGGAATCACCAGCAGAAAGAGGGAGTTGGTGTCGCCTCTGTATAGATCACTGATAAGACCCCACCTAGAATACTGCATCCAGTTCTAGAGACCATATCTCAGGAAGTACACAGACAGAGTGGAGGAGGTCCAGAGGAGGGCAACTAAAATGGTGCAGGGTCTGCATCAAAAGCCCTACAAGGAGAGACTAAAGGATCTTAATATGTACACCCTGGAACAGAGGATTGGGGGGGGGGATATGATAGAGATATCCGAATACCTCACGGGGGTAAACAAGGTACAGGAGGGGAGTATTTTTCAGAAGAAAAGGTGATCAAGAACAAGGGGGCATGCTATGATGCTGGAGGGGGGATAGATTCAGGAGGGATGTGAGGAAGTACTTCTTCACAGAAAGGTTGGTGGATTCCTGGAAAAGCCTTCCAGCAGAGATGGTGGGGGTGAAAACAGTGGTGGGGTTCAAGAATGAATGAGATAAGCACAAGGGAATCATAGTGGAAAGAAGTGGGGGGAGAGAAAGTATAGTAGATCAGGCACGGTCTGCGTTAATAGTGTAGGTAGGGAGAAATGGGCAGACTGGATGGGCTAAACAGTCCTTATCTGCTGTCAAATTCTGTTTCTATGTTTAAGCGTCTGTAGATGAACCACTCACTATGCGTGATCATTTTACAGAATGGTTCAATTTGGCATTAAGGTTGCAAAGACATGCTACAAGAACACTGGTTTTAGACTTCCGAAAAGCTGACTTCAGAAGGAAGGAAAGTGAACGTAGGGCAAGGCTGTTAGGTTATCACCAGTACGTAGATGTTCAGGAGAAATGTGAGCATATCAAGAGCAAAATGATACAGGTTGCTAAGGGGTACCTTAGGCTGACTGGAAAGAATAAAAAGAGGGGTAGACCAATTTGGTACTCTAAGGATGTCAATGAGGCAGTGAAGGCAAAGAAAACTGCATTCAGGGAGTATGTCTTCTCAGTCAGAGACCAGTAGGGAAACATACTCCTGTTGTGCCAGGGAGGCAAGCAACACTGTGAGGAAGGTGAAGGAAAATGCAGATGTTAAGCTGGCAGAGGGCATGAAAGATAATGACAAGGCATTTTTCAGATACATAAGAAAAAGACAGAAAAGTAAAAGAGGCAAGCAGAGGCTAAAGAAAGAAAACTCATGGGATGAGGGTGATGAACAAATATCTAATTCTTAATGAATACTTCTGCTCCATCTTTACAGTTGAGAAGGGAAATTGACTCCCATACTGTAATTTCTGTGGAAGGAAGAAAATAATTTGACCTAAGGAGTATATTTGGGAGCAGATGGTTCTCGAATGTTTATTGGGGCTGAAGGTGGAGAAATTGCCTGGACCAAGTGGTCTGCATCTTAGAGTGTTGAAAGAACTGGCACAAATCCTGGTGGCACCAGTAATGGATCTATTCAACTGCTATTTGGACACAGGAGTGATCACAAGTGATCAGAGGGTAGCCAATGTCATACTGCTCCACAAGAGCGGAAATAGCCTGACCGCCATACTGTGTAAACTCCTGGGAGACCATCACAAAGGAAAGGCTTGTGGACTTTCTGGAGTTACAGAGACTCCGTGATACTACATGTTACACAAACCTCATTGAATTCTTCAGTGGGGTTTCACAAGACCTTGATATGGGTATCATGCTGGATGTACTGTATTTAGACTTCAGTAAAGCTTTCAATTCAGTGTCTCTATTCGACTAGTGAAGAAGCTGGGTGATAAAAGGGTTGGGGATATGCTTAAACATCGGGTGGGAAATTGGCTTCAGGATAGGAAACAGATGGTGGTCATTAATGGAATCAAATCAGAGGTAAGGAGGGTGACAAGAGGCGTGACTTAAGGTTGGTACTGGGACCAGTGCTTTTCAGTATGTATGTATATATCAGACCTAGATGAAGGAATAAAAGGCATGGTGCCACTGTTTGCAGATGATACAAAAATTTCTGGCAGAGTGGATGGAGAGGAAAGGATAAAGGAATTAAAGGAAGATCTGCTCAAATTGGAGAAACCGTCCAGTATTTGGCAGTTAAACTTCAATACCAAAATGTGTAAAGTTACGCACCTGGGTAACAAAAATCTAAACTCTGAATGCTGAATATCAGGCTCTTTTGACATAAACTTTGGAAGAAAGGGACTTAGGAATCGTACTCAATGACAGTCTTAAAACTTCTGTGCAATGCAATAAGGCATATGGTAAAGCAAACAGTATGCTAGGATACATAGAGACAGCCTTCTCCAGCAGAAGGAAGAGTTTATCATTCCATTGTATACATTATTTGTCAGGCCACACCTGGAGTACTGTGTCTAGTTTTGGAAACTACACCTAAAAAAAAGTTAGGGACCATCTAGAATCAGTTCAAAGAAATGTGACCAAAATGATCCATGGTGAGCAGAGGAGATCTTATTAGGAGAGATGAGAAGACCTAGGAATGTACTCACTGGAGACCAGAAGAGAGAAGTGATATTACTGAAACTGTGAAGTACCTAAAGGGCATCAAAAAAGTAGACTATCAAGTATTATTTATTACCCTCCAAGAAGGTAACATCAGTAGGGGGAACAGCATGAAACTGACAGGGGGTAGGTTCAAAAGTGATATTAGAAAGTTTTTCTTTACAGAAAGGGTAGTGAATAAGTGGAATCACCTACCACAGGAATTTGTTAATGTTCAGAAAGTTAATGCATTTAAACATGGTTGGGGCAGACTCAGGGAACTCAGTGGGAGACTTGGAATGGGGTTAATAGGAGGGGTAACATGGTAGGTGTGTAACCAAAGTAATGTCTCACCAGTACTAGACTGGTATTATGACCAAGGCAGGGACGGGAATGGACCAGTGGTGTTTTTTTGCCCATGAAATTTCTGTGTGTCTATATTTCTATAAGATACTTCTCACAAAAGCTGTAGCAAATGAGTGTTCTCTTTTCCCCACTGCGATCCCAGCTTCTGTCAGCAAAGAATGCTGTAAATGGCTAATCTCTATTAACCCTTTACCTGTTGGGAGGGCAGGTGAGTAGCACCATGCATCTCTGTATTGTGACACACAGGGGGTGCAAGAATGCTGAGGGTTCTGTGCTCTCCCACCTTGAGAACCTTACCTCAGGGACATGCTTGGCTCCAGTATGGAATTCTTTCATGACACACTACAGGTGCTCCTCAGAAAGGAAATGGTGGAATCTTTTCAGTCTCGGGCCCCTCTGGGGGTTCACGATGTGTGTGTAGCATGGTAGTGGTGGTCTGGATGGAGACCAGGGTAACAATCAATGATCCAGATGGGAAACTGCCAGGCACGACAGGCACAAAGCAGTGAAGTAACAGCAAGGCTCAACGGGGCAGAGACAAAATAAAAAATTTAAAGTTGGTTTAATTTATTAATTTTTTCTTAAATATTTTACAATTAGCTAAGATAGGGGTGATGCTTGCTGTTGCAACATGTAACAGTAACGTGACTCTGCACAACATGCACAACTGTCCTTTAAAGGTGCAAACGGTTTCAAGATTTTCTATTCACCTCTCTTAAAGAGAGAGCAAAATACTTCCTAAGATTACATTTTCCCCCCATATTTGTTCCGTTTCCTCCCTGTCCTCATCCCAAAGGAGAAATATGGCGGCCACACTGGGCTTGCCACTGTATTGTGTGTCCGTTTGTTGATCCGTTTGCTGATCCGTTTGCTGATTGTTCTGCTTTTTTCGCTTACGTTTGTTGGAGCCGTTTTCACTTGCTTGTTGAAGCTTGTGGAAGTTCGCTGAACTTTCCGCTCTGCCTTTATTCGTTGTGCTATTTTCGATATCCGATGAGGAGAATTGTTTGCTAAATACGCTGGAATCTCTGTGTTGGAGAGTTAAGGCAGCGACGGCGGTGCTGCGTTTGGTATGCTTTTATGAACAGGCGAACAATCGAACAGTTATCTGAATAACTTTATGCGAGGCATGGCTGCTGTCAGAAGAATACTCGTTTTGCTGTTTTATTGCGAGCTGTGCTGCATTTTACGAGTGAAGAGATTTGGGAAATTTGGCTTTATGATTCTGGAACACTGGAACATTATTCATAAACCGTGAGTTACACTGGAAGTTGGGCTGGATTGTTACATGAGTTATTTAAGTTTAAACCCCTGATATATATTTTTCGAATCTGAGGGGGGGAGACTTCTTGGAATATTTTGACACTGAATTACATTATATTGGGGTGTCTGAGACTGCTGAAACTCTGGGAGGAGAGTGTGACTGACCCCTGGAAGGAGAGTGTAACTGATCCTTGGTCTCTGCTGTCTGATTATGAGGAAATTTTGGAGACTTTGAACAAGATTTGTTTTGGATTTGGTGATTTGTGATGGTCTTGGCCTGTATATGTGTTATGAGATAGCTGCCTGGGGTGGCTGGTGCCGGTTTGGCCCGAGGCGGGTGACTTTGGCTTTGACCTGCTGGTGGGTGGGTGAGAATTGCTGAAGTCTCCTAAACCTACTGTAGTTTATCGGTGGGTGGATATCGTTCGGGGGTTATTGCAAAGGTCCGGCCTGGATCGGAATTCCACTCTGGGGGGGGCTATTTCCATCACATGGTAGTCTGTGATATCTTCAGCCTTTGGACTAGAATTGTTAAAATTTATTTTGTTCATTTTAAAAGACAGCCTGACTCTGATGGTCCGAGTTTCAGAGAGCCTGGAATTCTTAGTATTGGATGACCAGCAGACTTTTATATTTTTTTTAAATTTATTTCACTTTCCATGCTTTTTTGATTTTATGATATTATATGACTTGTGTTTGTTATTGAATTAATAGTAATTGTAATATAATTTATAATTTATTTTCTTTATAGGTTTTCATTGGTTAATGATATCATTTGTTAATTAAGATAGGTTGTTAAGCTGAGTTAGTTTTTAGATATTTGTTGTTAATGATGTGTTTGATGGGGCTTAAAACGGTCAGGTGCTATTCTCCCACCCTGCTCCGGGACCTCCGTCCCTTTCACTGTCCCCGGTTGTCTGATGACATTTTTAATAACTGTCGTAAAGTGGGAATAGTGAGAAGGCGTTTAGGGGATGGGTGGACTGGACAGAGTGGGAGATTGGAGGGGGGTGGGCAGATAGGGATAGTTGGGTCAAGGAGACGCCCTGGGGCGAAATGGGATCAGGAGAGAGGGGTCCTCCTTGCCTGATTCCCATACCCAAGGGCTCCACAGATTGTGGGCAGGTACTGCGATCATCTCCGAAAACCCATCCAACTCGGGCGGTGTTATGTAATGCCAGGTCTATTAGGAACAAGACTGCTATTATTGCAGATCTCGTTGCAACATCTGACATGGCATGTATCACCGAGACCTGGCTGGATGAGAATGCAGGTCCTATTTTAGACTCTGCTGCTCCGGCTGGGTTCTCGGATGAGTGCCAGCTGGCTAAGGTTAAACCCGGATAAGACTGAGGTGTTGGTGGTGGACCCAGGTCGCCTTGAGGCGGGTTGTAGGGCTGGACTTCCTTCGGGTGTATGGATCGATGGTGCCCAGCTCTCAACCTCAGACCGGGTGCGTAACCTGGGCGTTATTATTGACGACAGTTTGACCCTGAAATTTCAGGTGTCATCTGCTGTCAAATCTTCCTTTTACCATCTTAGGAATATCGCTCGGGTGAAACACCTTGTTCCTCCGGCTGACCTTCCGACAGTGGTCCATGCCTTTGTTACCCCTCGCCTTGATTACTGCAATGCCCTGTACCTAGGGCTACCGGGGGTTGATATCCGCTGCTTGCAGCTAGTGCAGAACGCAGCAGCCAGGCTTTTGACTGAGACATCTATGAGAAGTCATATTATGCCTGTGCTGCGCGAACTGCACTGGCTGCCGGTTCAGTGGCGGATCACCTTTAAGGTCGGGTTACTGACCAAAGCCCCACACGAACAGGGACCAAGGGTATCTTCACAGATCCGTTGTTCCCATTGTCCCTCTCGCTCGCCTCCTACCGACGAGGGATTGCTAGAGGTTCCCAGGGTTCGTTTAAAAACATCTGGAGCACGGGCATTTTCTTATGCTGCCCCTACCCTGTGGAATTCTCTACTTCGTTGGATATGAAGCTGCCTGACCTTTGAGAGCTTTAAGTAAGAATTAAAAACGTATTTATTTCAAAAGGCATATGGAGAGTGATTTTATTGTAATTTTATTGTGATCATATCGTTATTGTTGTTGTTTGTGTTATTTGTATGTATTTTATTTGTACAGCGCTTTGGTATCGAAAAGCACTTAAAAATAAATTTTACTTACTTATAACCATCTGGGTTCCACAGCTGCACCTTCCCTCTGGTCAGAAGATAGGTAAGCCTCTGCCTTTGCAGTCAACATACATGCTGTTCCATTTTCAATCAGCAGGGGGCACATGACTGCAAGGCAGCTCACATACTCCTGTCTCTGGGAGCCAAGTGCAATACCTCCGTAACTGGTCAGATCCTAGTCAGCATCCAGGCCTTAAATGACCTTTAATGAGCTGGTTCACTGCCTGACATTAAAATCAACATTCAGAAGCAGTGAACTATTCCTTGTTATACTTGAAGAATTTGTTTCTCCTCCCTTTGCTAATTAGAAAAATCTTTACCTGACAAAACTTGGTGTGGTGTATGGAACAGTGCTCTTCCTGGAGGCTGACATAGCTAGTATGTTCCTTGTCATACAATCAGTTATATGACCTCACTGTCTGTGACATCACAACTAAGAAGAGCCAATCACCTGCTGCAAGATTAGTCACATGTGATGTCACAGTTGGTAAGGTCGTAATGCTGATGGAGTATGAAGAGGAATAGAACCAGATTTATAAAATGGGCAAGACAATTCTAGTGATCTGATTGGTCAATAGCTGCCAGACCTGTGCTGTAATTGATCAATAACTGCACAGGTTTGAAAAGTGCCTTGCAAGTCTTGAAACTTGTTTTCTAGGCTGACCTAACTGCATAGAACTATCACCACACTACTTTAAAATTCTCAGTAAGTGTGACAGTTGGGAAAAACAAAAAGTTTCAGCTAACAACATGAGTGACTTATTGCCAGTCAATTTGACCTCTTTCATGGGACAAACTCAACTGTTTAGTGTGAGAACTGATTCTGAAGGATTCATATTTATTCTCAATTTAAAATTTTATTCAGTCTTATGTTTCAATTTTTGGTGAAATTTTATAAACACAATAACACTTCAGGGATTGTGATTATTGAGTAATTACACTTCCCTCCAGCCACCCCATGGTTGAAGTGTTTCGGCTAATGCCCTGTGCAACCCTGAGTGTGTGTGTGTGTGTGGTAATTGCCAATAACCCTGCAGGCTCTGTTGTTACTACACGCATCATCATCCAGCTAAAGTACTATTATTTACATCCCATCTACAGGAATACTATCAGAAAACCTTCAAATGAGCAAATGGAAAAAGAAAAATACTTCAAAATGTAACTGAATGCTTTTAAAACAGTTTCCACCTGATATTTTTTGCCCTAGCTAGCTCTGTAATGTTATTCTTCACAGAGGATGTAATAAAACAGCTGCCTTACCTTGGCCTCTATGGTATTCAGTCTCTCATTCATTTCTGAAAATCTTGTACAGTTCATGCATTCTGCAAAAATAAAAAATAAATAAATAAGATAACTACATACATACATAAACATCAAAGAAAAATAAGTATTTTGTAAAAAGTGGACAAGCTAAAAACTCAGGACCCACTCCCATAGATAGAGGCTTTTTAGCAGAGTCTACAGTACTACAGCGACTGCAGAACTGCAAGGTAGCCATACAGCCCATGTTTGCAAACATATTTTGAAAATATGTGGTCACGTTTAGAATATACATTTTGACCTAGGTATATCTGATTTGCTTTAGTTTAGTTGTTTTTTTTTTTAATAGAGATGGGAGAACTAGTTTAGATATATGGAAGGCTTTCAGAATGTGTTTTTTGTGTTAAAAAAACAACTTAGCAGAACTTTTTTAGGGTTCTGATAAAATTCCGAGAATTGTTAAAATCTTGATTTTGGAGCTTTGTATACTCCCCCAGAAGGTCTTTATATAGAAAGAAAGCTGGTGGTGCTGGAAAGATCCAGAAAGATGTCTGAAGGTGGGAGAAAGGACCCAGTGAGCCAGATCTGCATTAAGTGGACATATTCACAGTGGTGTTACACAAGGGTACTAACTAGGACACTAATTACACTTACAGTAGCACCACTTCTGTGGTCTTTACATTCCTTTCCCTTCTCTGACAATAGCTTGCGGGTCACTTCTAGCATTCCTGCCAGAGAGACCACTGTTTGCAGGATAAGAGGTATAGTGGCTCTGTGTGGCGACTGGCTAAAAATCATGAAAGTGACATGATTTAAATTAAAAGGTTCTTAATGTTCTGCTAAGGCTCAGATAACTTGTGATAAGGTACCTAATAACTATCAGAACTTTTCATGGTTGATCAGGACCTTTCGAACTTCACGATTTTTTGTGGTACCTTCCATCGCTAGTTTGTTCCCCTTTTATTTCCTACTTTTTTCCTCCATGCCCCACCTGGATGTCCAAGGTTACCATGGCAGCAATCCTTCTCTTGCCTGGAAGGAAGGGAGCACCTATCTTCAAAGCGATGAGTGCCCCTCCTTCCTAGGTCAGACAGCAAGGGTTGCATGAATCCAAGGTGGCCCATGCTCTCTCCCCCCTCCCCGGTCAAGTACCTCACTTCTGTGCCATGCTCAACTCCCAGATTTGCTTACAGCAGGTTTGAATTTATATACAGAAAAACACTGGCAAACACTGAAATAGGCATTATATTTATACATCTCAATAATCGTTCCATTCACATTTTATCCCACTGGGATCATCCTATAGATGCATCAATTAATTTGCAAGGGTGTGGATAGGGTCCCAGGGTAAACAGGGTGCAGCAACAGTTATTATTCAGTTTCAAATGCTGGTCTTGTGATTGTCCCTGTAATGTCCTCTCCCAGCTCAGCTTGTGGGGTACACATTCAGTTAACTGAATTGCAGGCTTGCAAAAGTGTCAGACCTAGGGACTGATCCCTGCATCCCCAGTCTCAGATGAAACAGCACTACCCATTCACCTAAAAGAAACTTCCATTTAGTCAAGGCATTAGACTGACTCTTGTTATCCGCATGTTGTAATCATGTATAACCACTTCAGATTACTTATTCTCTATACACTACATCACATTTTAACAAAGTCTGACTGTAAGAGGCTAATTATTATGAGATGGCGAGAGAAAGAGTGAGAGGAGTAGACAGAACAACATAAGAATTTTGCAGGCAAAGAAGGCAATGTGCCCCTTTAAACTGCCTGTTAGTGCACACTAAACTTATCTGTTTTTTATCTGTGCTCATATGTTTATCTAGCTGATGTTTAAATACTTGCAAATTCTCACTAAACACGACCTCCTCCAGGAGACTATTCCAACAAGGATTACTCTCTGCATGAACCATTCTTTTATAAGGTCTGTTCTAATATTTTCCCTGCCAGCTTCAATCGGTGTTCTTCACATGGGTGCAGTGTGCACATATATGGAACCCAAACACACAGAAGAGAGAAAGAAATAAGTGCCTCAGCTGAGATTTGAACCCAGATCACCGGAATACCATTCCGATTGTACTAACTGTTGCCCCCACCAGGCACGCTGGAAACTCAGGACTCCCAGAAGCACCTTACTCTTTCTCTAATCGTAACCTGGTGCTGCACAGATAATTATATTTTCATTCACAAGGGTGTGTGTGTGTGCACATATATGGACCCCAAACAGGCGAAAAGAAAGAAATAAGTGCCTCAGCTAGCTTCAGTCTGTGTCCCCTCAGTCTTTCTCCTGTGTCCTTTTCTTTTAGGTTCAGTAATCTGAACAGAGCTGAGTCTTTTGAGGCTTTGAAGGTAGGATCACATCACCTTTAATTTTCCTCTCTAGTGTAAACATATCCAGCTCTTTCAGTCTGTCTTCATAGGACATGTCCCTTAATCCCTTAACCTCCTCTGAACCCTATCCAATGTATCCACATTATTTTTCATGTGTGGACACCTGAATTGCCCACCAGACTTTAAATGTAGCCTCACCAGTGACTGGTACAGTGGCATAATCATTTATAGTGCATGGTGGGATGACGTTGTGTAAGGAAATCCATACACTTAAAAAAGTTGTTCTGCTGCAGTAGTGACATAGCTACTACAGCAGAATGACTTTTCATTCTACTGTAGTAGCTACATCACAATACAGGTGTCCCCATCGGTGCCGCTCATAGGTGGGCGGAGCTGGCGGTTGTAGGGCTGCACATGTCAGCTACAGAGTGGGAGCCTTACAATCGGTATGTAAACTTTTTAATTTTTGCTGTCTTTTTCTGTTCCCCAGGTAGTTAAAAACCCTACACTATATAGAAAATGTATGGGAAACAGTGCATAACAAGGCTGTGCTTCTACCTGGGGGTTTACCGTGATGTCAGGGACCTCTTGAGGTCACTATGTCATTATGGTGAAACCCTCGGTAGAAGAAGAGCCTTGTCGTGCACTGTTCCTCATACACTATCCTAAATCTCTTCTTTTGCTTATGTTTCTGGTGATGCACCCAGATATTTGTGCATATTTCTTAATAACTATTTCACATTGTGTATCCAATTTAGCATTTTTAGTGCTACTTATACCCACATCTCTTTCCTCAGATGAATTTCACAGTGGTGATCCATTTATGGTGTAATCAGCCTTAGGATTTTTCTTCCTTAAAAGAAGCACGCACACTTAGCTATATTAAAATTATTTTTTGAAGTAGCTGCCATTGTCCCAGTTTATCAATGTCCTACTCATTTTTGCAATGTCTGTGCTACTTTCTATTATTCCTCCTAGTTCTGCATCATCTGCAAACTTCATTGTCCAGCCATTTAGCCCCCTACCAGAGTCCCAGATGTAAAAATTAAACAGTACTGTTCCAGTACCAAGCCCTGAGGGAACCCACTTGACGTTTCTCTCCAGGTCGAAACTTTGCAGTTACCCCTTGCCTGCTGCCTCCTGCCTAACAGGCAGTTTTTTTTTATCCATATGTGTAGTATAGCTGGTATTCCTGCCTAGTGTAGTTTATTTAGAACTTCAGTATGAAGCACTGATATGAGGATGTTGTTTTAAGATGTTGTACAGCGCTCCAAGCCTCTGGGAAGGGTGCTCTATAAATAAAGTTTCTATCCATCTATAAATCACTGTGTCAAAGGCCTTTGAAAAGTCCAGGTATACCACATCAACTGCCTCTCCCTCATCCAGTGCTTACTTTCTGGTGCATAGAAGTTTATTAGGTTTGGGACACATGATCTGCTGTCTAAACCTGTGCAGTGCGTCATCAATTATATTGTTATTACTGAACCAAATTTCTAATTTCTCCTTCACAATGTTTTCCAGTAACTTCTATAACACCGAGGTCAGACCTCTAATTACCCACATTTGATTTTACCCCTTTCTATATTCACTTGCATGTGTATGTGCAAAGCAAACATCTTCGGAGAGCAGTGGGCTTCAGAGGCATGTCACTGTAATATCCAATGCGGCTCAGGCTGCAGGAGGTTTAACAGTGATAGGCCAATGATCAGAGAGGCTTATCATGATGCTGTTCTGCTGGTTGATGGGTGGAAGCTTCATATAGTTGAAAAGAGGCAGCCGCACATTTCACATAACAGGTGCAGCCTTTCATTTACATGACACCACCCAGCAACCAGTTGAGTGGCATCATTAATGTGCCGCGGGACTGAGTGCTGACAAATTCACCTGTCAGTGATTGTCTCAGCTGCAATTCCTTTGTGGCATCTTTGTCTCCCTTCAAGCACTGCAGCAATGTCTTTTAGGTATTTATCAAGTCCGGCTAGAGAGAAACGGTCACTGACTGGCTTTTTGGAACCCTACAATTAAATCCTCTATCACTGGCTGGGCGGCCGGGAGTGCCTAACATGAGAGGAATTGAGCTGCTCGAGCTCAAATAACCAGGGCATGCAGCAGTTCAAATAGAGCTGAAAATGGCCAGTGGAATGCTCTTTCTGGACTGAACGGCCCCCGTCAAGACCTCCCCATCCTAATATTCATTCCCACCTTGTGACACTGAGGTGCTCAATTCCCAGTGTCACCCTTGGTCTGTCTTTTTCTTTTTTTTGGCAAATTAACCCTTAAAGGACCACTGTCCATTGAAGCCTTCTGCTAAGAGTCCCCTCCCCATCCAGATATTCGTGCCCCTCCTCCATTGTGACACTGGGGTTACCAATCCCCAGCGACACCCTTGGTCCCTCATTTCATTTTTGGCAATTAAACCTGAAAAGCAGAAAACCATCCACTGAGATCTATCGTCCTTCCCAACCCCTCACCCTGACCGCCAACTCCAGCACCACCCTCCCACACCCCATCACACCCTCACTCACCAAAAATCCACTCTGTGAGGAAAACACGCCCTTATTCTTCAACGTTGATTGGGAACTGAAGAAATAAGGTAAGTGAGGTCAATGTATTTGCAATGCATTTTGAATTTTTACACATAACTTTGTGATTTTTTAAATATTTTTGACCCAAACCTTCAATATGGTATTTTTGCGATACCACCTCATGAACAAGGTAGGTGTCATTTTTCAAATCTGTCATGAAAGGTGATTTTGCAGTCACTCTGCAAAATCTACTTTTGGGCAGGATCTGGACATTTTCACCTACCAAGTTTGTGAGATGGTGTCATAAAAAGACTATGTTGAAAATCTGGGGTCAAAATACTAAAAAACAACAAAGTTATGAAGGTACATTGACATTTTTCAATGCTTGCTCAGAACTTTGGTAATTTTCAATATTTTGACTCCAAATTTTCAACATGATCATTTTTTTACACCACCTTGTAAATGTGATAGGTGTCGTTTTTCAAAATCATGGCCAAAATGTGTTTTTGCACTTGTGGTACAAAATTACATTTTGGCTAGTACTTTATAAATGACACCTGTCATCTTCAGAAGTGGGGTAATAAAACAACTATGTTGAAAATCTGGGGTCAAATATTACAAACAGAAAAATTTATAAAGTAACATTGTTTGCAGGGACAGCAATTGGCCCAGTGTGGACCACGCTGCCTTCCCATGCCAGTGACCTGCATTTGGCTGCAAGCTCAGTGAGCTGGTTGAATGCTCTGAGGCTAGGGAAAGGCAGTGCTGCGTGTGGCACTGGCCCCAGCTTGGGGAGGGACACAGCAGTGTTATGGGGAACAAGCGAGATCTTGTGGTGGGCTGGGGAGCCTTCCCTCACAAGAGGTTGACGTGTGTCAAGACTTGCTGGGCTCATGCACTGTCTCAGGAAAAGTGGGGTGGCAAGAAAAATGGGGAAAAGTGTACCAGGCAGGATATAAGTCAGGTCGCTGCAGCTCTCCACCACTGACAGGCCTGCTATTGCTGTCAGCCACCCAGCACTGTTACCTTCCATCTCAGGAACTTACCTTGTACCTATGGTACCCCTCCACAGATTCCCCCCCCCCCAAGACAGATATAGGAGGGGGAGGGACGTTTGGCCCCGACCTGACTGTCAACCGTTATCCTGTTGGTGATGGGGTTAAAATGGATAAAAGAAAAAAGTTATTAAAAAACATGTGCAGGGCTGGCCTTTGGCACAGTGGGTAACATGCTGTTTTCCCATGCTGGGGCTGAGCTCGGGGAACCAGCTGGGCAGCATGAGGATGGGGGCTAGTGTTGTTACCCACCACCGTTCTGGACATGCAAAGGTACTGCACACTGTTCTGCTGCATAGTTGACTCCTTGTAGCGGGCAAGGGAGCCTTCCCTCACAAGGGGTTGAGTGGCATAAACACCACTCGTATAGACAAATATTTATCACACAAGGTCCCCTCTCGTATTTCATTTATGCAGTATAGTAAGACCTCATGTTACAGATTATTTTGGGGGCTTTTTTAAAAAAAAAATATTTATAAAAGTTTGAAGGTTTATTTTGGGAACTTGTGGCACTGCGAGTTCCCCCTTGGTTGCCATAGCCGTTGCCATGAACGTGGTGTCGAGACAATGAACAGATGCTGCAGCATGGCAGTTCTTTGGTGCTGTAGAACTTACACAGAAATTACAAACCTCTGCTACAGACGTTCTGTGGAGAATGTGAATCCTGCTGCACAATTTGGTCTCAAAGTGCACTTGAAAAAATCGGGGCCTTGATCATAAGCAGACCTTGCAGCACCCTGAATCCATCTGTACATAAAGTGCAGTGTGACAGGACGAAACAAAACAAAAAATCCTTCAGAAACATAAAATAAAACATGCTAGAATACTGTCAATGTGACCAACACTGTAGCAAAAAAAAAAAAAATAAGTATCTATGTTTTGTCCTACATCTATGAGACCTCATACTGAAGAAAGTGAAGCATATTTTAGAACCAATGTACAGTAGTCCTTGTTGGTAAAGGCAGGAAGAGGATATAAGTAGTGGTAGTTTAGTAACCCAGGGAATTTTGCTGTCTTACATTAACTGTGTGTCAGTGGTTAACCCTATCTTCAGTGGTCGGGTCAGTCCCTGCCTGCCCCTGAGCCTTGCCATGCTGTGTGAAGCATGTCTGTGTGATGCTGGGATGTGGCCCCTCCTGTAGGTGATTCTGTGACACTCCTCTTCAAATTCAAAATCATATGGGTAGGGTAACATGGTGAGAAAGTATGACAGAAGCAGCAACGGCAGCAACGCAATAACGTCATAACGTGTTTTTGACGAAATCTGAACACATCGGCAGCTTAATCACTAATGTAGCAGGAGCTTTAAAAGCACCAGTTTTGGAAGTTTCCCAAAACAACCCAGTGGTAGCTGACAAGCACAGGAGTTAAACGGCACCAATTTTAAAATGTTACATCTTCTATTTCTGGAAGGGAAGAGCTCATAAATAATTGTGTTATGCCAATTTATTGTAATGTGTACTGATGTTGCCCGTCTCCTCATTGCTTGAACTGTGTTATGCCAAATTACTGTACTGTATTTTGATGTCCCACATTGTCCTACCAAGATCTCTTTGTAAATGATCATGCTCAATGGAGTTTTTTCCTGCAAATAAATTTGAACTTGAAATAAGAGCTGGCCACCAGATTCTTCCTGGTCCCAATGAAGATCTGCCCACCCCGAGCCTTCTTAGTTGATCAGTGGCACGGATCGCTTTGAGTGACCCTCTAAAACATAAAAAGATACAGTAAAAGGCGCCCCATTACTATCAATGGAGCATTCCCCACAGTCTACAAACTCTGATGTCACAAAATGTAGCATGGTGGCGTCTCAGGGTGAGAGCAGAATTTCACCAGGACCAGGTGGCTAGCCCTTATTTACAATCCCTTCCCCTTCAACAAACAGAAGATGTAAACTTTTAAAACTGGTGCCATTCAACTCTGGTGCAGGTATGCTACCGGTGGTTTGCTTTATGAAACTTCACTGAAATGAACACAGTTGGTGCTCCTTAACCCTACGGTAACTTCTCATTCGACTGGTAATTTGCAGGGGAACTAAATGTAACCCCTAGATGGCGCTATCCCAGGGGCTACTACCCCTGCCTGATTTGCCACTAACAGGTTGAGGGGCCTGGATCCAATGGCGGGTGCCTCCACCCAGAGGTCAGGGTTTGCAATAGTTAAACTAACTTGGTCACAGCCCTCTGGGACACTGCAACCCCCCTTTCTTCCCACTAGTGGCCCACACAATATATCAGAATTACCTTCACAGTATACACTTACCCCAGGTCTGGTTCCGGCACTGGGACCTCCTGTGAAATGAGATACAGTGCAACAATCACAGTACAGTACTTTAACATAGACAAATACCTCAGGCAGTATAACTTTGCTGAAACAAGCAGCTCTGATTTATTTAGGGGATATAACAAGGACAGGAAATCAGGTTAATTAGCTTATCACTCTAATAATCTACCTATGGCTCTGCACAGGCCTATCCCTATCAGTTACTGTCCCTGGGTACCCAAGCCTAGTGGCTAGTCCAAACCGTGGCAGCTGGTAGGGGCCCTTTCACACAGAGAAAGGAGAATTAAACAGTCAGCAGTACAGTAATTCCATTTGGATTTAATGTGGCAATTCAACAGGGAGCGACCCTGAATTAGTACTCGACCTCCAAATAAGATAAGGGTCCTTCAATGTCAGCAGGGCTCACTGAGGTACACAAACCTCTTCCACATCCATATAAAGAAAGCACTATACCAGGCAGGCTGCATCTGTATCCCGATCGCAATTACTGCACAATACCGGGAGAACACACAGCAGATTCAGTTCCTGACAGACCAAGTGCAATTTTCAGGAATTCCTCCAGTCTTCTACAGGGTGAGCCTGGTTTCTACTCTTCAGAGATCCTTTGATTCTTTTCACAGGACGGATTCAGTCCTAACAAGCTGTTACACAAGCTGCAGACCGGAACTCTGGGCCTTACACACGTTTTTTGACTAAAACTGCACACTGAAAAAGCACAGGGCTCCTTCCTTCTTCACTGCCAAAGCTCAACTGCCACTCCAACCGACAAAACCGGGCACTTCCTTTGAGTTCCTCCCAGTTCTTGACTGGATTGGCTGTCACTCACAATAGACTGCTGCTGTTGGTCCAAAAAGGCACTGAAGTCTAAACTACATCTCCCAGAGTCACTGCCCATACAATCCTCTTGTGGCTGGCTCAGATTATGAGTCAAGTTCTGATTCGTCCAAGGCACCATTTTAGAGCTAGCTTACCCCACACTGATTGGTCCAGTTTAGCAGTTCAAAACTAGAATGGGGAACTAGCAGACACAGTTCTGACTGCAAAGAAGCAGGTTAGACAAACTGTAATTTCATTATTACTCTAAATAATTTCTGGCAAACAGTTACATCTTTCAGATAGGTTCCCTTTGCACTCCTAGTGACTGCAAAATGAAGTGAATTGGCAGCAGCTTGAGTGGTACTCAATCAAAGAAACACACAGTCCCCATACAAACTAATTATGTTTGCAAGCAGACAGCTCTTAAAGAGACAGTACCAGAGGTTCTAAAACACTCACTGATAAATGGCTTAAATGCCAAACACCATTCAGGCTTGGAGCATTCAAGCAAGCTCCTGGAAGTCTTTTAGGAACCCCCATTTGCAGAGGTTACACCCTTCCTGGCCTGGGAAAGCGTGGCGTCCAGCGTCAAGCAAGTACCCCATAAGTTTTAACTGCAACCATATACATTTGCATTAGGCTCACACATAAATCATCAGTCAATATATCATTTTACCAAGAACACATTTCTGAAACATTGCAGTACATCACTCTTTACACAGTATTACACACACATTGTACCATAACTCAAGTTATTACCTCTTGTACATGAAACCTGAAGAGAGGGCCTTCCCTATCAGTTACCTTGGGGCTGGACGGGGCAAGGGCACCATGTAGAAGGCAACACAAGTAACTTGGAGTTAGCACTGATGCTCAGTTTGGGCAATGAGCTCGGGGACACATACACTCCTTTATGGACAACATTGAGAGGCAAATCCACAGGCCTCCCAAGGGAATCATAACTGAGGTGCACCACAGGCTTTACAGCTCGACCAGTCTTTCTAGGGGGAACTGTTATAGTCTCTGCACTCTGAGCCTCATTTTCAGCATTGTCCTCACTTGTCAGGGGAGTCTCCATGGGGGTAGAGAGGCTAGAACTTGGGGCACTTTCAGCTCCAGGAGTTACAGTTTCTGAGTCCACAACATTTGGCTCGCATGGAGAGCTTTCGGACACTGGCAGTGGACTGTCAGGGCACTCAAAATACTCTTCTTGTTAGCGTGTATCACCAGTCTGCCCCAATCTATCATTTCCTCCCTGAAAGCTCAAACAGTTCAACCATGCACAATGATTCCATTTCATCTGATCTGATGCTTTGCACTTCACTTTCTGGGAGCATTGGCTCCAGGGATGAAGCTTAGGGGCTTAGACAGTCCAGAAGGCCCAGCTTTGTCTCCAGTATTGACTAGGGATTGCCCGAAACAATTGACTCAGTTCGTAAGAAGGATAGTATTCAAGTCACTCTCTTTCTTCCGATATGGACTGACAGTCATGCTCAACTGGACTTGTGGAGGGAACACTTTAACTTTGCTTCTGTAGGTGCAGACTTTCTTGATCTTTTCTTAGCAGCAGCTCTAGTCACTGGTCCAGAGGGCATCTTCTAGGGCTCAGACTCAATTAAGATTTGTCCAATGGGCAGTAAATGATTTCTATGCATTGTTTTACATCTTTTGAATTATTCTCAGGCCTTACTTTGTACACTGGCAGATCATCTAGTTTGCCCACTACAATGTGAGGGAGATGGTGCCATCTGTCAGCAATCTTGTGCTTGCCATGCAGTCCCAGATTTCTTAGCAATACCGATCTCCCTCCTGGAGTTCCTGTGCTTTCACCTTTTATCATACCTTTCTTTGTTGGCCAGATTTCTTTTGGCAGCCATGGTTTGAGCCAGTTGTGCGCATGAGTTAGCTGGGCCTTTAACTTTTGCACATACTGTAAATAGTTGTCAGCTTGAACCCCATCAGGAGACCCCAAAACACACATCTACTGGTAGTCGAGCTTCTCTTCCAAACATCAGGCGGTGAGGGGAGAATCCAGTGGCATCACTTTTGGTGCAGTTATAAGCATGTACCAGGGTGCTAATTTGTTGGCTCCATCTAGGCTTGTCCTTTGGGTGCAGGGTGCCTAGCATATCTAGCAAAGTGCGGTTGAAACGTTCAGGCTGTGGGTCCCCCTTGGGGTGGTAAGGAGTGGTTCTGGACTTTCGCACTCCCCACAGAGAAAGCATCTCTTTGATCAGACGACTCTCAAAGTCTCTCCCTTGATCAGAATGGATTCTTTGTGGAGCCCCATAGTGAACAAAAAAGTTTTCTACAAGTACTTTGGCTACAGTGGATGCTTTCTGGTCTTTGGTGGGGAAAGCTTGGGCATATCTCGTGAAATGGTCAGTGACCACCAGCACATTACTGATATTTCTTTGATCTGACTCCAAACTTAGAAAATCAATACAGCCAGCTCCATGGGTGCACTGGTGGTTATGTTAACAAGGGGGCAGCCCTCTGAGGCAAGCTTTCCTCTGTAATAGCGACTACAAGTTCGGAATGTGTTGCTCCCATCAGCCCCATCTTAGGCCAATAGAATCTGGATCTCACCAAGTCAAGTGTTCTGTCTATACCAAGGTGCCCCATGTGGTTGTGCAAGGACCTCAATACTGAGTCTCGAAAGGCAGTGGGCAGCACTAGTTGTTGTTTGTCTACTTGTCCCCTCTGTCTACTGTTTCTCTGTATAACAGTTTATTGATCAGTTTCAACTTAGGACCTTCTTTGTATAACAGTGCAGTTCTCAAATCAGTGGGCGTAATTTGGACACATCTTTTCCTGCATAGAGGCTTCTAAAGCTGCTTTGATCATGGGATCGCGGGATTGAGCCGCGAATACTGTCATTGTCCAGCTGAGGCAGTGCACCAATGTCTATTGCAGAAAAGTGGCAATAAGCAGCAGGTATGCAATTCTCAGAGGCTCCAAGCAATCCACCATGCAGTCCACTGCGTCCGTGGACATTTGTTCCTCCCTGTCAAACTTCGAGAGTGCCGAATGTCAGGTTCTGCCAGTCGGACCCAATCATTCTGGGGAACAGGCCTCCGGAGAGAGCATCAGCATCTATGTGGTTCAGACCTGCTCGGTATTCGAGAGCATAGTCATATGTAGATAATGCAGAAAGCCACCTATGGCCAGTGGCATCCAACTAGCTGAGGTCTGCACATAGGTCAAAGGATTATTGTCAGTTTTACTAGTATTTTAGCCCCATACAAGTACTCATGGAATTGGTCAACAATAGCCCACTTCAAAGCTAGGAACTCTAACTTATGTACAGGATAGTTCTTTTCGGATGGGGTCAGGCTTCTACTGGCAAAGGCCACTGGTCTCAGGCCATTCTCGTGCTCTTGGTACAACACAGCCCCAACCCTTGCAAGCTAGCATCAGTGTGCAGGACGTAAGGTTTTCTTGGATCGGCATAGGCCAGCACTGGAGCATGGGTAAGTTGATATATGATCTCATGAAAAGCAGTCTCACAATCAGGAGTCCAGCGGCCCCAAATACTTCACTCGGATGAAAATACACTCTTTCAGTCTTGAGGATGCTGACTTTTGGTATTTTTGTGGGTTGGGGATACCCATGAGTAAGGTTAAGTAAAGGCGGATCACTCTTGAATAGTCCTTGATGAGCGCCGATAATAACCACAGAATCCCAGGAATCTTTGCAGTTCTTTTAGATTTTTGGGCTGTGGCCAGGTGGTCAAGGCCTCAACTTTACTTGGGTGGGTCTCTATTCCTCGGTGGATACTATGTGTCCCACATACTTTACTGATGTTTGAAAAAATTGACACTTATCAATGGACAGTTTAAGGCCAAAGTCCTCCAGTCGGTCCAATACCTTAAATAATCTGCTCTCATGTTCCTCCAGTGAGCTGCCAAACACAATAACATCATCTAGGTATACCAGGCACTCTAGTAAGTTCATGTCCCCACTGCACGCTCCATCAATCGTTGAAAAGTGGCTGGGGCACCTGAAATCCTGAGGCATCCTCATGAATTCATAGAAGCCAAGCGGACAGATAAAGGCTGTCTTTTCAGGTCCTCTGGGGCCATCGGGATCTGATAGTACCCACTGCGGAGATCCAGCACAGAGAACCACTTGCTCCCGTTTAGGCAGTCAAAGCATCCTGAATGCGGGGCATTGTGTACTGATCAGGGATAGTCCGCGGTTTAAAGTGCGATAATCACACACATCCTTACTGTTCCATTCTTTTCCTCACTACCACAATGGGGAAGCATAAGGGCTTCTGGATTCTTGTATTACACCAGCAGCTAACATCTCTTGCAGATGCCGTCTCACATCATCTATGTCAGCAGGTGCCAGGCGTCGAGACCTCTCACGAAATGGTCTTTCGTCATGCAGCGGATATTGTGCTCAGCTCCTTGCACGCATCCTACATCCCATTCCTTTAAAGAAAACACCTGGTCTCTCTGGGCAAGCTTCTCACTGATCTTCACTTTCCATTCAGCTGGCAGCGGAGTCGCGAGAAATCAAACAAGTCAGGCGTTACTCTGTCATTCTTCCTTGAACTCTTGCTGCTGGGTAGCACTGCAGTGTCTGCACAATGCACATTAGCCAGGATGCAACCTCTGTTTACTCGAATGTCTCTTTCAGACACATTATGAACTTGGACCATTACCCTTCTGGCATAAGCATGGGCTCTAGCGGGCAAAATACTAGGCTTGACCAGCAGTCCCTCTGGCAATTTTCCATCGCCTGGTGCATCCAACATTAATATTTTATTCTTAACATCCTTTCTGATACGGACCTCTCCTGTAAGGTACACTGGGCATTTGGCGCCAGGATCAGAGACTCAGGATCCTTCTTCCATACAATTCGACCGGTTCCTCTGGTTCTGTTTTTCAGCATCTCTCTGTGCCTCATAGGCCTTCTTAATTAAAGCCGGAACTCTTAAGCTCTACTAGTCTTTGACCCTGTTTTCATAACACAACTGTGCCAGCCTTCCGAACATATGAGCATTTGTTCCAATCAACAAAGGGACACCATCATACAGTCCAGTGGGGGGAACACACTAAGGCTAGGGTCTCTACTTGTTCGCCACTCCAGCCACGGAGGTGGGGAAAGACAGCCAAATTCGGATATACCCGGAATAGGGTAGGCCTTCTCACTTAACCCCATACATGCAGTCCTTCTAATGGTTGTAAGGGTACGTCTGACAAATGCTTCTGATACCAATCTTGGAACATAATTGTCACTTGGGAGCCACTGTCTAATATAGCTCTTGTAGACACTCGCTCACCTTTACAGTGGTCTCCATGGAGGACCCACTATTCTGGACCAGTCTGGAGAGGCGGTAGTGGGGCCTGGGCAACTGACCTTGCCACAAGGGCGTGAATTAGCATTTTGGTGCCCTCACTGGGATCATGTCGTGCACCTCTTAACCACTGATTTCTTCTCCGAAGCTCTCCTTGTAGCCTATATGCAACTTTGTCAGTGTCTTTTGGGGACTGGCATTCCCTTTCATGTGCCCATCTTTCCCACAATTATAGCAAAACATACTTTCTGGAGTTTGAGCTGGCCGAGGCGCTCACACTGGGAGCCAGGCGGGGTATTACTAACTGGAAACCTGGGTGCCATCTCTGTCTGCGGCGTGATAAGCATTTGGAGACATCTCGTCAGTTTCTCCACTTCCATGGTCAAGGAATCGAGTTCGGAGCTGTTATCAGCAGGAGATACATGGGTGGGTACCCCACCCCCATAGCAGATGCAGTCGGATATAGGTCAGGGCCGTACTTGCAGGCGTGGCCTTCATAAGGGACTGTTTTGAATTCCCGGATCTCTCTCAACAGTTCGCCCCATTGTGACATATCTTTTTCCTTGTCAGAGCACTCATTGACTGCCAACCTCTGCCCTGAACTTCACTTGATGGGTCACCCTCAGTCACTCGGATACGTGGCCGCAGCTATTGGTGCAGGTCCCTCCCGGGTCGTCTTTTCTCAACTCCTCGAATTTCTCTCATTAACTCATCATAGGAGGTGGGGATTCCAGTCGATCTGCCAGGTGTAACTGAAGCAACAGCAGTTCTGAGAAGGGCAGACTTAAGGATCCTGTCCAGCCTGGTTCGGTCCAGTTCAATCGCTGGCAAACTACCTTTTCTGAGGCATTCTTGCAACAATTTTTCAGCCGAGATACATACACAGACAACAACTCCCTTGGTACTGTTGTGCATCTCTTACTCTCCACCATAGGTCCTCATCAGAATCTGGGCTCCCATACACATTCTCCAAGGCCTCAAGATAGGCCTGTGCAGTCGCTTCAGGGTTACTGGCCCGGTCTTACGGGATGGTAGCCAGGGCAGGACCTCGGAGGCTCTCACTAACCCTCTTTCGCTTTTCACCTTCCGAGCATTGCCATTCTAGCACTTGGGGCAACATAGTCTATCCAGGTCTCCCAGTCATCCTCCCTGGGGGGTGGGAGGTGCCAGAAGATCCTCAACCTTGGTGAAAGTCGTGACTAATGGCAGGTGCAGAAATAGGAGTCTGCATTGGTTCAACACCATTACGGGCACTGGAGCAGGAGAGGGTGTTGGGGAGGAACACCCCAGGTGGCAAGAATAGTTTCTTCAAGTCCTCCACAGTTTCCCCTCTCCCAGCAACCATTCAGCAAATTTCTCCTCAAAGTTTCAGATAGTGGTGGGGGCTGATTCCCCGGTCTTTACTGTCCTTAGTTATCACTCCCAAGCAGTGAGGGCTCCTCTGGGGTAATGGTCTGTCACTTTGGAGCTATCTATGGGATCCTTAAACTCTACTAGGGCCAGGAAAGTGTGGGTGAGCAGATTAGCATGCCGACCCACCACCACAGGGTTTTGTAAACCTTCCACCTTGGAAAGTACTCCTGCACAGTGTCCGTATTGATACCCAGAGGGATGTCCAGGATAAGCATAGCATTTTGGGGTCGATCTCTCCCCAGTACACCACTCCACCAGCCGGTGCACAGCCACTTCTGTCGGGTACCCATTTTTTCTTAACAGTGGTTCAGAATATGGCCACTAGAGGACACACAATCCCAGCGTGAGCCTCCAAGATGTAACCCTAGATGGCGCTATCCCAGGGGCTACTACCCCTGCCTGATTTGCCACTAACAGGTTGAGGGGCCTGGATCCAATGGCGGGTGCCTCCACCCAGAGGTCAGGGTTTGCAATAGTTAAACTAACATCGGTCACAGCCCTCTGGGACACTGCAACCCCCTTTCTTCCCACTAGTGGCCACACAATATATCAGAATTACCTTCACAGTATACACTTCCCCCAGGTCTGGTTCCGGCACTGGGACCCCTGTGAAATGAGATACAGTGCAACAATCACAGTACAGTACTTTAACATAGACAAATACCTCAGGCAGTATAACTTTGCTGAAACAAGCAGCTCTGATTTATTTGGGGGATATAACAAGGACAGGGAAATCAGGTTAATTAGCTTATCACTCTAATAATCTACCTATGGCTCTGTGCACAGGCCTATCCTATCAGTTACTGTCCTGGGTACCCAAGCCCTAGTGGCTAGTCCAAACCGTGGCAGCTGGTAGGGGCCCTTTCACACAGAGAAAAGGAGAATTAAACAGTCAGCAGTACAGTAATTCCATTTGGATTTAATGTGGCAATTCAACAGGAGCGACCCTGAATTAGTACTCACGACCTCCAAATAAGATAGGGTCCTTCAATGTCAGCAGGGCTCACTTGAGGTACACAAACCTCTTCCCACATCCATATAAAAAGCACTATACCAGGCAGGCTGCATCTGTATCCGATCGCAATTACTGCACAATACCGGGAGAACACACAGCAGATTCAGTTCTGACAGACCAAGTGCAATTTTCAGGAATTCCTCCAGTCTTCTACAGGGTGAGCCTGGTTTCTACTCTTCAGAGATCCTTTGATTCTTTTCACAGGACAGATTCAGTCCTAACAAGCTGTTACACAAGCTGCAGACGAACTCTGGGCCTTACACGTTTTTGACTAAAACTGCACACTGAAAAAGCACAGGGCTCCTTCCTTCTTCACTGCCAAGCTCAACTGCCACTCCAACCGACAAAACCGGGCACTTCCTTTGAGTTCCTCCCAGTTCTTGACTGGATTGGCTGTCACTCACAATAGACTGCTGCTGTTGGTCCAAAAAGGCACTGAAGTCTAAACTACATCTCCAGAGTCACTGCCCATACAATCCTCTTGTGGCTGGCTCAGATTATGAGTCAAGTTCTGATTCGTCCAAGGCACCATTTTAGAGCTAGCTTACCCCACACTGATTGGTCCAGTTTAGCAGTTCAAAACTAGAATGGGAACTAGCAGACACAGTTCTGACTGCAAAGAAAGCAGGTTAGACAAACTGTAATTTCATTATTACTCTAAATAATTTCTGGCAAACAGTTACATCTTTCAGATAGGTTCCTTTGCACTCCTAGTGACTGCAAAAATGAAGTGAATTGGCAGCAGCTTGAGTGGTACTCAATCAAAGAAACACACAGTCCCCATACAAACTAATTATGTTTGCAAGCAGACAGCTCTTAAAGAGACAGTACCAGAGGTTCTAAAAACACTCACTGATAAATGGCTTAAATGCCAAACACCATTCAGGCTTGGAGCATTCAAGCAAGCTCCTGGAAGTCTTTTGGGAACCCCCATTTGCAGGGGGGTTACATAAATGCCTCAAAAGGGTGCTGATATATGCACTATAATAGGCTAAAACCCTATTTATAGTATAGAGGTCTAGAGCAGTCTCTTCATAGTTTAGGGACTGTATAGGTTAGCTTCAAGGACAGTACTGCACTGTATGTAATAAATCATTTCTACAGAAATAACGACCTCTAGATGGCGATCATTTAATGCGTCGCTTGATCCAGAGATGTTTCTGATGGGAAAACTCTTAGAAATTGTAATGAAAAGGGGAACTGCATCGAGCATGCAAGCCATTTATCCCATAAGAGTTAGTTATTAAATATTGGCTATTGCTCACGGACTCCACAGAGCTCTGTTGAAGTACCTGGTGTCTAGATGGCACTGCTCACACACACTACTTTAAAGTACATAAATTAAAAAGAAAATGGGTAAAAAAAAAAAACGTGAATAATTTAATGGCTTGCTTCATATATTCTTCTCCTGGCCAAGTATTTTCCTGTCCCTACTACAACAGATAAGGACTGCAGCTTCAGTCAAGTCTCTGTAATGTCCTCAAGTCAGTGTGCATATTAACTGATAGTTGTCTATTATCCAGCACCCACAGATCTCAAGCATTATTTGTCAAAACTGTCTGCTGCAGAACAAGTACTCCCTAAGCCACAGAACCTACTAACACAATATTTTCCCACTGTCTAGCCAATCGCATTCCCCAGCAATTTATGAGACACAATGTATGCTGTGCACTCCCCATGGGGGCCAAATGGAACTACTTCCGACACTTCCGTATGCTGTAGGGAGAAAAAAAACAGGGTCTGCTGTTATTTGTTGTAGAGCAGCTCTGCGCCCTCCTTCCTTTGCCCTAGTCATGAACAAGTGTCTGGAGACAGGCACAGCGTGGCTGCTGTGTGAGCATGTTCAGTCCACATGTGCAGAACTACAGGACCGACCAGGATATATAAATCACAGCTAGCAGGATGTGTTATTTCAACACATTCTTCTAACAAGAGTCAGATGTTCATTAGGTCGGCATTGCTACCTACACAACTCAGGGTGCACTGCCCTTTTCTCCAGTTCACTTCCTCTATAAAGTGTGTGGAACATCTGTGACTTCGTAGCCACTTAACGAAGTGCTGAGTCAGGAAAAGAAACCTCTGGCCTGTTCAGAACTTTGATACCCTCTAAATAAAGTTAGGTATTCTCTTATCCTCTTTTCCTCATTTTTTTCCCCTGCCCTAATGGTTGGGCTGCCATGACTTCACCCCTTATCAGGCTGAGAGGGCGAGCACTTGCTTTGGTCAGCAAGCAGGGGGTACGCTAATGCAACCCATGCCCCAAAATTATGAACTAGTGTGGTTCGAAGCATTTTTGCTCAGTTAGTGTACACTTTATTCAATACGAGCACTTGGTGCAAGAGTATATCTTTTCTCTGGTTGTTTTTGCTGGAACTCATGCTCTCCCTCACTCGGAGCTACAAACCTCACCTATAGGATGCACCTGACCCCCAGCTAGCAGCGGGGTATGGGTGAGAACCAGACTCCCAGACCCAAACTGGACCAGATCAGTAAAATTCAGACTGACTGGTCCAGCCACACCAGGCAAAAGTTGCACAAATATTTCTGGTTCTGCCAGTCTGGTCAGACGGGCTGGTCTATCTTTTGCCTATCTGGTCTGATCTGGTTCCGGTAGTCTGGTTTTCACCAGTGCCCAGGATGGGGTGACATCTGAACCACTGCGACCTGACTGGGCCAGATAGATAAAGCTGGACCAGTCTGTTTAACCAGTAGCTAGGCCTGTAATATTTGTGCAATTTGGACTCCCACTTTCACTGGTCCAGCTGGCTAGTCCAGAGTTTACCGATATGTTATAAAGGTCCTGTTTTCACCAAGTCTCCTGGCTGCAGATTGGGATTCCAGGATTGTATGTGAACCACAGCCTCCTAGATGGCAGCATAACCCACTCACGCTGCACCACTGAGCGGCCAAAGGTTGAGCATTGTTAATGAGAGTCTTGTGTCCAAAAAGCTAGACTTAGCAATTGCAGGTTGCTGTTTCTATTTGTGGCGTCCCTTGATTTCTTTATAAATACATAATTCTGGGGTGGCTAAATATTGCAGCTATTGCAGAATCTCTTGCTATACTGGCAAGCTAGGTTCTCGCCCTCTAGCCTGGATCATCGTGGCAGGCCGACAGGAGGTGCTCAGACACCCTCAGCTTCTGGGGAGGGACGGACATGCAGCAACTCACAATAAGCCAGCACTACCCACCACTGAAAAAGGCAAAAGACAAACTGTAAATGTCCAAACAAAATGCAGTTTAATGATACAGCTTCAAACACAAAAGGTATAAAATCCACAGACCTTAAACATGCTGATAGCACAGGCAGGAAGAACAAGGGCAGGGCCCAACTGACTTCTACCGGTTTTGCAGAAGCCTCTTCAGGAAGTGTCCCAAGATGCTTCAACATTGGCAATTTAAAGCGAACTCTTAAAGGAGACCACATTCAATTTTTAAATATGTATATAGATAAATGAAAAAAACTCAAAAAATACTACCAATGTGTTTTACACAATACAAATTATGTAAAAAGAGAGTCACCCTTCAGATAACAAAACAAAATAATACATATAAATGCACAAATATATAATCTAAAAATGTGCATAGTTATTTTATATCAAATCTAAATCACCCCAGCACCATAATTTTTTACATATGTATACATGTCTCAAACATATATAACATGAAACTAAAAGGGACTTACAGCCCTCATCTAATCCTCAGACATAGGTGAAATGCATCACAATGGGTGCATATAAAATATTATATTATAATATATTGTATATTATAACCCCATCAGGATAGCAGTGGTGCTCCTCTGTAGCAATCATGTGAAAGGGAACAAACTGATGAATTCATTCAACTGTATTTTTATTTATATATATCTACTGATTACTAATATCATTCTATATATATATATGTAAAATTAATCTACCTCATACACAGAATAACTATCATATTAAACTGTTCCCAAACCTCATGAGTTTAATAGATGGAGTTACAGATTTTTAATTATGCGGATACGCTGTTAAATCAATATCTTCATTTAAACCAGGTAATTCAAGTGCACCCAGTGTAAAAATCCAAAATGACTCTTTCTCGGTTAGAATCCTTTTAACATTGCCACCTCGTGGTCCCACAAATGCATGGTCAATACCGACAAAAGAAAAATCATGACCACCCTGATACTGAACGTCCTGTAAATGTGAACTTAAGGTGCTCTTGCAATCTTTTAACCTAATGGAGCTTAAATGTTCCCCTAGCCTAGTCTTGAAAGGGCAGGTAGTCATACCTACATTAAAAGCCTCACAACAGCAGATAGCAAGGTAGATAACATTAGTAGTGCTACAATTAATGAAGTGATGAATTTTTCATATATCTTGGAATTATTTTTAGAGGGAAAAAATCTTAGTTTTGGTCACAGCCTTACATTGTGTACATCTGCCACATCTGAAACACCCCTTAAGTGCTGAAGGTATCCATCCCATAGAGGATGGTTTAATGTATGGTAAACTATATACTAATGTTTCCCTCAAGTTTTTCCCTTTCTTATAAACCATTTGCAACTGCTGCCCCACCGCTTCTGTCAGGGTGGGTTCTGTGGCTAGAATGTGCCAATATTTTAACAAAATATTTCTAACATCCCCACTATCAGTCCCATATTTGGTAATAAATAAAACTTTGTCCCAAGTAATATCCTTCTTTTCCCTATATTGTAACAATTCTAATCTTGGTATCTGATCTGTCTGCTGTTTAACTTTATTTAGATGTTCCATACTATAGCCTCTGTTTACAAATCTCTGGCATAATTCCTTACACCTTTTTTCGCTAATCTTGGCATCAGGGCAAGTACATTTGACCCTGTAAAGTTGTGACTTGGGGATGTTGCTGATGGTGTGGCGGGGATGACAGCTGCTTGATAATAAAGGATCATTACGATTCGTCTCCTTCTGGTAAAGATCTGTAATGATTCCCCCATCTGGGCCCTTAGCGATATCTAGGTCCAAAAAATGTATCCTATCCACCGAATGATTCACTGTAAACTTTAAATTTGGATTTGACTGTTCCAAATACTGAACAAAATCTTGCAGCTGTACAACGTCTCCCTGCCACACGATAAACATATCATCAATAAAGCGACGCTAAAGATCTATATGATCATAAAATGGATTTTTTGTTTTGTCATAAATAGTCTGTTGTTCCCACAGGCCCAAATATAAATTTGCATATGTGGGGGCAAAAGTAGCCCCCATTGAAGTTCCCTTGCTCCACCACTGCCCCCCATGTTCCTAGGGAAAGCATGGGCACGGCACCCAAATGCTCAGCTGTAGTCATGATCCCTGCATCAGCACAACTTGACTTGCATGCATGCTCAGGGCCCTGGCTGATGCTGTCTTTAGGGTGAAGGGAAGGGAAAATGGCGGTCACCATGGATTACAGCATCAGCACACTGGGACCCCAAGCCACAATGCCAGCCAAGCCCCACTGCCAGTTTTTTTAACTAGTGAGGGGTGGGGGTGCCTGCCCATTGGCCCATCCTGGGTGGAAATGCTATGGAGGACCATGGGGTCAACAGAGCTGGGTGGTAGCTGAAACTCTAGTGGAGGCAACTGGTTGTAAGGATAAAAATCTCGTGGAAACAGAAGTTGAGAGCAGAGGATCACTGGTCCAGCTAGTCTGCTAGTGAGACCCTATCCTACCAATGAGACCTAGTATCTATGCAGGGTTTATGCCCATGCTACCTGCCCCCATGTTTCCCTACCTTGCTGCTACTCTGCCCCCGGGATCATTAAGTCCAGCTGTGTCTGAAGCTGTTAGTGGTCTTGGCACCCACCACCTTTGCTAAAGTGAACTCAAAATGGGGAATGGCTTTAGGAAGGGAGCTGCGCTCCTGCTTGGATCTACTATTTTAGCATCACCTGCACTCCCCAACAGCAGTAGGCTGGACTGTGTTTCCTTCTCCCTACTTCTGAGACTGTCAAGTGTTTGCTCCAGTCTCCAATCAGGAGCTTTTGATCGGTGGGGGACAATTATCTCCTGTATAACTTGCTGTCTCTAGTGGCCCCCACTGCAGTACTTTAGCTGAAGGGCCGTAGCGAAAGGGCGTCACACCATGGACATCAGCATGGTGCAGCAGTCGGCAGGAGACACTGCACCGTAAGTATGACACACTTCACATTCTGCAGCATGACACTGCATTATTATTGTGAATCTATGGTAAGTATATATTATCTTGCTCAGCTCAGGGAAAGCTACCCCATGGTTGGGTGTGCCATAGAAAAGCAACAGACCAGACTCAAAATCCAGCACTACCCACCACTACAGCAGACCAAATAACACAAGTCGCATGTAAATACTGCAGTTTTAATAGGCAGATAAAAAACAGTGCAAACCTCAAACGTGCCTAGGCACAGATCAGGAGACAAAGGCAGAGCCACACCAGATTTCTACCAATTTCACCAAAGTTTCATCATTTCTGAGGAAAGGCACGTTTGAGGTTTGCACTAACTGTTTTTTATCTGCCTATTAAAACTGCAATACTTGTACACTACTTGTGTTATTCGGTCTGCTTTAGTGGTGGGCAGTGCTAGATTTGAGTTTGGAAGTATATATATTATCTTCCTTGTATTTGCCGTTTGTATGCATCTACTAGCTAGGCCTATTCTGTTTATAATATTACTTATTTTAGCCAGGCCTCTGCTGCAACTTGTAGGCTATTGTTAATAATTTTAAGCAAACTGTTTATTTATCGTGTGCTTCTATTTTATAGTTAGCAGATTTTTTTTTCTTCAGTAAACACAAAGCTCAGTTGCAATCCTTAGCTTTCTTGCTTGTGAGGGTAGCTACTGTGTTATCTTCCAACCATCTGCCTTAGATATGGAACTATGTTTTTATAGTGCATCCTGTACAACATCCTCCTGCCTTTTTTTAGCCTCTACATTTTTATGTTGTCTTGTGCGTGCAGCGCAAGCAACATGTTGTGGTAGCTTGGTGGAGTAGCAGGTTGTGGAGGTGCGGCCGTGTTGTGGCCAATGGAGCCAATGCTTTTTTGGGCTGGTCTCTGTGGCAGCAATGAAGGAGCATGCGGTCTATGACATCAGTTCAGAAGCATGCCACCAATTTGAAAGAATTTCGCCGCTGCAGTGAAAGAGCGACCCATCATTGCAGGGCGTGCCTTGCCTGCTGAAACATTTCAAGAAACATGTTGGCGGCTGCCGATGTCCGCTTCTCCCAGTCCGTAGAAAGCTGACGTTGGGGGTGCCCAATCCCCCTATAGGCATGCTCCCTTCCCAGTTCATTTGCTGACAGGGAAGCCCAATCCCCACCAGCATAATGTTCCCCCTTGTTTTGTGTGCTGAGGGGGGGAGTGCCCAGTCCCCCTCGGCATCATGCCCCCCCCTTCCACAGACACACTTTATTTGCCGAAGGGGGGTCCAGTCCCCATTGGCTTCAATCTCCTGTCCCCAAAACACACAGGTGGCACATTGGGAGCCCACCCCAGTGTGCCCAACAGTTGGTTTTACACCTGTAAATAAAGAAAACCTTCCTGAGATGTCCTTCCTAAAAAAAAAAAAAAAAACAGTCTGTTGTTGCATCGGAAGCACCCCTCCCCAAGCCACACCACCCTCTGTGCATCCCACCTCCCACACACCCTCACCCATACTTACCTCCAGAGCCCAAGCGTGACAATCTTCAGTGGAGTAGGAACATGTCTGCACTCTTCAAAGCAGACCACGAACTGAGAAAAATCAAGAATAAGCTGTATAATGGCATCAATGGGGGGGTCCAATAGATGGATATCTCAGCCATTTTTGCGACTTTTGGCTCCAAATTTTCAACATGGGATTCTTGGGACCTCTCCTCATGAACTCAGTCACTGTCATTTTGTTATTCAGTCCCGAAAGGTGATTTTGCGGTCACTGCGTGGAATCACCTTTCAGAACTGATTAACAAAATGACAGTATCTGGTCATGAGGTAGGTCTCAAAAAGCCTATGTTGCAAATTTGGTGAAATTCCAAAATTACTGTAACGAAAGCGGCGCTGTACAGTTTACACGCACCGTAAGTTTGAGAATTTGTAATATTTTCACTCCAGATTTTCAAATTGCCATTTCTTCACACCTCCTTATGAATGGTACAGGTGTCATTTTTCACATCCTGCCGAAATGCGTTTGCACATCTGGCGGAAAATGGCGCCGGCTCGCTGTGGAAAGCAACGTTGTATAGATTAACAAAATCACAGTGCTACTGTTCAAGAGCAGAGGTCCCAAATGCTTTCATGAGGTGGGGTCACAAAAACCCCATGCTGAAAATTTGGAGTGCAAATACCAACAAACGCCCTGGGCATTAGGGTTTCTAACCGTAACGTCCCACCCTGTAGAGACTGGCAGGCGTCAAGGGTGTGACTTTGGATTGTTGGCTGTAATGCTCATGTCATTCCACCCCTACCCCCACCCTGCAGCCAGTGACAGGCATCAAGGTGTGCCTTGGACTGTTCAGCCCCAAAGTTCACCCCATTCTCCTATACTGCACCCATCTCAATGTATTTCCTTATGGAATGGGGTGGCGTAAGACCGATGACCCCAAGGCACAATGTCGACACTTGTTGGAGTCTGCAGGGTAGGGTGAGGTGAAAATGGCATGAGCGTTATGGCCAACAACCCAAAGGCACACACCTCAATACCGTCACTCTCTGCAGGGTGGGGTGAGGTTGGCGTCAGTTCCATACTTCACTGCCACTCCTATTATGCATCTCTCTAACTCCTGCACTACTAATGCCAGCAGGACAACATTCGGCATTGACAAATGCTTGTTTTTTAATGCTTTCAGTTGCTTTTGTCTGATGTCTGACGAGACTATTCGCCCTTAATCATTTTATTTCTTTTATTTTTATCTGCCTCTCTTTCGGGTTAGGACTATCATCCCATTTCACTCATATCTGTTAAGTCTCCTGTCTGTTACCTCATTATCTGGGTCTGGTTAACACTACCCTTACCTGTATCTCTATGTGGGTCTAGACTACTCCCTGTAACTCATTATTCTGTTTTGCCCTTGTCTGGGGTAAGACCTATTTATTTTCTTCTCTCTGTCTGTTTAGCACCCCCCAGCCTTATCTGTTCCTCCTTTTACTTCCACCTAGGTTGTTTCAATGTTATGCACTTTATCTCCACTATGCTGTTAACCTCTCTGGCTTTTCTCACCCTCCTCTTCCCCTTCTTCCTCTTCCACCATCTACTTCTCCCCCATCAGCCATCCCCCTTCTCATCCCCTACACCCCATCCTCCTCCCCCCATCCCATTACCCTGGCATCTTGGGTGTCAAATTATTTCTGATCCTTGACTCCACCTTGTAGCCCTCTGGTGTTTTGTCCCATTTCTCCTCTTATCCTCCCACCTCCCCCCCACCACCCCCTCCTCCAGTCAGCATATTGGTCCCAAAAAGCACCTTGTTTCCTCGTTGCCTTTGGTAGCATGTGACATTGAACTTAATCCTGACCCCATCACAACTCCACCCTTTCAACTTTCCAAAGGACTGAGGGTTGCCCATTTAAACAGCCAAAGTCTCCTCCAAAAATTAACTAACTACGATCTATCGTGCTTAACACACGGCTGGATGTATTTGTGATATCTGAATCTTGGCTCTCCTCTAAGGTCCAGGGCTCTGCTGCGGCTATCCCTGGTTATGCCCAAGATCCCTGGAATTCTGTGATTCCGCAGCCATGGAATTTTCCACAGAACTTGCATGATGCCACAGAATAAACATAGTGCTGCAGAATTCATTCTTCTTGGTGAATTTTCATTCAACTATGCAGTTTTTCCATAGTGCCCAACTCCCTTCCTCATCTGGTTCATTCTGAAGCTCCTCCTCTATGCTCAGCATGTAATGTCATCAATGACATTACATCATATTTTAGTTAATCACAGGACTGCATTCTGCCACAGAAATGAATAAATCATGCCGCAGAAATCAAAAAATGCTGCCACAGAAGCCTAAGGTGCCTGCCACAGAAATCAGGACAAGGTGCCACAGAGCACTGGGGCCCTGGTTATACCTTAGCAAGGTATGGTCATACAAAGAGGGGCGGTGGCGTTGCAGTTTACATATCCACCAGTATCCAGTTTGTGACTGGGCTTGCTGTCTCTTACCCCTCCTTCTATGAGTTGCTCCTCCTCAAACTTCCCTTCTCTTCTCTGTTCCCATGCTTACTGCTGATATTTACGGTTACCCTGGTATGTCATCTGCTTTAGTTACTGAGCTTCTTTCTTCTATCTCTACCAATTCTTCCAGAGGTGAGCTGCTTCTCCTTGGTGACTAACATAAATTGGGTCTCTCCCGCTACAAATAAATTTTCCCAAAATGTAAAATTCCTCCAGTTGACTCAATTGCTTTCTGACCCCACACATCTGTATTTTAAATCTTTAAATCACTTCCTATTAAACTGGGTCCTCTCATCCCATCCCCAACATATTGTGGATGCAGGATGAGAACTCTGGAACTGTGGTCACAAACATGGCAACTAAAGTTTAATGCAAAGAAGTGCAACATCATGCACCTTGGAAGAGTAAACCCAGGAGAGGAATACTACCTAGGGGAGTAAAACTGGACTCCACAAAGCTGGAAAGAGAGCTGGGAATAATTATAAACAGACAACCTGAAAATATCCAAACAATATGAGAAGGTGGCACTACAGGCAAATGGAATGCTAGGCTGCATAGGTAGGGGAATACCAGCAGAAAAAGAGAGGTCATCCTGCCGCTGTATAGATCACTGGTGAGGCCACACCTGGAGTACAGCGTCCAGTTCTGAAGGCTGCACCTTAAAAAGGATATTGACAGACTGGAGACAGTGCAAAGGAAAGCAACAAAAATGATACAAGGGCTGCACAATATAACATATAAGGACTGGCTGAGGGACCTAAACATTAATTCTCTGGAGCAGCATAGGGAGAGAGAGGAGATATGATCGAGACCTTCAGATTCCTAAAGGGAATAAACAAGGAGCAGGTTCAGGACATATTCCAGATCAAGAATCACTTAAGAACCAGTGGGCACCACACAAGGCCGGAGAGGGGCAAATTCAGGGGCAACACACGCAAGTTCTTCTTTACCGAAAGGGTGGTAGACACATGGAACTGCCTTCCACAGGGCATGGTGGAGGCAGAAATGGTGGGAACTTTCAAAAATGCTTGGGATAGGTACAAGAGCACCATAACATTAAATAACAGATAAGGGAGGGGGTAGACTCAAGAGCAGACTAGATGGGCTGTATGGTCCCCTTCTGCCATCACATTCTATGTCTCTATCCTTCTTAATGCCCTCAGTTACCATCATATGGTTTACTCTATGCGCAAGGTGCATCGTTGTAAGCCCCCCCCATCTAAATTCATCCATCTCAGATCCTTTAGGTCACTAGACCTGTCCTCCCTCCTAGCCAACCTATAGGCATTTGATTGGGCCCCCATCTCTGCAGCCAATAATATAAAATCATGCCCTTTAATAATTTCAGTCCAAATTTATGGTTGCATGGGATAATCATGCACCCCTGAGGAAAACCAGAGTACAAGCCTCCCATCTTCCCTGGATAACAGCTGAGTTGTTAGCTTACCTCTGTATCAAAGACCTGCCCAGCGAACCCATAAGACCACCTGCTTTCTGGCTACTTTGGCCAGCTATTGAAACCTTCGCAACACCTGTACCAAAGCCATCAGACTTGCAAAGTCTGAGTATTTTGCATTCACGCTCCAGAAAAACATTAATCACCCCTCCAAGTTCTAGAAGGTTACCCATTTCCTTTTCACCCCTCCGACCCAATCTCCCTGCCCTGTTCTCAAGGTTGGTGACTCCCTCATATCTGATCCTTCTGCTGTTGCCTTTTACTTTAACTCATAGTGCTCCACCTGTGCTCTCACTCTTGTGCTATCCTCACCCTCCCCATCTCTTCCCTCCCTCTGCCTCCCCCCCCCATCTTTTTTCCTTCTCTCCTACCACTTTCTCTGCTTCCCCTGAGGCTTGACTTGCCCTTCATCCTTGCAAGGGAGGTAGCTCTGATGTTCTTCATCCTAATCTTCTGCTTCTTACAGCTTTTGTCATCACCCTGCCTATTCTCCCCTTTCCTTTCCTTTCTTTTCCTTTCCCAGGTCGCACCTGGAAACAAGCCCCAGCTTAGTGTACCTTTCCTGGTTAAACAGTTTTCCCTTCCCCTTATCTTGATCCCCAACCTCTCATTTTCCACTGCCACTGTCCTTGAAGCCTGGAAGCAGGCTGCTGTCATTCCTCTCCCTAAAGGTGGTGATCCTTCTTCTCCTGGTAACTTCCATCCCATCTCTCTCTCCTCATCCTGGCTAAGCTACAAGAACATCTTGTACTTTCTCTCTTCCTTATTTGACTCCTTCTCCTCCTCCTCCTCCTTCACCCTTTTTCCGCCTGGTTTTATGAAATACCACACCACTTCCACCTCCCTCCTCTGGCTCACTGACTATCTTCTCAGGTATGGATCAGGGGCTGATCACCTACACCACATTAGTTGATCTTGGCACTGTGGCACACCCCTTCCATCTGGACAAGTTTAAAGTAGCGGGCCTTTCTGTCTCCTCAGTCAGTTGGTTTGGCTCTTATCTTGAGGGAAAGTCTCATGCTGTCTGGATCAGAAGCTCCATTTACTCTTCACTCCCCATCTGCTCAGGTATCCTTCAAGGGTCTGTCTTGGGCCCTATTCTCTTTTCCATTTTCTTAGCAACCTCCTCTCTGTCTCTTGCGTCCATTCATATGTACACTGATGATACAGTGCTTTTTGCATCTGGCTCCTCTTCCCATGACCCTACCTCACAGCTACAGTTGGATTTTGACAACATTCAGTGCTGGTTCCAGTCTAACCAGCTGTCCCTCAATGCCAAAAAAACTGTTTCTATGATTGTTGGCACCCAACAGGGGCTTACCAAGCTCACCTCCGTTCCTTTATTCCACACCTTTGATGGTGCTACAACTGAGGACGTCTCTTCCTTTCAGTACCTCAGGATCTGGCTGGGCCAACATCTTGATTTCGTGGAGCATACTGATGCCATACACCATAAGCCCCACCCCACACTTGGTGCTCTGTGCAGGAACAAAGTGAGTATTCTGCCTCCTGCTTGCTAAGAGATTGTTTTAATGATGATTCTCTCTGTTTTTGACTGTGGTGACAAAGTCTACAGCAGAAGCTTCAAAATACCCCCTAGCTAGACTAGACCCCCCATTTCACTCTTTTTGTCTTTTGCCTTAGACTGTCTCCCTCATACCCACTACTGTTGAGTCTACTCTGCCCTTTCACTCCCATCTCTTGATGCCAGGCACTTTTCCAAATGTGCCACCTTTATTTCCAAATTCTGGGTTGGTTCCTGTCCCTCCTACCTTACCCTGTCTACTATCCTCTCCCCCTATGTCCCCTTACCCTCTCTGCAGCAATGTTTCCCATTCCATTTCTATTCCGTCTAGGAAATCTACTGGGGGTCAAGCTGCCTTCTGCTATCGCTTTCCTAAACTCCGGTCCACACTTCCCCTGTCAATCTATCTCTTCTGCTTTCCCCTTAAGTCTCTTCTTCATGACTTTTCTACTCTAACCTGCAATTGTCCATGACCTTCTACCTCTTGACTCCCCCCACCACCACTCATACTGCCCCAGCATTTTACTCCCCCCCATACCTGTATAAGTAAGTTCCCTCTGCCTATCAATACTCAATTTCTGTATACTGCATACACCTTTTGCACGGATTTGCATTACAATGTTTATGAGTATGAAATGGGTAGAAAGAATGCTGGCTCCTGACTCGCCAAGAGGTGTACTTTCAGCCTGACTGAAAGTAGCTCAACAAAAAATGTTTAAAAAAATACATCCAATTTACTAAAAAGGACCCATTTCATAATCGCAATGAGGCACTCCAGAGGGTGTATTGTGGTAAACTAATGGCCCTTCTCGAGTGGTGGAAGCACTCGGCTTTGCCTCGTGCTGCAACCCACCCAAGGTGGACCTTTATCCCACCATAACATACCCCTGTCATGCCTTATTGCTTAATTATGCTCCTTTGATGTATTGTGTGGCTGAATATAACTTCTATTTTGTAATGCTGTTAATACCATTCATTTTTTTTTTCTCCTCTTGAACTATCTCTCTTATCCCTCACCTCCAGGACACATATGGAAATGAGCTGTTATCAGCTCAGCACATCTTTCCTGGTGAAATGATTGAAATAATTAAACAAATGTTATCTCACAGGACAGGATATAACAGGCAATCTAAAGTAAAATAAAAAAGTACAGGTCAAAAGGTTCACCATTATACACTGCTGCTTGTGGGACAGTCCCCTCATCTGTACAGTTAGAAACAGGATCCCACTGTAAATGAGTTGTGACTTGCTTAAAAGACACACTCTAAGCCAGTGGTTAAGGTGGGATTTGAACCTGGGGCCTTTTGTCTCACAGTCTAGTGCACTTACCAATAGAACACACTGTCTGCCTTATGTTGCCAAATACACTTTGACAGGAACTCGAGTGTTCAGAGAGTGTGTGTCAATGTGGCTCTTACACAAAAAAAAAAAAAAAAAACAGGCCTAAGGCAGCTACCACACCAACAAATGGCAGTATAGTAGTTGTTTGTAGGACCGTGCATGTTACTAATCTCTCTCTCTCCCAGATGTACTCCTTACGGTTGTGCAGAATGCCCAATATTTGCATTCCAGACTGTTGGCACCTATACTGAATGTTTTATAAGAAACCTTACTTTGCCAAGAAGTCATCGTTTAAGGCTTGAGTGTATAAGGCACATCCTAATAGGTTATTTACAAAAGGCCCCAAAGTATTGGACTGTAGGTTGCAACACAATAGGGAAACAACATATTAAGAGTGGAAGGAACTTATTTTTGTTGGTATTCATTATTTTTCCACATGGTGGGGGTGGTGCCTTACTTTGTTTGGTGCAACCAACACAAACAATTGCTCCCCTGGGGCATAGACAGTGCAGTGTCATGCCATCACACCTCCCCAATAGAGTGCCCTCTCTTCTATATATATAGGGTGCCAGTGCCACACTGGATCTTAAAGGGATGGGCATGGACACTGTGACATTGTGTGGTAAGCCATGATGCCCGACGCCATGCCCAGTCTCATCACAGGAGACACTACAACAGAGGGGCGCAAGCACACCTCCCCCAGAGTCCGAGACCACTGCTGCTGTAGCATTCCCTAGACACCACTGGTTCAGTGGAAGGAACAGGGCTTATGGTATAAACCCAGGTTCCCTACATGGTAGTGCTACATTCTACCACCTATGCCACTGGGCACAGGTGCACAGGTCCCCCATGTTCAGAAAAATTTTAAAAAATGTATTGGGAGGAAATGTATTGGGGGGGGAGAAGATAACAAAAAGGTATTTTTTCATCTCCGGACCCTATAAAATGTTTAGCTGGTGTGTACCACTGCCAGTGGGCCACACAGAACTTATATTTTTGTATAGTCAGTTCTGTGAGTTGACCCTCTTAAAGAGCTACTGAAGCCTCAAAGAAAACTTTGGAAAACATAATAATTAGGTACAATTCAGCTTGCATTCCAAATATATTCTACAGATTTCTCCTCCCCATCTGTTATTACAGATGAAATTTGCATGAATACATAATCTTTATCTGTTAGAGATCATCTGCCTCTATAACTTGCTCCCTACTTCACGTCATACTCCTCTGTTGTGACATTACAGTCTGCTGCTATAGCAGTAACTGTGATACTATAAGCGGTGCATCATGACGTCAGGTGGGGAGAAAGCAACAGGAATAGATGAACTCTTCAGGAGCAGAGATCCTGTTATCATGCAGATGGCCTCAGTAATAAATAACGGGGAGGAAAAATACAGAAGAAACGTGAAATATACACTAAGCTGTGTCTAAATATTATGTTTTGTTTAAGCTGTCCTGAAGGCGTCTGCTGCTTTTTAAAACTTCAGTGATGAATGACTATCAAACCAAATTCAGTTTTCTTTTTGTAGCAAAGCAAGAAATGAGAAGCAGCTTATTCACCAAATTAATAAAAATAGTTTATTAGTACAGTTAATATCATGGCCACATGTGTAATCCAAGTATGTCATTATTGAGTTTCCTTTTTGGCTTTACTGGTCCCCATCTGGAGTACTTTTGCTAATATGTTAATGCTGTTTATTTGTGTCCTGAGTATCACGGTTGAAGAAGGGATGCATGGCTACAAGTCATTGGTGGGAAATTGCCTAAGGAGCCTGTGATTCTAACTGTACCAATAATCTAATACTAATAAATTGCTTTTATGCAATTGGTGAGTGACTTCTCTGTTCTTGCTTTGCTTATATGTTCAGCATCCAGAGTGCCAGCAGCTCCCCATCTCTTTTTCTTTTTTAAAAGAACCTACATCTTCCTGAAACACACCAAAGTTTTTCTTTTTGTAGTGAATTTGCAGTACTTCTCAAGGTACAGGTTGTGTGTATAACTGCAATGCCTGTGGAGGCAGTGCTGTCTTGTCATTGGAGCACCATCTTGGAAACTGAGATTGCAGGTTCAAACCTCACTAGAGACAAATACTCACTGTGTAACCTTCAGTAAGTCATTTAACCTCCCTGTGCTGCAGTCCACCCAGCTGCAGCAATGGGAAGAAGAAGGACCCCACTGGGAATGAGATGTTGTAGCTCAGCTGGGCTAGGGCTGGGTAAATAAACTGTAAACTAAATAAAATTAAAATGCAGGCACCTCTTACACTGTTCATGCGTCTCAGCCCAGTCATTGAGGGACCACCTCTAGTCGGCAAAAGGGTAGCAAATTCAACTTCTGACCTCTCAAGGAAGACAGACAGCAGTGGGACAGCAACTACTTGCAACTGTGACTGCATTTCATTTTACATTTTGTCTCCCACCTCCACCACCACCAGCCACGTCACGTCCTCTGCAATTCTCTACGCATTCCAAAGAACCAACCCATCAACCCTAGATGGTCTGCACCTATTTGTAGCCATTTAACACCCCTTCCCTGAAATGGGGCCTGAACGTTTTGGCCAATTCACATCTGAAGACTGAACCCGATGTACATAAAAAAAAAAAAAAAAATCATCAGTACCCAGGAAAATTATGCTTAAGTGGCCATATGGCTAGTTGGTTTTGGGTGCCCAGTACATTGTACAATTGCATGAAATGGCAACCTTCACAGGAGCTTGGCCATTAGACATTTTAGTCTAATCTCCCATTATCCAGCAAACTTGAAGATTTTTTTTTTACTCTGATTGATATACTTGGGGGAGGGGGTGGTGGGATAATATCACCCAAGCAAAAATAGTCATTTTTCTACATTTCTCCCTCCCTTGGAGGTGCTGTGGGTAGGGTAAATGGCATCCCTTCTAATGTCAGGGTCCACCTGTGCCTCACCCTCTTTGCTGCTGCTCTATTATGCCTCCCCCCCCCCGTACCTAAGTAAAGACAAGCTGCGGAGTCTATATCTCTGGGCATTAATGCCACCACATTCTGCTGTATGGCAGCACCCTAGCTTTGTAATGCAAACCCAGGTTGCTATTGCCAGAATGGCATGTAAACATGCAGCCACTGCTCGATCGGGACAGCCAGGATGGTATTTATTATGTGACGTGGACACCTGTTCACAAGGAGCTGGACTATGACATCACAACTAACATTTCACATAGGCAACTGAACAGCCAAGTTTGGAAAAAAAAAACATTATGGGCCTGATTCCGAAAGGCTTAAGCCTGACGCAAGGCACCTGAAACAAGCAGCAATGTCGCAAGTTGCACCTTGCATCGGTGTTTCCAGCATTCCCTATTCCGGTACATGGTCTGCGCCAGTGAGGGAAGCCACTGCACCGAAGAGGCACTGCACTGCCCTTGCGACCTGCATCTGGGTATGCCAGGTCACAAGGGTGCTTATGCCACGGCAGGGTGGCAACATCTGATTTTGTGTTCCAGAAGCCCCGCCATGGCGGTAGGAAGGGGTCCTGTTAGACCAGCCGGGAGGTGGTCTACACCCTTTGCAAAAATACCCCTCAAGGTGGGGAGCTGGTGGAGGACTTTATATGTGGGGTCTGGGGGTCAGAAGGGACCGGGGTGTACAGCAGAGGTGTTGGGGAGTGTGTATATGCCAGGGGAGGGTGATCCAAGTCACCAACGTCTAGTGCCATCCTCACTGTCTCTGGTACGTACATCCTCACCCACAGCACACAGGTCCTGTCACTGTGGTGGATTCCACTGAGGGTAAGAAGCAACCCCCCTCCAGTCCACAAAGTGTGGGGTGAGGACAGCCATTAGGTGAGTTGGGTCCCAGGAGGCGGCAGCATCATCCTGCTTCCTCTGGGGTGTTTCTGCATCATCCTGCTTCCTCTGGGGTGTTTCTGCATCATCCTGCTACCTCTGGGGTGTTTCTGCATCATCCTGCTTCCTCTGGGGTGTTTCTGCCTGTTTCTCCCATCCCCATCAGATGCTGGCATTGAAGCTGCCATCTGTGCCATGAGCACACCATCATGTCGCTGCGCATAGCACATACTGACACCCTTCCTCCCACTAGTTGTCACCCAAGTAGCAGTATCACAGCAGAGCATTCTGCCCTCCTGAAGGACAGCGCCTTCTAGGATGCTCAATTTTCCTCCACCTGGCTGGCTCCCCAGTGTACCAGGCTCATTCCCGAATCCAAGTCACCAACGTCTTGTGTGGTAGCACTACAGCTGCACTGATGGCCAGCTAAGCTATTTTTATTTTTTAATTACGATACCCAGGACAGCCTAGCTAAGATACAACATATTGCTTTTAGTGGGGTCCTGCTTCTGGTCACGTGACTTAGTTCAAGGCCACACAGTGGCTCTAGTTGGATTTGATCCTGGTTTTGCTGGTTCCCAAGTCAGTGCACTGATCATTAGAATGGACTGCCTTGCCTTCTGTCATAGCCACTTCTACCATACATGTTGTTAAACATGCCAGCTTTGGGGTGGGGGTCCTCTTACCCTACCCAGCCAGGAGGACACAAGCTTGCCTCCCCCCCATTCTACCACCTTCCCATATGTTTTGTCCCATGCAGAAGGGCCACAACTGAGCAGCAAGGAGGAAAAAGGGAGGATGCTGCACAGAAGATGCTTTCTGCATGGTGGGAGGGCAGTTGCTCTGCATGGGATGTGAACCATTGGATGGTCGAAAGAGGTCCAAGGCACAGCATGCTACTGTGCATGCCCGAACTCAGAGTTGCAACTTTCAGTAACAAAATGAAATAGGTTAGACTGCTCTGTTTTTTGACTGGGTTTGCTTCTAAAGGTAGAGCTCCAAGAACACTACGAAGCACGTTTCTTTTTGCTTCATGAAAATGTGCCCCGATTGTCATGAAGCAGCATTCCAGCACACACCAGGAAGATAAGCAAGCTCACCAACTAGCCCACAAGGTCAAGCTAAGTCTTCTGGTTCAGCGGCACTTTCAGAATGGTGCATCCAGAACAGCACTTGCAACCACCATCAAGGCAAGAAAAGGTTACAATTAAATACCATATGTAAGCTGCAAAATTAAAAAAAAACCATAAAGGTTGTGCTAACAGGGCATTTCTGCAGCCCTAGTGATTGGCAAAAGGGTTGAGAGTTTTCCTTTAACACACTGGCGTACCATCAGAATGAACGTTCATAAATGCAGCCCCCATGACATGCTATCACCATGGCAGGATACACAAGCTGCTGCACTGTGCCCAACCCCACTGTTGAGGGGTGCACCAAAATGGTTTCAAAGGAACAACTCCAGACTTCGGTCCAGGATCACCAATTCTTTATTGTGGGAATCCTAGACCCCCAAAAGACAAAAGCTACCAAGATCACCACTTCAACCTTCAACTCTGCAGCCATGTATGTATTGCCACAAAGAGGCAGAACCATGATTTCCATTCTGCAGAATGCATTTGGTTGGTCTGAAAGCTAAGCCATTGTTTTTTTTTTGTAACATCTATGTTGGTCCAATAAAAGGTATCAAACCATTTGCTTTTGGATCTGTTCTTACAAGGACCAATACGGCAACTAATCTATTTCTGTATGTCAGATGAGTTAAGCTATTTTCCTCCACTTTGGTAAGTTTCCATCAATATCAGGCACTGCCCTCAACTTACAGTTATCATCACAAACTGAAAAACAGCGGAGCATGGGAACCAGGTACAATGACAAAACAGTGCATGACTTAAAACTGGAGGTAAAAGAGAGCTTCTCTGTTGACAGGTAGTGCTCTATGCTGTTAAACCATGTCTGTTGCTACAGAAGCTGTAGACTGCCCATAGCTTCTCTCTCGTGTCTGGCAGAATCACTGCAGGGATAGAAGAACTATTGGTATCTCCCACACTAAAATGTTCTTCTGGAAATCTTTACTCCCATAACAGCTGATCCTGAAATTAGCTTGGCACGTAATAAGAGAAATGAAAACTGCTTCTAGTTTTGAGTTTATAAAGCATCAGCACGATGCAGAAATGTACTTGCATGTAAGAAATGCATAAAACCACAAGATGTCCTAACACACAAACAAGTTTGAAAAAAAAAATGTTTTAATTTTTGTCTTTAAAAAAGGAGAATCTATTTGTTATATTTTTTTTTTTAAACCTTTCTCAGATTGATTTGCCGTTTGGTTTCCATTTTATATATTGTTTTTTCTACTCTTTGCAGACATTGCCCACCTCTGCCAGACTACTTCCCAGCCCCATACGCTCCCTTCACCATCACTTACCTGCTCCTGAGGATGTCCTTGAAAAACATTTCCAAACTTGAGGGCATTCCCTCCATGGTGGGTTCCCTTGGGAGTGTTGTCAGATGTGACCTCCCTTGGCTTCGTCTAGTGTGTAGGGGACCAGTGGGCAATTAGGCGCACATGGGCCCAGAGAGTGACGGCTTCATGCTGCCAGATGTCAGGATTTCTTTCCATTTCTCCCAGCCCTCAGGATGTGAGCAGTAAGGGCACTTGGTACACATGTACATGGTGAAGCTTGCTCACACATCTTGCCAAACAGTGCCCTCCCACCCATTTGCTACTCCAACTGCACGACCACCTCTGGTCTACCACATGGCAGTATAGCAGCAGAGTCGGTGGTCCTCAGGGGAGAAAAGTATCCTTTGAGAAGCTCAATACTCCTCCTCCTCTGCACTGGCCAGCCCAGATGATCCAAGCTCATTTGCAATCCTGGGTTGCTGCTGTTGCTGGTGTCACCACTGTTGCTGCACTGATGGGCCGGCACTTTGATAAACATTAATATTTAAGAAATCAGATTATTTATTAAACATCAACATGGACAGAGTCATCACTACAGTCTTCAGTCATCTTGTATGTTGCATCCTTCATGTGTCAGATCTGCTCACCTTTAGCTTGAGATCCTCTCCCTTAAACAGTGTGTGACGAGGGTAGAGAAACCCTCGCATCCCTCCCTGTTTACATATGGCATCCTTACTACTTTACCGACAGAGGTTTATTGCACACAAATAGTCCATAATGTGGCATCATTGTTTCAAGTTCCCCAATGCTGTATCCTTCAAGCACATGATCAGAAGATTTCATCCAAGCAGTGTGAGACCTTTTGTGAACATACAAGAGCCCTGTCTTAATGCAACACTGCCCTAGTACGTGATCAAATGAAGATAAAAGACACAGTTTGAACTTTATAAAAGATATTCATAGAGAACCCACACCCCTATTAAGTTAGACCACTAGCGGCTCTAGCCACAAATGGTTACTGGGGCACAACAGATGGCAGTCAGGGCACTGACATATGGTTGCTATGGGGGAAGCTCTGCACCAACTGGGGCACAACATTTTTTTACCAAGGCACGTGCCCTGGCAGGCCCTGGTGTAGAGCAGCCACTGAGTTAGACTCTAGTATCCTGTTATTTGTGATAGCCTCTATCATACCTTCTGTATAACACAGGGATTGGGAAGGACTAAGTTTCAATTCAGTTTTTATTTGGCTTTAAAGTTTGAAAGGGCCATTGCCCTACAAGGCATATCACTTTTTTTTTTTTTTTGCTTGTTACACCATTTACAAACATTTGGGATCACAAAATTTAGATGAAAGGCAGATTTTAGTCCATTCTGTTTTCTTATCTCTTCATATTTTTAGGATGACCTGGGACTTCCTTCAGCTAGTCGCATGATGACCTTTCCTATAAAGGGGAACCACCTCATATTTCAGACAGGGGACCCCCACCTCACTCCCTTAAGTCCTGCAGGCTCCTCCCCCTCACTATCATCATGGAAGCTTGGAGAAGGCCCAATGAGGGAGGAGTGCACAGCACCCCCTTGAGATGAGGGAAGAGAGAAGGGAGCAGGGGGGCACAGGTCCAAGCAGATAGCTGGACAAATGGGCAGACTCGGTGGGCCCTGTCAGTCCTTTTCTGCTCTCACACTTATATGAATCTACGAATCTATGAGAGGCTACGGCAGAAATGTAGGATGTGGCAGCTAAATCCTCCCATGACATACCTATGCCCGGCAATACAAGAATAAAGATGGAGGAAGGGATTAGCTCATCAAAAACATCTCCTGCTTGCTCAGTAGTAATATCTGTTTAACGTAACCTCTCTCACACAGCTGTCTAGAGTCCATGTATTATACACATTACTCAATAGCCTAATTCCATGCCCCCACCTTTTATGAAAAATAGAAACATAAAAGCATGGAATTTGTCGGCAGATACGGACCACGTGCCCCACCCGATCTGCTCATTTTTCCCTACCTACAGTACCACCGCAGACTCCACATAAAAAAAGGAATACAATACTTTCTTCAATCACCCATAACTTGCCCACCCAAGATTTGCCAGTCATGGCTCCTTATTGCTACCCACTGCTCCTTAGATTTATTCAAGGCAAAATGCCATTAGGTAGGGCTGCTCATAGTCCTACTGCCCACAAAGTATTGACAAGGGCAGTTAGTGAACCCTAACTTCCACCCCTCCCCCATCCCCTACCCTCGTGACCCAAGGCCAAGCTACAGTTCTGGTAATATGCTCCAAGGATGTTCTGCTTCACAGGAGGCCCTGCATTTTGTATGATAACTTGTACAGTTATGACAAAGATTAATGTTTGTTGGTTCACAGCCCTATTGACAGCATCATCTTGTGCCTTAAATGGCAAACTAGAAAATGTATTGAGGTGTATACTAGATAGTCGCTTCATACAGTTCTCACTGGATATTGTATAAAATAGCGTATATAGAGTATGGTGGAATGTTGTTCCAGCTCGAGTTCCATCTCAGGTGAAATGCTTTTGAACCACAGTTCAAAGGTCATGGAATGCGACTGTACCCTTCTGTGGTACAACAGCATTCCAGCTGATTTGGAAAATGCACAAGCCACACAGTTTAAAAAACAGCTGAGGCAACAGAAACTGTAGGATCAATCAGATAAAATGTTACAGCAGCACAATCACTTACATAAATCCCGCAGATGCAGGATCAACCAGATTCATAAGAAATAAAATGCAGGATCGACCTGATATTTTCAGTTATACAAAAAATCCAGTGCAGGATAAACCAGATATTTAAAATCACTTACAAAATAAAATGCGATTCCTCACAGTAAGGTTCTTCTCACTACACAAGACATACAGCTTCCATGTTCCTTTAAATACCTCCGAAACGTCACTGACAACCAATGGAAGCCTGCGCTACAGATGTAGGGATGTGTGGTCCCTAACAACCACACCACTAACACTAGACCCCAGAATAAATCGCAGCAGTGGATACTTTCTTTTTGTAATAGAAAAACAAAACAAAAAAAAACTAAGTGATCAAATGGTATTTAGGTTATTTCTAGAGACACCATACACTATAAAAAAATAAATACTGGATGTGCGACTCTGTGCACAACTAGTGTGGTCTGCCACTTTGGGGTTCTAATTCCACAGACCACTCGAGCTTCAGCTCTTGAGGTCAGCGGAATCAGAACCCCTTGGTGGCAGAACACACTGGTTGTTCATAGTTGCCATCCAGTATTCTCTATATTTAGTATTTAGAACCCTTAACACGTAGAACCCATGAGTGTTCTGGCTCAAAATTAGAACTCCAACCACTGGGTTTTAAAATGGTTCTAATCTTTCTGGAACTAGATCTGTCAACTCCACTATAAGTTTACAGGGTGCCAGGAGGGCCTCTATGGATATATGAGTATCACCTACTTGCGTTCTTAAGGCAAGAGAACTGCAAACTGAAGGTCAGCAGTTCTGGTGCACTAAGGATGATCATGCAGAGATGACACTCATATCCTAAGAGACCCTCCTAGCACCCCTATAAACTATTATAGATCACAGTACCATTAAAATAAAAGAAAAACACACTTTATGGGAGTCAATTTCTGTGGCCAGTGGCAGTTATTGAAGCCCATTACAGTGTCAGCATGAGAGTACCTCAGGTGCAACTGAAGGAAGCACTATGATTGGTCAGGAGTGTCACATGACACTCCTACAATCTATAATATAGAAAATAAATTACAGGTGTGTAACATGCAAAATACATACATGTATTGCTACAGGTACAGTATACAAAACCATATAGGAACAAATAACACATGTAAAATGCATATTACAAACAGAGGTATGCCAAGTTGAGAAAATACAGGTTACTCACCTGTAACAGGAGTTCTAGGAATGGTATATGTTGTTCATCCACACTTATTGGCAGGTTCCTTGCCGTTTTAAATCTTGCCGGAAGGTCTTCAAGCTGGCTCCTCCCACCCACCCGGGTGGTAAAACTCTCGGCTCCGCCCCATGACGCCAGATCTGGCCCGCTGGAAGCTCAGGTTGTGCGTCGAAGCCGGGGAGGTCGGGTGGGTCGTGGATGAACAACATATACCATTCCTAGAACTCCTGTTACAAGTAACTAACTATTTCTAGGACATGGATATGTTGTTCATCCACACTTATTGGCAGACTCCTAGCAGTTCTCCGGGAGGAGGAGGCAGGCACACACCCCTCACTTAGGGAATAAAGACTGGAGAACCGAGGCCCCAAAACCAGCATCCCGGCGTGACTCAAGGTCGATGTGGTAATGGGTAATAAAGGTGTGTGCTGACTTCCAGGTAGCAGCCCTGCAGATTTCCTGGATAGGGACATCCCTGGAAGCAGCCACCGATGCAGCAGTATGACAGGTAGAATGAGCTCATATCCCTCTGGGAGGCTCCATGCCCGCCAACTTATAGCAGAGATCTATGCAGGAGGTGACCCACCTGCCTATCGTCTGCTTGGCTGCAGGTCTGCCAGGTGCGGCTTCAGCGTTGGTGACAAACAGCTGGCGAGACCTCTCGAATTTCAGCCGTGCGCTCCTTATAATAGCGGCGCCCTTCAGAGTCAAAGCATGGAGCCTGTATTCGACCTCCGAGGTGTGACTGGGGTAGAACACCAGCAGAGTCAACAACTGGTTAAGGTGAAACTCCGACACCACCTTTGGAAGGAATTTCGGGTGGGGGCGCAGGACAACGTTGTCCCTGTGGAAGACCAGGTAAGGAGATTCCATGCAGAGCGCCTGGAGTTCTCCCATCCTTCTGGCTGACGTGATAGCCACCAAGAAGGTGGTCTTCCACGACAGGTGAGAGAGTTCACACCTGTGCATTGGTTGGAATGGCTTGCCCATGAGCTTTGCCAGTACCAGCAGTAAATCCCATGGAGGTGGAGGTTCTCGCACCACAGGAAATGTGATCAAGGCCTTTGAAAAAGCGCCAGACCACCTTCTCCTGCGCCACCGACTGCTCCCCGGCCCGCGCCCGGTAAGCAGAGATGGCTGCCAGGTGCACCTTTAGGGTCGTCGACCTAAGCCCTTGACTAGAAAGGGACCATAAATAGTCCAAAATGCTTGCCAAAGAACAGGAGGAAGGGTCCAAGCCCTTGCCCTGACACCAAATGGAAAATCTCTTCCATTTGAAGGCATAGCATTTCCTGGTCGACTCCTTACGGGACGCCTCAACAACATTGAGGACCTCGTCGGAAAGACTCAAGGCCTGGAACTCTAGCCGCTCAGGAACCAGGCCGTCAGGTGCAGGGATTGAAGGTCCGGATGGAACACCTTCCCCAGTTTGACTAAGAGCAGGTCCGGGCGAGCTGGAAGCTGCCTCGGGAGCCTGGAGCTGAGGCTGAGGAGATCTGGGTACCAGAACTGGCGGGGCCAGTCTGGGGCTATCAGAATCACCTGCGCCTTGTCCCTCCTTGCCTTGAGAAGCACCTTGTGAATCAAGGGAAATGGGGGAAAGGTGTAAAAGAGGCCCGGGGTCCACAGCCTCAGAAGGCATCCCCTGCAGCGAGCCCTGCTGAGGGGGCATGAAACAGCCTCAACCTCGCATTCTCCTGGAGGCAAACAGGTCCACCTGAGGTGTGCCCCAGTGGGAGAACAGATCTTGTACTACCTCCGGCAGGAGAGACCACTCGTGAGATGCAGCCCTATCCGGCTCAGGGCATCGGCCAGGGTGTTGGAGGCTCCTGCCACATGAATGGCTAGGAGATCCACCTCCAGGCTGCGCAAGTGACCAAATGCGAGAGCTCCTTGCATAGAAGCATGGAACGGCCCCGCCTCGAGGTTTAGGTAGTACATGGTCGTGGTATTGTCCGTCTGGACTTGGACCACATGACCCCGGAGAAACGGAGCAAAGGCGTGAGAGCTAGGCGGACCGCTCGGAGCTCCAGCAGGTTGATGTGGCATCGGGACTCCCGCGGGGACCAGAGGCCGTGCGCTCGGTGTTCCCCCAGATGGGCACCCCAACCCATCAGAGAGGCATCGGTCGATAGAGAGACCGTCGGCTCGGGGCGGACAAACGGGATACCCTCCTGCAGATGAGATGGAACGGTCCACCATCGGAGAGCGTTCCACATCTCCTGGGTCACCACCACTAGCTGGTCCAATGGATCGCAGCATTGTGACCACTGGCTGGCCAGTCCCCACTGAAGGGGGCGCATGCGCCAGCGTGCCCAACGGACCACGCTGGTGCAGGCCGCCAGGAGACGCAGGAAGTCCCGGGCAGGGCGCGATTGCCCAACCAGAAATGATTGGGCAAAGGAGGTAAGAACCTCGGCCCTGTCCGCCGGGAGCCATGCTCTGGCTCGAAGAGAGTCGAGCTCTGCCCCGATAAACAGGATCACCTGCTTCGGCTCGAGTTCCGACTTGGCCTCGTTGATGAGAAGGCCGACTTGAGAGCAAACCTGGAGGGCCAGATCTCTGGACCACTCCACCTCCTGTCTGGAGGGGCTGCTATCAGCCAATTGTCCAGGTAAGGGTACACTGGACCCCTCGGCGCAAGAGGAAAGCTGTCACCACTGCAATGCATTTGGTGAAGACCCCGGGAGCTGGAGACAGGCCGAAGGGCATGGCTCGGAACTCGAAGAGGGATCCCTCCGCTCGAAAGCAAAGGAATCTCCGATGTGACGGACGGATAGGGACGTGAAAGAACGCGTCCTGCAGGTCCAGAGAGCAGAACCACACGCCGTGTTCCAGAGATGGTATTATCTGCGCCAGAGTGACCATCCTGAAGGTTCGAGACCTTAGGAACTTGTTCAGGTCGTGTAGGTCGAGAATGGGGCACCAGCCCCCCGTCCGTTTCGGAACCAGGAAGTGATGGAGCCCACAAGGGAGGGGCATGTCCTGGATGTGGTTCTGGCAGATGGGGATCTGGTAAGGGACATAGTTGTACAGGACCCCTGACTGGGAGTGACCACAATACTGTCTGGTTTCAAATAAGCATGGGGGAGTGGGGGTGAGATCTAGGACACTGGCAGTGGACTTCAGGGGGGCAGACTTTATGGGCATGGGAAATATTCTCAAGGATCACTTGAAGGGGATTACCTCAACGACAAGTGTGGAAAGGAGATGGGAGGTCATAAAGCGGGACTTCATGAGGCAGTCAGGATCTGCGCTAAGTTGAAACGGCAGGGAGCAAGGTCACGTAAACCATGCTGGTGGTCCAGTGAGGTACAGGTAGCAGTCAGAGAAAAGAAGGCGCCTACAAAAATATAAAACAACAAGAGGATAGGGATAAGGAAATGTACCAGCTTGCATCTAGAAAAGTCACACGTATGGTGAGGGGAGCAAAGTCCAGTAAAGAGCAGCAGCTGGCACAGGGATACATGGAGGAAAGGGGTTCTTCCAGTACATTGGGGAGCGGAGAAAACTAAGGGCCATCTCAGCAGATTGAGATCAGAAGGAGGAGGGTGGGTGGAAGAGGCGAGGACCAGGCAGAGGTATTTAACCAGTACTTTGCCTCTGTGTTCACTAGGGAGGGGATGGGATATCTACAAAGCAAGGCATGAAGGGATAAAGCGGCAGGGAGTGGGATCAGGAGCAACAGAAATGGAGCAAGAGGGAGGAAAGGTACCCCAGGGGTGTCACATCTGGATAAGGATAAAAAGACCAGTAAGGGAGGGGCGGATGATGCTATCTCCACCAAAAGGATGTGGTTAGCCCTCAAGGCCCTAAAGAAAAACAAATCTCCTGGGCCGGATGGCATTCATCCGAGAGTACTATGGGAATTGGCGGACATACTGGCTGCACCCCTGGCGGAGCTTTTCAGCAGGTCACATGAGACAGGGAGGGTACCTAGGGATTGGCGAGAGGCACATGTGGTACCAATCCATAAAGGGGGGTCGAGGGAAGTACCAGGTAACTATAGACCCATCAGTTTGACCTCGGTGGTGGGAAAATTAATGGAGAGTATACTAAAGGAACGATTGGGGGTGTACTTGGAGGAGGTGGGAGGTCTGGTTAGTCGGCAACATGGGTTTGTGCCAGGTAGATCATGTCAAACCAACCTGTGGAGTTCTATGAATGGGTAACATCAGAACTGGACAGGGTAAGCCTGTGGATGTATTATTCTTGGACTTCAGCAAGGCGTTTGACTCTGTCCCCACAATGGTCTGGTGGAGAAACTGATGGGGTTGGGAGAAGGCCCTTGTGGTCAGATGGATTGAAAACTGGCTAGCTGGACGCACTCAGAGAGTAGTGGTCTGTGGGGAGCTCTCGAACCCTAGAGAGGTTGGTAGTGGGGTACCACAGGGCTCGGTCCTGGGTCCGATCCTGTTTAATGCATACATATCGGACATCAGGGAGGGTATAGGGTGTGAAATGAGTCTCTTCGCAGATGACTCCAAGATGGGAGCAGTAGTTGAGGGAGAAGAGGGGAGGGTGGCCCTGCAAGGGGACCTGGACACCCTGGAAAGCTGGGCTCACACATGGAAATAAATTTCAATATCACCAAGTGCAAGGTGTTGCATCTTGGTCGGGAAACCCTAAACACAGGTACACCCTGGGAGGGAGGCTGGAGGCCTCAATAGGGGAAAAGACCTAGGGGTCATGGTGGATACATGTATGAATAACTCTGAGCAGTGCAGGAGGCAGCTAGCAAGGCAAACAGGATGTTGGGATGCATCGTAAGGGATCACCTCTAGGAGCAAGGAAGTGATTCTGCAGCTGTACAATGGACTGGTTAGACCACACCTTGAGTACTGTGTACAGTACTGGAGACCACACTTGAAGAGGGACATACAGCTCCTGGAGAGGTACAGAGGAGGGCAACAAAGATGACACGAGGGCTAGGGATTTGACTTATGAGGACAGACTTGAGGAGCTCTGCCTGTTTTCATTGGAGGAGAGAGAGACAGGGGGACATGATTGAGGTCTTCAAGTACCTCAAGGGAATAAATAGGGTAAACATGGAGGGATCTTTAGACTAAAGCAGGAGAGTATCACCAGAGGGCATGGTTTGAAGTTGGAAGGTGGAAGGGTGAGGGGAAAGAGGAGGTTTTTCACCAAGAGAGTGGTGGACCCTTGGAATGCACTGCCTGGTGAGCTGGTTCAGAGATCCACAGTGGAGGGCTTCAAGAGAGGTGGGACAACACAGAAAGTGGATGTATCAGATGATGGCCTGTCCCGGGGGATGGATGATAGGGGTTTCTGGAGAACAAGGGATGGGAGGGTCTCGGCATCCAACTAAGGATCTAGGTTCGAGCAGACTCGATAGACCGTAAGGCCTAATCTGCTGGCAAATAGTATGTTAGTATGTACCTGGACACAAACCCCGGGTCTGGGGGGGGTACGCTACCTCCCTGATCATCTCCTTTGGAGGAGGAAGCGTGTGGCTCGACAGGCCGACAGTGAGGCTGCGGACTCGAGGCCCCTGAGTCGCGACGGCTCTGAAGGGTGGGGCCTGCTCGAATTCCAGAGGCAGGCCTTCCACCACCTCCAGTACCCACCCGTCCGTGGTAATAACGGACCAGGCGGAAAGGAAGTGTCGGAGCCGTCTCCCCACGGGGAACCAGGGTGAGGTGGACGGGTTGAGGTGACACCCTCAGCCCATCACTGGGCAGGCTTGGAGGAGGGACTAGGCGAGGACCTCCTGGGCCTTTACCTCCCTGCTTCCTGTTGGAGGAAGCCGATGGCTTGGGTTTGGGATGCCAAGCCCGAGCCTGCTGGCCCTGGCGTTGCTGGGCCGGGCGCGCGAGGCGCAGGAGACGAAGGGCTAGGGCTGTGGCTTCGGCTTTGTCCTTCTGAGTGGAAGAGACCGAGTCCAAGGTAGCATTGGACTTCTCGATCCTCTGCAGGTGACCTTCCACCCCAGGGCCGAAGAGGTCAGTCCCCAAAAAGGGAACATCCGCCAACTTGTGCTGGGTATCCAAAGTAAAGGTGGATATCCTCAGCCAAGCCCGATGACGCATGGCCACTGCGGCTGCCACAGACCTGGCACATGAGTCCCCAATGTCTAAAGCAGTCTGGAGCTGCTGTTTGGCCACTGCCCTGCCCTGGTCCCGCACCTGCCTGACTGTAGCCTGCAGATCTGCGGGAAGATGAGGGACGACCTCATCCAGGGAGCCCAACAGGGCATGAGAAAAATGTGCCATGAGGACGGCCGAACTGGCCTGACGAAGGCCGAGAGAGGACGCAGCATAGACTTTTCGCCCGGCATAATCCAATTTCTTGGATTCCTTGTCGGGAGGTTTGTCCACATCCCTGGCATTCCTGGCGCACTGGAAAACGCTGTCGGTAACCAACCCCTCAGCAGAGGGGTGTTCCGAAAAACCGGACAGGGAACCGGTAGGGACCGCATACTTCCTGGCCATCCTGGCCGAAGGCGCAGGGCAGGAAGCAGGGCGCTGCCAAAGCTCCAAGGCCGGACCCACTATGGCCTCAGCCACCGGAAAGGCCTCCGTAGGGGAATCCCCTCGGTCCAGAATCTCCGTGAGGGGATACCTGGCCCGTTTAGAAACGGGTTCAAGCTTCATCCCGGTGGACTCCGAGATGAGCCGAAGCAATCCTAGGAAGGATGAAGGGCTATCGTCCACTGACTGTCCTCCTGAGGCCTCCAAGTCCATTCGCTTGGAGAAGGGAGAATCATCCTCGGACTCGGAAGAGTCCTTAAAGAGCTGCCTCAGGCCTGAGCCACCCTCCACCTGCCGAGGTCTATCGGGAATGAGGGTGACAGACAGCCTATGGGGCAGTCCCTGAGCCAACCGAGAATTTTTGGTCGGAGCCCCAAATAACGGCTGTGGAGGCGGAGGTTCCACCGGAATCGGTGGGGCCGCTGGAACTGGCCCAACAACCGGCCTGGGAACAGGCTCCTCGGCTACAACGAGGGGTTGTTTCGGCCGCTCTGGTGACAGCCACTTAATGGCCGGGGAAGGCGACGGCGTCGGCTTATTCCCGGTCAGAAGGAGCTGTTGCCACATGAGTTCCTCATACCTCCGACGCAACTTGCGCCGAAGCCTCCCCTCGTCCGAGGAGGAGGAAGAGGAAGAGCGGTGGCGCTGCTTGCAGCGGTGCGGGCAGACCGCCTATGGCCGGCGGGATCGGCTGGAACTAAAGACGTCGAGTCCCAGAACCTCGGCTAGGCTGAGGACGGTGCGGGGAGGTGTCGGGAATCGGCACTCCCTCGGTTAGACGATTCCACGAAGGCTCCGGAACCAGAGGCACAGGCGAGCCGGCAGGATCCTCAACTCCACGGGGAACGGGAGAGGATTCTCAGCTTCTCCAGCCGACAACCCGTCCAGCGGTGAGAAAAATCTCGAGCATCGGCGGAATCTCGATCCAACTGGCCTGAGGGGACACCGTGAAGCCAGTGGCCAAAGCCGAGGTCGACCGAAGTCGACTGTCGACAACTGGGGGGGGATCTTTCCTGCTCCCAGGAGCGTCGGCAATTGAGACTTACTTTGTCTCTCTTTTGGACTGAGAAAAGGTCCAGAAGAGTTGGACCCTCACCTTTCGTCAGAGGGTCAGACAAAGCTCCTTAAAGAAGCGAATACGAGGCACCGAGAGAAAGGGGACAAATGCCGCAGCAGTGTAAACAGCCAGCGCCGCCTCCTCTTGAGGCGATCATCTGCTCGACTGATCCGCCGAGCCGCCGCCGCGGACACGCCGACCGGGCCTCTTTAGACTTAACTGGAGAAATATTTTCTCAGGACGCCCCAGCTGTAAACGGGCAGCACGGTCTTGAGGGCGTGGGCCGAGAAAAAAGAAGAGCACAGGTCGCAAACTCGCGGGTGGTGCTCAAGGCCTAAGCAGTAGGCGCTGCGTGCAGCGCGGATCCGTCGAGAGACATCTTCTGCCGCAGAGAACATCTCCGGAAACCAGGAGTAAATTTGTCCGCCATGGCGCGAGGAGAGAGACCAGAGTCTTTTAGCAAAAACTTTTGATTTCGAAAATTCGAAGAATTAGGAACCAGTCTTATACGCAGAGCGTTAAGGAGGGAACCTGAGCTTCCAAGCGGTAAGGAAGATCTGGCATCATGGGGCGGAGCCGAGAGTTTTACCACCCGGGAGGGTGGGAGGAGCCAGCTTGAAGACCTTCCGGCAAGATTTAAAGCGGCAAGGAACCTGCCAATAAGTGTGGATGAACAACATATCCATGTCCCTAGAACAATAGTTTGTAATGGATCCCAGCTTCACGAAATAAGAAGTACCTACTTTGCACAGTTTTCATGTCACAAAGTACTAAGTGAAGTAGGCAGTACTTTTGCATTTAAAAAAATAAAAAAATCCACCCCCCTTCCCTTATGCTATGTGCAACCCACTCCCTCTTACCACACCACCTGTTTAATATGTGGATTCCCGGCCCCTGCTGGCCCTCATTTCTTCTGTCCCCCCATACCCACTGAAGTGAATTATTTTAATCAGCACTGCCAGGTCCCTTCCACCACCTGAAAAAGCAAGTTCCCACCCTTCCCTCCTGTTCATGAAATAAACCCCCTCCCTTTAATCCATTCTGCCAAAAACTGCCCCCTGTTCCCAACCAAAGACCCACAAAAACCTTTTTCACAACAGTAATTAACACCTGTAAAAAAAGAAAACCATCCCTTGTCCGGAATGAGCGCATCCTTAGTCTAAGTTTGAATGAGCGGTGAGTGATGTCTATCCTAGTACTAATACCTGATTGGCCGTTATCAAACAATTATCCTTGGGCCAACTCTAATGAACTCAAAGTGTCATGTTTCAGTTTGCAGTCATTTCTGTGCAATAGGTGAAGCAAAACAAAATAGGTTTTGATTTCCAAATTTTTATGTTTTCAATGTTATAGAACTTCTAAGCTGCTAAACTGACCATTATCAAATTTACATGATCCCGTGATCGTGGCACTTGCCAAATTTCAGGCTATTAGGACCATGGAGAGCCATGTTACTAAGGTGAAAAATCAGGGTTTAACATTAAACTGCTCTTTCAACCTTAATATAAGGTACTACATGTGCATCATCAGGATTTTTGCCTCCATCAGCAGGAAGGCACAAGAACTACTACTTGCTGTTGTTCAAACGCATCTCTGGAAATGACCCGTTATACAGTACTAATCTTCACAGATTGGTTTGTTCACCTGTGTTACAAGGTCTCAACCAATTGATGCTTCTACAGCACCTTGTTTAAAATGTGCTACAGGTCAAAAGACATTTAATAAAACTGGCCCATAAAGCTAGAATAGCTTGTCTGACATCTAAAAGCAATTAGCAATATTAAGAAATTGGTATCTGAGTGCTACTGTACCTGTATGTTACATACGATGTGATATGATATATGCTATATATGATGTGATATGATATATGCTATATATGATGTGATATGATACATGGTATAAGGTATAATATATGCTATATGTAAGTAATAAGATACGATGGGGTGTGCACTAGACAGTTCTAATGCACGGCTAGGGGGACGTAGTGAGGCACAAGGCCACAGGCCGAGTGCATCCAGTCCCCTAGCCATGCATTAGAACTGTGTAATGCTCATCCCGGGAGTGGCTTATTGCACTTATAAAATGGGCCCGTGTATTCTAAATGGGGGTTCTAGTTTTAGCTGTGCATTAGACACATCTAATGCTTGGCTAACAACCAATCAGTTTGCTTGAAATCCTTTGCCCATTTTATAAGTTATTATATATGATATGATATATAATGTGCTGATGTTTTTATAATCTTTCTTGGCCATTAATGCTTTTCAAAAGCATTTTGATATCAGCTTAATTTGTAAACTGATGTATGATCATATGTTTTGCCTAAAAATACATACACATGCTGCTGTCATTACTTGCCTGAAGACCCCCATGTAAAGCAGACATTCTGACCAATTTGATTTTCTCCTGGAGAAGAAACTTACAAATATATAAATAAATAAAAATGGGAGTGTACAATAAAGGACAGTACCTATTCCATGTAGGATATACATTTTTGAGGGTAAATGATGGATGTCATGGCCACCTGATAGCCCAGCCATGCAGGCAACTCAGACTGAAAAGCGTTTGGGTCACTAGTGTTAGGGACTGGCCAGGGCTGAGGCAGCTGTGTGCCTCGGGTTGGTGAGGGATGGCATTGGGTTCTGCCACCAGTGACACCTGCATAGGGACACAGGATGTGCTGTACAGTACAGGCATACAATGACTGCACAAGGCAATCAGAGGCTATGCCCATGTCACGTGGGAGGAAGGACAGAACAGAAGAAAGAGGGACTGTGTCGTTGGGACAGCTCTACCCAAGTAGATCCTTTAGCAGTGGTAAGTCCAGGGGCAAGGACAGGGCTTGGGGAGAGTGGGAGCGAGCCTCAGGGTTCTGCAGGAAAAAGCATATTAAATAAAAAGAAGGGCATAAACACCAAATCCGCATTAAACCGGACGGATGCTACACTCCAGATCCCATAGAATTAAGCCTGCAACACACAGCCTGTTCCACTAGAGGGTGTCTGCCTCAAAGGAGGACAACCCTCCCCAAAATCCTGCCTCAGAGGCACAATCATGGGGAACCACAGCAGCAGCAGCAACAGGTTATTTGTCAGTATAGCTGGGTGGTTACAAGAGTACCCAAGGAGGGAGACAAGGTCAGGAAGAAAAATGTGAATAAAAAAAAAAGAAGGACATTGAGCCTAATAAAGGACAGTTAAGAAGGGTATAATGAGATGTGTTCTGCCAAGAAAATAAAGTTTCTAATGTGGATGTAACAAGATGACTTGTAATCACATATAGACAAAACTTTGCACCTGCAGTTGCAGCAGGTGGCCTGTAGAGGGTACCAGTGCTACATCTGTACCATCAAACACCAGAGCCCGTTCATCAGCTCTGAATGTGTGAAGAATTAGGGGAGGTTGGTATACTGCATGATGTTAAAGGCGACAACAAACAGTGGGGTGCACACACTAAGCAAAAACAGATCCCTGAGTTTCACCTGATAGATATATATATATATATATATATACACACACAAGTACTAACCAGTATAGTTGTCTCTAATACTGGAGCATGGCATTTTAACCAGGTTTCCCCATGTGTTAATGCTCTCATGAGGATGTACAATATCAGGACTTTTTAGAGTTGTATTTTGTACAGATTTTGTGATTTCTTGAAACTTGGCTTCCCAGCCAGATGCCCTTTGAGGTAACCCTTGCCTCAGTGTTTACACACAGAGGTTCTTTGTCTTTTTTTGTACAGTATTAACATCTTCCTAACCATAGGTTCCAAGTTTGTATTTTTCAAATTTTATATTTACAGCATTTATATAATGCAATAGAGACAGAGCAGACTTGAAGGACAGGCTCGAAAATAAGACATGCACAAAGCAATGTAATGGTAACAGACTGGCTGCTGACATCCTTTTAAAATTACAACACACAGGGCAATAACACATGACAGGTATTCATTGGTTTGGAAGATAAAGGCACTACTCTAGTGCGTACTCAGGCACAAGGCTGCAGGCAGAGGACTCCTCAGCACACACTGGAGCAGTGCCTATACCACCCACTGAGTGCAGCAGCCTTCTGTGAGTTATAACTCTTATAAACTGGCCTGGTTTTACAGGAAAATGGCATAAAAGGCTGTTACATCACACAGACATGTGACAATGTTCAATTAGGGGTCTTTAAACTGATTTATTTTACATTTGTAGATGTTTTTAAGCTATGTAAAGTGTATCATGCTGAAATTTCCAATTAAAACAGACATCCGCGGCCATATCACACACAGAAGTCAGCTTCCTGTGCACTCCATATACTAATTAGTGCTGCCACTTCTGCTATTAGTCACTAATCAGGCATGTGTACATGTCTGGGTGACATACCAGACTTGTGTTCCATTCTCCTTTAGCAAATGTGGTTTAAAATGCAGCACTGAGCATACCCAGTAATGTATAGGCACAATTTTATATTAAATACACACACATTGTTTACCTGAAAACAACCTGCTGGGGTCGAGCAGGTCACCCAATCCCAATGGAATCACCAGCTCAATCCTTCAGGCTGTGATTAAATACGCAACCATATCCGACTAGTGGTCAGCTGCAGGCACAACTGAATCCACTGCCTCCATGATGTGCTTGCCCTACCAGCCAATGGTAGCGTACACCAGACAGCATGTCAAAATCGCATGGCCAAATCAAACCCACTGCAGCACATGAACATTACTATGCAAGAAGTCATGGTACAGATCCGCATTACATGAGGCACCCAACCAGCAGTACAGAAACACAATCACCGACACAATCACTTTGAGCGCCTCCAGCCGCACGCCGGCAAAACCCTGAGTAGAGAGGGACAGAAACTTGTATTACAGATAGTTCGCCTTGCCTGTTACCACACAGCTCTCCATGTATTGTGCATTCCAGGAACATCAAGTGCCCTTCCCTACTCTATACACTGTACACAGCACAGTTCCACAGTAGACAGAGACTGAGATCACTTGTGAACCCACTGAGGAAGTGGAATAAGGCAGGAGATTATGTTAATGTACATCATGGTTGTCAAAGACCCTCACCCTATGTGCTCAGGACTCCAACCCACCCTTCAGTACATTAACATAGCATAAACCGCTGCACAGATGAAATGATAGGAGTGCATTAATCAAGAGCAAAACCAGTCAGGGTAAAACAAGTCAATATGCTAATTCCTATCGTCAGGGTAAAAAGGTCACAATGCAAACCAAACAGCCCAGCAACATCTAAACAAAATCATGCAAAATGGAAAACACATGCCCCAAGCAACATTGCTCAAGAATCACAAACTGTACAGGAAATCCATCCAACAACTTTGTAAAACACACTTCCTACTCCAAAATCCAACCCCAAAAGCCTCAGTGCTGATCACAAAAAAACATTTTAAACACCTCATAAAAATGCATATTTCAAAACTATGATTTTACACAACACAAGAAGTATATTCCATACATCACTAAACCATCAGCAAAACTCCTACACACATTGCTGTAAAAGCTAATAAAATATCCATTTACCTATCTGGCATGCAGAAGAAACTCAGGACAGCTCACACTCCCTGCTGTAACTTAATCAGCTGAAATGTTGTGCATTCTGACCAAGGTCACATGACATCCTAACAACAGCCTAGGCTTCCAGGTCTGACCCAGGTCACGTGGAAAGTACTAGAAGCACAGCCCAGGCTTCTGGCTGAACCTCACAGATAACACTAGAATTGCAGGAAGCGAAAAGTCAGGAATACCTGTTTAAAGCAACAGGAGCAAGTATAACCATGCAACAATAATCCACACCTTGCAGTGCAACAACACCCAACTAGTACCAGCATAACATTCTGTGGTGATTTGCATATGCAGTCCAAGATGCTTTGCATTGTGAGGGCACGTGTGATTTCAGATTATTAACTGCAACCTAATCTCTTCCACAAATCTAACTTGTGCCTTATGTAAAGGAAGCCAATTCAGACAGATGCATTTTGGAATAGGGCCAGCGGATGGGTTGTCTCCCTTGATGTTTGATAACTCGGCAACTTCACACCAGGCCCTGAGGTGAATACAAAGAGATCCCTCTCCTTCTGGAGATAAAATAGGGCCAATTTAGGCAGAGAAATATTACATTTGTAAATGTGTCATGTGGGGAGGTTGTGCACTGAATTTTCTGTTTTTACTTATATGGCATACCATAAACAGTAGCAATCTTAAATAAAAGCCATTTAACGTTTGTGAATGAGCTCGGATGAGTAACTAATTCTGTATTTGTTGGCAGGACATTATGAAAGTTTGTGCTGTCCAAGAAACATTGCATTACTATCAAATAGAACAAGCTTTGTTTTTAAGTTTTTCCATATCATTTTATTAGGTTTAACATAGGTAATAGTTACAAATAAATTAAAATGTAATGCTGTAGGTTACAACAGACAATCGCTACAACAGGAACTGTTACAGATTAATTGAACAGTATAGGATACCACTGCAAATTCTGGTAGTTACATACAGGACAATACAACTTGAATAAGATCACATTAAATATAGAAAGTTTATTAGTGCTGAGCAGAGATGGGTTTTCTAAAATTCAGGTTTCTGGTTATAGGTAATTGTAAGAAATGTTGCTACATATAGTTGAATAGTGAGTACATTCTTCTCTATATCCAGATAGCCCAATCTCACTGGCATCCAGTTTTCCCATATGATCCAGCCAATGCTTACGTGAGGAGGAATTGGGCTTTTTATCTCACAAGAATCAGTCTCTTGTAACACAAGGGCATGGCCAGCACTCAAAATAGGTTTTTTTTTTTCTGTAGCTCATATAGAAATAGTGGTCACCTAATATATCAATATTTGGGTTTTATTAATATGTCTTGAGTATTAATGAAATGGAGCTGATCACTGATTTTCTGACTACAGAAATTATCCAACAGTCCCACAAAACATGAGTACGGGAGGGTTTTCTAGTACTGAACTGCATCTACAGCATGGTCTGTATCTCCAAAGTGATTTTTTTCAAGATAAGTTGGAGTTTGAAACCATCCGTGGATAATTTTGTATTAGATACGTCTGCCTTAAATGTCTCTTGCACATTTATGTGGTAGCATGTCAACTGAGCGATGGAATTTGAGCGAAGTTATTTGAGCGAATACAAATAAGTGAAAGCACAATGAGTGACTGGCACATTACAGCGACCCACAAGCCCCCCTGCATGAACGCAGATGTTCACCGATGCAGAGTCCAGAAGCAGGCACGGAACTGGAGCAGTGGCCCTGAGAGGAGTACAACACCAACAAGGGGGGGAAAGGGGAACAGGACCAATGCACCTGGAAAGGAGGTAGGAGCAGGTAAAGAATAACGGAGAATAGGTAGGAGCTGGAAGGGACTGGGGAGACAGCTATGGGGTGATGTACAGTAGTAGCTGTAATGTGCCTTGCTGTAATTTGGTGTCACCCAAATGATGGTCGCTGTAAAAAAACTCACCCAAGTTGCATTCAATGAAATATATTCGCCCAAATCTTATGGAGCCCATATATATGCATATTCCCATATGCCTCACCATGCTTCTGCATCTATACTTCTATTAAGTTCAGTTTCTCATGCAATGTGTATTTTATTTCTTGAATCCAACTATGATTCTGAGAGAATTTTGTATATTTTCCCTACTCCCCACTCCCTTTCCCACTACCAGTTTCTTGCTTGTCCGTTCTTTTTGTTCAGTGAGTTTTAAATCTTGAGTAAAGAGTTGGTCTTAGTGCTTCCCTTAATCAGAGGCAATTCCAGTAATTTGTTCGTTTAGTTTATGCTTGTCTTGGAGGTTGAAAAGGACATGAAAACATTAGAATCTGGCAGTTACCTCTAACAGAACCTCCCCCTTGGTAGCAGGTAAGGCCCACTAGGCACAAGTGCCCGTTTTCATGGGCAACCCAGGAGCACTGGGTAGATGAAGCAACTTGTTCAGAGTCACACAGTATGCAACTGGAGGTTGTGGGGTCAATCTCAGGTCTACTGGATGAACCAAGCTCATTCACAGCTCGTTACTCTAACCTCTTGGCTATATTGCCAGCCTAGCCTTGACCCCCTATTGTGCCCAATTTTCTGGCTTCATAATTTTTCCATTATATTTAATCAATGGATTATTCCTCAAGGGATGGAATTTTTATGGGAAGCTGACCCGATTGAGTGTTTTAGAAATCATACCTCAAATATTACACGTGGAATAAATTTCTGAATGAGTTTTATTTTTTTGCATAAGTGGAAGGAATAGGTCTGTCAGTCTAAAAGGAGACACAATTTTTACTTCCTGTTTAACCTATTGTGGGGTATCGTTTTTACGTGAAATGTATGTCCATTTGTTAAATTACTTTAAGTGAAATGCCCAATGATACCTATTCAGCCACAGTAGGCTAAACCCTCCACAGTGCCATCCCATTAGTTCTTCTTTGTTCAGTCTCGGACGTTTGCCCTAGCATACAACATTACTGATGTTTTTCACAAATAGTTTAAACTAGTGGCTTTCTATTAAACATGGTAAGTTGTTCCGTACTTAAAACATTTTTGGGGCTATAATAATTTTATATGCATTTATTTTCCCCATAAGGGCAAATCTATTTTAGACAATTTATTCAATTTTAAAGACATTTCTACAAGAACTCATGCTACAATATGTTTACTCTATTAAGCATTGCCAGTTTTACTGAGAGTTTAGTTACTATGATGTGACTGCATCTTCCAATATCAGAAACTGTGCTTTTTAATTTTGGTAATATTGTATTTTTGGTGGAATCATTCAAGGGAAGAAATTCAGTTTTGAACCAGCTACTGTGAAGACTCGAAAGATGTGAAAAATTGTATTTATTTATTTCAACAATTCGGATTTATACCTTTGAGCACTGCGGCTCTTTTACAAAGGTTCCAGGTCAAGTGGAGAACAAACTAGGACAGAGTAGAAACAGTAATGTACAACACATGGGTAAAACAAACTGGTTCTAGGAACTAACAGAAATACTAGCAGCTAACAGAGTAAAATAAGACATCAAATACCGATAAACATTTTTCAGATTCATAAGGTACATGATTTGGTTGCAGTTTATTCCATATGCCAGTGCTGTATATCACTTAGAAATCTTTTGACATGCAGCCTTTGCACAGCAGAGCACAAAGCAATTAAGAACTAAAAGAAGAAGGAAAAAAGCAGCTACCAGGAACAGGCGTTGTCAGAGTGTAAAAGAGGTGAGGCAGGAAGGGTGAAGGAGAGTATGAGTACTTAACTTATTTCTTCAATGGGGTGAAAGTAAGAGCATGGTAGAGAGGCACGGGTAGGGAGATTTGGGATTGTGAGCTTTGAGACTTGTTATGATTGTGGTATGAAGTGGCGTTATGAGTTCCAAAAAGTAGCTGCCACATTGCAGGTATTGTCCGAGAAGGAGAGGAAACAGGATCAGGGGAGTGGGGGGTTGAAGGAGGGAGGGTGCTAGCAGGTAATTTTCATACAGTTAGTGGTGTGTTAGGCAGTTGCATGGTTCATTTGGGCCAGTAGTCTACGCAAGTTCTTCTTGAAAGGGCTTATTTTTTCACACTCAATCAGTGATGCAGGAAGATCATTAAACTATTTATGTCCCCAACAGAGACAGCATACTGGGCAAAGGTAGTGTGCCTAAAGGGTACCTGAAGCACTCCTTTAACCATTCTCCAGGTTGCCTTTTCAGATACAGTTCATTTAAAGATGCAGGCTGCTGAGGCAGGTGTAAGCCCTAGGAGGGATTTCTTTCCAAGTAGGCAGGCCCTGATATTTGACTCTTTATTTGCAGAGAGAGGCCCCCCGTTTCTCTGTACAGCTGACAGATGTGGGTATGGCGATCAATTCCCAGGGCAAGTCTGCATGCTTTGTTTAATAGGGTCTTTATCCTTTTTAATGCCGAGTCCGAGGCAGCACTGTATATGGTTAGCCCATAGTCTATCAATGAGAGTACAGAACTCCTTGTTACTATGTCCAATGCATCTGTGGTCACGGAATGCTTGTGTCTGTGAAGGATCCCTAATTTGATATTTGATGACATGGTCTATATGTCCCGTGAAGGTTAGAGTATCATTAATATGAATTCCCAAGTACTTAAAAGTCAGGACCTGTTCCAGAGCATCACTCTTGCTACTAAGGATACACAGGGGGCCTGCTTTCTTTTTGTTTTAAGGGAGAGAGAAGTGCATTATTTTTGGTTTTTTATAGTTTACTAGCAACCTGTTTTGGTTGAACCATGCCATCTCACAGTAGCATTAACTGTGGGAGAGATCTGTGTGGGTTTGTGAGGAGGAGCACCCCCCCCCCAAAAAAAAAAAACACCCGAGACATCCAGGCAGAGCAAAAGTGAAATAGTACCTGTGCCCAACAGGCCAAGCTGAGGACCCTATTGCAAATGAGATTTTTGTATCTCTGACAGAGAAGAGAAAAAGCAGTTAGCTTTGAAATATGCAGCAAACAGTCTATTTGCTGGAAAGACAGAAATAACATACCCTGCTCCCATATCCAACTTAACTGCAGTGTCTCATGCCCGAGTTGTCACGCCTCAGCCCACAAACTGTTGTTCACCAGAAATGAGAAGCCATGCTTTATTTTTGTATCTGACTGGAAATTACCAGAATGTATGAGGCCATTTCTTGCCAAACTATTAGCTAGAAAATTCTATGTTTGGCTCTCTGGAAAATTCTAACTGGAGTCAAACACTATAAGAAAGGAGGTCTCAGTGCAGAGGGAGGACGCTCCGATGCAAGCTAACAAGATGGCTACCATCTGAGTTAGTCCAGCAGGACTCAGATGGACATTGCGTGACAGACATACAGATGATGGGTCAGAGACAGACCTGATGGGGCATACACACAGGCAGAGGAATTGGTAAGAAAATGACCAGCTCAGAGTTTCTGGTATATTTCGGTCCTCTCATGCCAAGATTACAGTGGCCATAGGCTACAAGACAGGAAAGACTGCTTTTGGGGGAAATATTTGCTTTATTTAGGCCTAGGCAAGAGAACAGCTTTATGACAGAAATGGAAGATTATAATATGCACACGAGATAATTATTTGTGCTTGCTGCTGGTAGGAATATGAGAAAACATTACTTATTGCCTATTACTGCAAAAATATACAATATCCTATTATTGTCACTTACTGCTTTTGGGAATATAAGAATGTGAGAATATGAGAAAATCATTTTGCTTTGTTATTGTACAAAATATGCCATACAGTATCTTATTATTTATTGTTCTTAGGAATATGAGAAAGTTATTTTTGAATGTCATTCTTATTGGGAAAAATATAAGTGATTATTATAGATAATTTTTGTGGTGTTTTTTTTCTAGCTTAATAATGACTGTTGAAGCCACTGCAGAACATGTCAGATTTGGACTTTCCTGATACAAACCCTGGGCACCTGGTTCCCGATCCAGGTGCCAGGTGACAGATTACCTAGCTAGAGCAGAATATTCTCTGCATATCTGCACTGTACGCCTCCCTTGCTGCCCCTCCCTGGAAGGCCACTGCCTCTCTCACTGCACTTCCCTCACTTCCAAGTTCAGGTATGTTTCACACCCCCTGCTATGTCTCCTCCCTCCTTTCCTGCACTCGCCTACCTCCTACTCCCTCCGCACCGTCTCCATTGCCCATGGCTAGACCTCTGCTGGGCAGTCTGCTTTCTCTCACGCTCTGGTCCTCCCTCCCATCCACCATTCATGCAGCCTCCGCTCCTGCTGCTCTGAGGGCTCTTTTTCACACGCTCACCACTCACTCCTATACCTGCTCTCAACCTTCCATTTTGCCTTTAGAACTACAATGAATATTGTAAATTTATGTACATTAAATTGTTATTTTGCTCAAAAATACCCTGTTTGCATCAGCCCTTAATCTTTTTAACTCTAAATTTTTATTAAAATTTTTGACATGCAACAAACAGTAAATGCCTACATGACAACACTAACATGGCAGTAAGGAGTTCATCTGGATATATCCAACCAGTACATTGACATTCATGCCTTAAAAACAGCAGAGTTGCACAGGGTAAATATATCCTAGTCTGTAGTATGCTTTACTTAGGTTACTCCCTAGATCTTATGCTGAGGAGGAGTTACATAAGTAAAGTAGGGGGACCATACTTTGTCATATACCTGCAGCTTATTTAGTGCTTGGCAACAGAGACGTTCTAAGGAAGCTAAGTGGTCTGTGGCCTGTAACCATTCTTGGAAGGTGGGAAGATGTTTGTCCTTCACCTTCTAAGGAGTAGTCTTCTGGCAAGCAGGGTAACTTATTACTAAGTGAATCTGTATACCGGACTTAGGTAGTCTAGGTGTAGAAAGACCTATAAGTATCGGGAGGCATCCATTGACCAAGAGCCCAGACAGATTGTATGGCAGAACTGAAGCAACTGGTCCCAGAAGGGCTGATTTAATTGGCAGGCCTGAGGATATGTCAAAGGACCCTTCTTGGACTTGCATCACTAGCATTCATCATTTTGACAGAGTCGAGTGCTTTGAGTGCTTGGGGGGTTATACCAGTGGTGTACAATTTTGAGCTGGATGAGTTGTGCTGTGATGTCTCTGTAGGACACATGGGTCAATACCAACATAACTGCTAATCTGGTTCAGGGATACTAATGCCCACTTCTTGCTCTCATTTCAACCTGCAAGGGCTGGTAGGTGGGGGCCCCTGATCTTTTAACTGTTTATATGTCAGCCTGGCCAGTCCTCTAGGTAAATCCAGTCATGCCCTGATGGAAAGGGCCTTTGAGTTGGGGATAGTGGCTTGAGCAGTTTTAATCCAGGGTGTAATCACAGAACAAAGTTGCAAGTATCTCCAAAGTCCTGAGTAGGTACTTAATATTGTGCAGTCAGTTCCTTAAAGAAGGATAAGTGTTCTTCTCCGGGGGGGCACATGTCCTGGATATGTCCAATGCCCTTTTTCACCCATGTTGGCCAATTTATCCCTTTTTTTTTTTTTTTAAACAGTAGTGAACAGTGTATTCCTCCATAGTGATCTATAGCATTCCACCATGCTGCCATGGTGACACGGAATCGTCAACCATCAGCACAGCGATGGCACACCACCACCAATTAGTGCTCTGCCATCACTGGGGGAACTTGTGTTTTCTGTGGGGGGCTAAGCCCCATGCAGGAGGCTCTGCCCCTCACACTCCCCACATTTAAATTAACCAACTCCAAGTCGGAGCTGGTTCGGGAGGGGGCGAACACCTAGGAGGCGACAGTGTCGGGAACCCAGCAGACCATCACAGAGAACTGCCGAAAATGCAGCTGTGGTGGTCTTCGCTGTATTTCCATCACTGCTGCAATGTGATACCAATCTATAGGAGGAGGGATTAGGACACATCCCAAGGGTTTTAGTCACCTTATACCAGCACTTAAAGTGATTTTCCAAGTTTGTGTACATCAACTACCACTCAGATATTCAGCTAGCTGATGCTAGCAACAGTCATTCCAGCCATTTTTAATACTTTTAAGTCATTATTTTTGTGGAAAGAATGATAGTTTGGCCCTGTGAGATGGCCAGTTGATCCCATCCACTTCTCAATAGCGATGATGATCATCCCAGCTCAGGCACAGAGCGAGCGTATGACCAGGGAGAATGTGGTGGTGGGGGGTGACATTGAAGTCAATGGGGCTCCATTTCAGTGACATTTTATGTCTACTAATGGCCAGTTGAGATTAATGAAGGCACAGCTCGACTAACAAGGGCCTTGTTGGTGGTGGTAGTCCTTCTGTTCTCCAACTGCTATTATAGTCATACATAAAAAATGCCACTGAAATGAAGCCCATTCACTTCAATGAGGCAAGCCCCTACACTCTTGCTGGTTACATGTCATTACATGCCTGAGTGAGGGGGCATGTCAGAGCTATTGGAAAGTGGAAGAGTGGCTGTCACCTCAGAGGGCCAAATTATAATCTCGTGCACAAAAATAATGACTAAAACCAATAAAGTAGCTAGACGACTATCGCCAGCATCAGTTACCAGACTATGTAAGTGCAGGGAATCTTTTAAATCACTTTAAGACAGTATCCTAGGATAAGATGGTGTTTTATAGCTGAGGACACTTTGGAGTGAGAGTCCAGTTACTGGGAAGGAGCACTGAAAATGTAACCTTCAGTACTCAGCCACTGGGGTTGGGGATTGGGGAAAATCATTTTCAGAACTTGAGTAGTTCTAAAGGCCAAGTGATAGTGTGAGAAGTAGGCAGTCCCATCCTCCCTCTGACCAGTTCTTATGCAGTTTACTTCTGCTAAATCTGAACCTGCTAAAGCAGTCCTTAATTTTTGAAATCACTTTATTTGGAGCTGCATTTAATACTAATTATATATATATATATATATATATATATATATATATATATACACACAGTATCTTGTAATTTTATGTAAATGTATATTTTTTGTTCCATTCCTTGTCCACCTACTACCATCACCTGGGGTGACGCTGTCATTGTTTAAGTTGTAACACAAATGTGCTCCCCAAAGGCTATCAGTGTGAGAAGAAACAGCCATGTGCTAGTGCCTCTGCTAATAGCCCAGTGCATGGGCTGTTTGAATTAAGAGCCGTTACTGGCTAAAGTCTGGGGTTCAAGCAATAGAAATCCGATCCTTGAAGAAGCATTAGAGAGTGGCTGTTTGGAAGTTCTGCGGCGACCGGCGAGGGAAGACAGCGAGCGACACAGACCAAGAAAATGTTTACCTGGTGGTATAAGCGATTCTGTCAACTCTGTCTGCTGCCTCCCCTCCAGTCAAGTTCAGCGGCGGCTCTTCTGTAAACTCCTTCCTGGAAGCGTGCATAAGTCGCCAGTTGTGCAAGCAGCTGGGCGACTGTGGTGTGGGTTCAGTTCAACCCCATTTGTTGTTTTACAGGTTTATTAAGGTCCCTTGCTGGTGGCAGTGGCAGCATCCAGGCCACTCCAGTGAGAGTTGGAGGAGGGCGAAGCCAGCAGCAGCACAGCCATTGGGCTTCGACAAAATGACCCCTCAGTTCCTCCACAACACTCAGTCAGGGTGGTGAGTCAATGGTGGCACCAACAGCGAGGTGTCATCTGCCTTGCTTATTTAAATAAATAATTAAAGCCAGCCTGGGGGCGCTGAGGGTTGAGGCGCTAGATGCCACACCTCGCGCATGCCCGAGACTCGGGTTTGGGAACGAGCCTGGGTTGTCGGGGGTCCACAGGGGGGAGGGCAAGGAGCAAGATAGAAACATAGAATTTGACAGCAGATAAGGACCGCATGGCCCACCCAGTCTGCCCATTTCACTACCTAACGGATAAGTTGCAGATCCTAGTTAACCAGCAGCCTACTTCTTTCTACCCCCCACCCTAGAACTGCTATGGCTGTCCAGCACGTATGAATTCAACCACTGTTTTGACTCCACAACCTCCTCGGAAGGCCGCCCACATCCACAACCTCTCTGTGAAAAAATACTTCCTTACATTACCTCTGAGCCGCCTCGCTATCTTCAAATTGTGCCCCTTGTTCTTGCACACCTCTTTTTGAAAGATGCTACCCTCTTGGACTTTGTTGATTCCCTTGAGGTACTTGAAAGTTTCTATCATGTCCCCCCTCTCCCTCCTTTCCTCGAGGCTATACATATTAGGCTCCTTTAGTCTCTCTTCATATGTCTTCTCGTGCAGACCCTGCACCATTTTAGTTGCCCTCCTTGGACAGCTTCCATCTTGTCTATGTCCTTGCGGAGACTGGGTCTCCAGAACTGCACAGTACTCAGATGGGGTCTCACCAGCTGTCTGTACAGAGGAAAACAACTTCCTGTTTTCTACTGGTGATGCTCTCCCTATGCATCCCAGTATCCCCCTACTGCCCTCTCACATTGCTTGCCCACCTTTAAGTCATCTGATCGACTACCCCCAGGTCCCTTTCCATTTTGTTGTTGTTAGTATCTCACCCCTCAATGTGTACTCTTCCCCTGGGTTTTGTTTCCCAGGTGCATTACCTTGCACTTCTTAGCATTAAATCTAAGCTGCCATACATTTGACCATTCCTCCAACCTTGCCAAGTCCCATCTCATCATTTCCACTCCATCTTGTGTATCAACCCTGTTGCAGATCTTTGTGTCATTTGCAAAGAGACATACTTTTCCTTCCAGTCCCTCTGCAATGTCGCTTATAAAGACATTGAAGAGGACCAGTCCTAATACTGAACCCTGTGGCACCCCACTAGTAACCCCCCTTTCTTCAGAGTGGACTCCATTTACTATTACCCTCTTTGTCCTATTCTCCAGCCAATTCTTTACCCAGGCTATCATCTTGGGACCCACTCCCAGGCTGGCTAACTTGTATATTAATCTTTTGTGTGGGACTGAGTCAAATGCCTTGCTAAAGTCTAGGTAGGCCATGTCCACAGCCGTCCCTGATCTACTACTTTGGTCACCCAGTCAAGAAATCTATTAGATCTGCCTGGCATTACCTTCCTGCTGTGAATCCATGCTGCCTTGGTTCCTGTGCCCCTCTGGCCTCTAGGTACTTGACAATTCTTTCATTCAGAAGTGATTCCATCATTTTCCCTATCACTGAGGTTAAACTAACAGGTCTGTAGTTTCCTGCTTCTGCCCTGCTCCCACTTTTGTAAGGGGAATCACATCTGCCCTCCTCCAGTCCTCAGGTACCACCCCATCCTCCCATGATTTGTTAAAGAGGGTAGTCAGTGGTGTCACTAGTTCTACCCTTAGTTCTTTTAGAATTCTGGCATGAATTCCATCAGGCCCATTGCTTTGTCCACCTTCAGTACACACAGGATCAAGCTGCTGCAAGCTGGCTCTCCTCTCTCGAGGGAGGGATGTGGAGGTTACCCAACCCTTGGCTGCCACCGGTAGAGGACAGATGCCAGTTCGGGTTATGGGGACTTCACGATTGCCAGGAGGTGCGTGCAAGGGGCTGAGCTGGTGCCACGGGTGCATGTGCACCTCACGCCTACCTGCGGCCGTGTGCTGGGGTCCCAGTCACTGGGGAAAAATGGGGTAAAAACACTATGTATCCCGTCAAGTAGGTGGGATGTGGCGATGAGGTGAAACAGCTAAATAAATAAATAAGGCCGTTTCCCAGCACCAACCAGTACTTGTAGCAGCAGCCACATCTGCAGGGAAGGGAAAGCTCCTTCTTAGGCAGCTTCTTGCTCCAATTGGGAGTGGCTGTAGGTGGGTGCTTGTCTGTGATTGGGTCTCCTCAGACAAGGAGGACTGAGTAGAGACAGTTAAGTTAATTCATGCAGATTAGACCCCAGAGGCTAAGGAGGGCACCTCCTACCCACAGATCCCACAACAACCAGCAGGATTCTGGAATAAACATTTATGTTAATGTTAAGTAATGATTAAAGCTTTTAAAGTAAACTGAATACTGACTGCATGATTTAAAGAAACAACACTTGTATTTAGCACTGCCAATTTGAACTGTATTTTCTTCCTGACATTCTGCTTGTGTGAACATCATCAGTTTCAGACTGCCTTACTGCCCACATTTTGGAACTGTTGCTAATTTTTGGTGGGGGAGCCAAACCAAGTGCAGTAGCCAGCCCTTGCTGATCAAGGATTAGCACCTCGCTCTGCACATTTCTCCCTTCCTGCCTGAAATTACTTCCAGTACCAGAGGTCCAGTACCAAGGGTCCAGCATCAGAGGTCCAGTGCCAGAGGTCCAGAGCTCCAGCACCAGGGAATGAAAGGTCCAGCACCAGTGGTCCGTAGGTCCAGAGATCCAGTGGTTCAACACCAGTGGCCCAGAGGTCTAGCATCAGAGGTGCAGAGGTCCGGCACCAGAGGTCCAATGCTAGGAGACCAGAGGTCCAGCACCAGAGGTCCAATACCAAGGAACCAGAAGTCCAGTATGAAGGGTCCAGCACCAGAGGTGGAGCTCTAGGCCATGGGATCAAGATTGGACCATCCAGGATGACCAAAATAGGGCAAACACCAGAGCAGCTTGCCCACTGCAGACAACCCAGGCCACAGAGTCAAGACTGGACCAGCTGTTGTGATCAGAAGAGGGCAGACACCGTAGCAGCTTGCACTAACCACAGACAACCCAGTCCTTGAGGTCAAGACTGGACCCTCTGGGGTGGTCAGAAGAGGGCTGATGCCATAGCAGCTCCCCATTGCAGATGCTCTCTGTAACCCCCTGCAAATGGGGTTCCCAAAGACTTCAGGAGCTTGCTTGAATGCTCCAAGCCTGAATGGTGTTTGGCGTTTAAGCCATTTATCAGTGAGGGTTTTAGAGCCTCTGGTACTGTTTCTTTAAGAGCTGTCTGCTTGCAGACATAATTAATTTGTATGGGGGACTGTGTATTTCTCTGCTTGAGTACCACTCGAACTGCTGCAATTCACTCCATTTTGCAGTCACTAGGAGTGCAGAGGAACCTATCTGAAAGATGTAACTGTTTACAGAAATCATTTAGAGTAATAATGAAATTACAGTTTGCCTAACCTGCTTTCTTTGCAGTCAGAACTGTGTCTGCCTAGTTCCCCATTCTGGTTTTGAACTGCTGAACTGGACCAATCAGTGTGGGGTAAGCTAGCTCTAAAATGGTGCCTTGGACGAATCAGAACTTGGACTCATAATCTGAGCCAGCCACAAGAGGATTGTATGGGCAGTGACTCTGGGAGATGTAGTTTAGACTTCGGCGCCTTTTTGGACCAACAGCAGCAGTCTATTGTGAGTGACAGCCAATCCAGTCAAGAACTGGGAGGAACTCAAAGGAAGTGCCAGTTTTGTCTGTTGGAGTTTCAGTTTTAGCTCTGGAGTGAAGGGAAAGAAACCTGTGCTCCTTCAGTGCACAGTTTCAGTCAAAAAACATGTGTAAGGTCCAGAGTTCGGTCTGCAGCTTGTGTAACTGCTTGTTAGGACTGAATCCGTCCTGTGAGAGAATCAAAGGATATCTGAAGAGTAGAAACCAGGCTCACCCTGTAGAAGACTGGAGGAATTGCTGAATTGCACTCGGTCTGTCAGGAACTGAATCTGCTGTGTTCTCCGGGTATTGTGCAGTAATTGCGATCGGGATACAGATGCAGCCTGCCTGGTATAGTGCTTTCTTTTACCATATAAGTGTGTGAAGAGGTTTGTGACCTCAAGTGAATCCTGCTGCCATTAAGTGACTTTTGCCTGTGACTGTTTACCATATAAATGTGTGAGGTCTCTTGGAGCTCAAGAGTAGCCCTGCTGACATTGAAGGACCCTATCTTGTTTGGAGGTCGTGAGTACTAATTCAGGGTCGCTCCTGTTGAATTGCCACATTAAATCCAAATGGAATTACTGTACTGCTGACTGTTTAATTTTCTTTTCTCTGTGTGAAAGGGCCCTACCAGCTGCCACGGTTTGGACTAGCCACTAGGGCTTGGGTACCCAGGGACAGTAACTGATAGGGATAGGCCTGTGCACAGAGCCATAAGTAGATGAGTAGAGTGATAAGCTAATTAACCTGATTTCCCCTGTCCTTGTTATATCCCTAAATAAATCAGAGCTGCTTGTTTCAGCAAAGTTATACTGCCTGAGGTATTTGTCTATGTTAAAGTACTGTACTGTGATTGTTGCACTGTATCTTATTTCACAGGAGGTCCCAGTGCGGAACTAGTCCTGGGGGTAAGTGTATACTGTGAAGGTAATTCTGATATATTGTGTGGGCCACTAGTGGGAAGAAAGGGGGGTTGCAGTGTCCCAGAGGGCTGTGACCAAGTAAGTTTAACTATTGCAAACCCTGACCTCTGGGTGGAGGCACCCGCCATTGGATCCAGGCCCCTCAACCTGTTAGTGGCAAATCAGGCAGGGGTAGTAGCCCCTGGGATAGCGCCATCTAGGGGTTACACCTCAGAATACAGAATCAAGATTTAGTCACTGCTGGGTGACCAAAAAGGGCCAACCTATCAGCTTCGGCCCTCCATGATTTTCTAGTAGCTTTTGGGCTTTATTTTACATTTACTAGAGTCATATATTTTGAAGTCATTTTCTTAAAGGTATAGTTTCCCCCTCTGCATCTAATTGTTGCCCTTTTATTCCAAGTAAAACTGTTTTAATTGACTCTTCCATGTCTGTCTCTTCTTGCTGATCACATAGTGGTGCTCACATAAGGAGAATAGAGCCTCCCCTTTGTTTTCACTCTCTCAGTTTTACCAGTTGCCAGAGCTGATTGGCCTCAGTAGGGATTACACATGCGGTTAATGGGTCCAACATCCCAACAGGGCCCTCCCCTTATCTACTGGCCTGGGGGGGAGTTACAAATCTGGTGGCAACAGTGGGATTCCACTAGGCTCAGCATCAAAGGATACAGAGTCAGTAATCATTATGGATGGTAGTGGGGAACAGATGTTGCCCCAAGCAGATGACAATGCAGTAGACCATGAAGAAAGAGATAACACCTAGGTGGCTCCAAGACTAAGCAATTGGACTACCAAAGTCTTGTGGACACAAGGACATGTCCTTTGAAAGAAGGGGTAGTGTATTGCATGATTTAAAAAGACAGTACTTTTATTTAGCACTGACAATTTGAACTTCATTTTTCCTGATTTTCTGCTTGTGAACATTCCTGTTATAGACTGCCTTGCTGCCCACAATTCAGGACTGTTGCCTAATTTCTGGTGGGTGGGGTGCAAACCAAGTGCAGTAGCCAGGCCTTGCTGACTGGGGACAAGCATCTCTGGATCTGCATATATCTCCCTTTCCTGACTAAAATTACTTTCAGTGCCTGAGATCTAGCACCAGGGAACCTAGGTCTGAGGACAAGGATCCAGCACCAAGAGTCCAGCGCCAGAGGTCCAGCACAACCCTGCAGACACTGACAGGTGTCCAGGGTGTGCCTTGGGTCTCAACCTAATGTTCATCCCATTCTCCTATACTGTACCCATCTCAGCTTATTTACTTATGGAATGGGGTGAACGTTAGGGTTGATGACCCTAAGGCACACCTCTGGTGCCTGTCAGTGTCTCGATGGAGTGGGTGTTAGGTTCGAAACCCTAACACCACATTCCTGCTTTTGTCGCTTTAGTAACAACCCTAACTGATGCGTTAATGAAGTTTTTGCAATGAGTATATAGTCAAAAGTTTACATACCCAAGAGAAGTCTACTCATTAATCCTGTCAGAACCTCCCAGAAAGCAAACTGCTTATAAATTGTATTTCATGCACATATATTGCAACTACAGAAAACTGCTACTGTATATGCATGGCTGTCTTAAGCAGTAGTCACTAGGGTTGGGCTGACTTTTCTGGTTCGAAAAGATTCTTGTTTTCTTGCCTTATTTTTGACTCAGCAGTTTGCATACAGTTGTATATCAATGCATTGGCAAACAAATTACATGTTAGCATTAATTTGCATTGCAAATGACTTGATTTATTTAAGCAAATATTCTTTTGGTTCCAAATTCAAATTCCAGTTTGTTTTATTTTAGCTGGTTCTGCCAACCCTTCTGAGGTACTTAGTGTATCTGCTAAGTGGTGATTACCTACTAAATTTACATGAGACCAACAGTCAACTGGACAAGAAACAGCAATTTCTGTCAATTGCAGGATAAGTAATCACTAAAACTACTTCCAGACTGTTTCCAGACTCAAGAGTATGGAGAATGCTTTGCACCAATCAAAGATAGAGGGGAAAAACAGGCAGCACAATGTGAAGGAAGTGTGTGACACCATAAGCTCTCTTTGTACAGTAACGTATAAAACTGTGTTTATATGTAGCAATCTATACATTTACGGCTCACGTGTTGTAAACAGGGCTTTGCATAGAAACTGGAGTTCAGGAGGTGTTTGTGTGTTAAATGAAACTGAAATGGGCGTAACAATTCTGGGTTCTGGGAGCCACAGGTGACAGGACGGCACCGCTGGGGTGACCACCTCATTTTACTGTCATCCTGGGACAGAACTCAAACGTAAAAGTGAAAGATAAAGCAGTTTAGATGTTGATATACCGAAGTGCAAAAAAGAAGGTCACAGGTTTTCAGTCCCACTCCTGCCACTGACTCACCATCTGACCTTGAGCAACACACAGAATTAGTTGCCACACTGGTCCTTGTAAGAACAGATCCAGAAACAAACAGTTTGATACCTTGTATTGGACCAACATAAATGTAACAAGAGAGAACAGTGCTTAAGCTTTCGGACCAACCAAGTCCTTCCTCGGAACCTCATGACCTTAAGCAAGTCATTTGCTCCTCCCTGTGCTGCAGCCCTTTTTATTTACTTATTGAAATGTTTCACCAGGAAGGCACACTGAGCGACAAGTCGCTCATCTCCCGGTGCAACCTGGGGGGAAGGGGTACAATACGAGTGAAACATTAAACATTCAAGTTACAAGACCAACATTAACAATACAGTTCTAAGGCAGGCGTTACAAGCAGTGGTACAACAGTGTTGCTCATTACAGGTAGAAAGAGTGGACAATAATAAGTGCGAGGTTAATAAGTAAACAAGTGCTTACGTGAAAGAAAAGAAAAGGGGGGCGGTGAGAGGGGGAAAGGAGAGGGAGGGGTGAGGTGGGGAGGGGGGAGAGTCATGTTCAAGCCCTTCCAGTTGTAAAGCTGGTTAAAAGCAGGGGCCCGATTAAAAGCAGATGCTGCCACTCTGGGCATGTTGGGAAGCAAATAAATTGTCAAACCAAACAAAAAATAAACTTACACCCGGCGTTTTATTTTGCCAGTCTCCCTTTGCCCCCAAAAAATGTATTTGCATTTTAGTTATATGGGAATCTCTGTAAATCTCTCCAATAAGGAGACTTGGCAGTTCTAAGTAACTGTTATATTAAGACACATGAATTAAATTTACAGAAAATGTGTACCATCTCATGTAAAACCCAATATGTAAAGTCACTCAGACCAAATGTCTCAGTTATACAATAAGGCCAGCCAGATCCATTTCTTCTTCTTGTTTTCAAATAAAAATATAGGAGCACACAGTGTTCAGGCTGGGCAGAGTCATTCCACAGGAACTCCAGGCGCTCTCTATGATGTCAGCAACTCACCAGCACCCATTCTTGGGTTGTCGGCATGGGAGCTGGGGACCAGTTGCTGACATAAGAATATGCTCCAACTTCCTGATAATACTCTGTCTAGTGCAGTATGAAACAATCCTATACTGAAAAAGAAAAAAATAAATCTTACCAAACGGCTCCCATAAAAGGATTAAGGAGTTGGAATTGTGTGGGCATTACATACTGCATTATAGAGCTGAAGGTGCACATTTACTTTGAATTCACTTTGATTGAAAATATTTTCAGTTTGAATGTACTCATTGCTTTTAATTTTAATTAATTTTCTTAAATTTCTCAGTTTAAAGGTGCACATTCCATTTAATTTGAGTTCATATTTTTTAAAGGAAAACAAATAAGTTAGAAAGTTACAACCCCAAAGGCAAAACCTTTGATTCGTTTTTTAAGCCAAGAAAATATTTTTTTCTTAACCTACTTGCTGTGATGTTGAGTATACAAACACAGAAATATAGAAATTGTCGACAGATAAGGACTGCTAGGCCCATCCAGCCTGCCCATAAGTCCTGTACTTGATTACAGCTTTTGACCCTCCCCATTTAACCTCTATGGTTCCCCTATGCCTGTCCCATGCATGTTTAAATCCAAACACAGTGCTTGCTCCCACCACCTCCTGTGGCAGACCATTCCATGCGCCCACCACCCTCTCTGTGAAGAAAAACTTCCTCACATTTCCTCTTAACCTGACACCTTCCAATTTCAAGTCATGCCCCCTAGTTCTTGTACTCCTCCTGTATGGGAAGACCCACCCACACACACACCCTGTTTATGCCCCTGAGGTACTTGAATGTTTCTATCATGTCCCCCCTCTCCCTCTTTTCCTACAGCAAATACATACTGAGGTCCCTTAATCTCTCCTCATAAGTCTTGTGGTGCAAGCCCTGAACCATCTTAGTCGCCCTTCCCTGGACCACCTCCAGCCTGTTAATGTCCTTTCAACGGTACAGCCTCCAAAACTGCACACAGTACTCCATGTGAGGTCTGACCAGGGTTTTGTATAATGGCATCACTACCTCATGACTTCTGCTGGTAATACCCCTTGCTATGCACCCCAGTATGCCTGAGGCCCGCCCTGCTGCCTTTGTACTCTGCTTTGACATTTTCAGGTCATCTAATAGTAATCTCCAGGTCTCTTTCTTCTTTGGTGACTGTCAGCAACTCCCCCCCCATCCCAATCCTGTAGCTCTCCCCAGGGTTGCTGTGTCCCAGGTGCATAATTTTGCATTTTTTTGAATTAAACCTCAGTTGCCACTCTGCAGACCATTTCTGAAGCTTCCCCAGGTCCCGCCTCATTTTCTCCACCCCTACAGGAGTATCCACCCTATTACAAATCTTTGTGTCATCCGTAAACAGGAAGACTTTCCTTCCAGCCTTTCTGCAATGTCACTGATGAAGACATTAAACAGAACTGGTCCAAGGACTGATCCCTCAGGTACTCCGCTGGTCACCCTCCTCTCCCCAGAATATAAACCCGGCTAGCATTGTGATATGCTATTCTGCATGCCCAGCACAGCTTCATGCTGCTCTGTTATGTCATGCAAAATGGTGCCACGCAGCGCCAAACATGTGTTTATTTTGGCACTGATAACATGCTCAGTATTACAGCAAGTAGGTTAGGAAAATATTTTCTCGGTTTAAAAGCCTAATCAGGGGGTTTGCCTTTTGGCAGTGGGTGTTTGTAACATACGAACATATGAAGAAGCCAGCAGAAGAAGGCCATTTGGTCTATCAAGTCTGCTCATATTGCAGGGTCCACAGCTTGAGCTAATGTCCCTGCCCTCCTCCCTGCTCCTCCCATCCTCCCTACCATGATCCTTACTTCCCCTATGCCTATCCAGCCTCTCTAAAAGCTGCCCACTATCTTCAACAAGATGACCTCTTCTGGCAGTGCATTCAAGTGTCCACCACCCTCTCTGTGAAAAGTGCTTCTGATCTCCATCCTAAACCTCCCATCCTCCAGCTTAAGACTGTGCCCCCCAGTATTATGGCTGTCAATCAGCTTAAAGAGACTCTCCTTTATCAATCTTACTTATCCCTTTCACGTACTTGAAGGTCCCAATCATGTCCCCTCTCTCTCTTTTCCTGTCTTCCAGGAGTACACGTTCAGTGCCCTCAACCTCTCCTTGTATGTCTTACCCTGCTGACCCACTATCATCTGTGTAGCCCTCCTCTGGACCTTCTCCATATGAACATATGAAGAAGCCAGCAGAAGAAGGCCTGTCCTTTCTGAGGTGTGGGCACCAGTACTGAACTCCATACTCTAGATGTGGCCTTACCAGTGACCTATACAAGGGCAATACAACCTCCTCTCTCCTACTACTGATCCCCCTAGATATGCATCCCAGCATTTTGTTTGCCTTTGCTGCTGCTTTCTTGCACTGTGTGGTGTGCTTCAGGTCACTAGTGATCTTCACTCCCAGGTTCTTCTCCTCCTCTGATACAGATACTTGGACTCCACCCAGGTAGTACTCTGTCCTGGGATTCTTGGCTCCAATATGCATAACTTTGCATTTCTTGGCATTCAAGCCAAGCTGCCAGATCCTGGACCACCTCCCCAGTTTTTCCAGATCTTCCTGTAGGTCCTGTATTCCTTCAGCTGTGTCCAGTCTCCCACAGAGCTTGGTGTCATCTGCGAATAGGTGCATTTTGCCCTTAATGCCATCCCCAATGTCACTGATGAAGACACTGAACAACACTGGCTCCAGAACAGAGCCCTGTGGGACCACACTGGTTACCTCTCTGGTACCAGATAACTCTTCCCCACAACCACCCTCTGGGTTCTGTCCCTCAACCAGTTTTCCACCCATCTGGCCATCTTTTCCCCGACCCTAAGATCCATCAACTTCCTGATCAACCTTTGTGGGCACAGAGTTACAGGCCTTGCTGAAATAAGCTCGAGGATGTCTGCCGCTTGGCCCCTGTGTCAGTCAAAGAAGTCAATCAGATTAATTTGACACAATCCCCACCCATAAACCCATGCTGCCGCATCCTGGAGACCATGCTCCTCTAGATATTCCACTAACCTTTCCTTTAGTATGGTCTCCATGAGCTTGCCCACAATGGAGGTCAGACTGACTGGTCTGTAATTCCCTGGGTCATCCTTAGGACTGCTATTGTGGAGGGGCACATGTGCCTCCACAAAATAATAAAATTTAATAAAAATAACAGTATTTGTGCCAGCCCGGTGGCGCTGAGGGCTGAGTCACTGGGCGCACACCTGCACCACGCCGGACCCGGGTTCTGAACGGACTCGGCCGCCAGGGCGAGGATGGAGGGAAGATCGAGCATCCCAATGGATGCTGTCCTCTTCAGGGCTGGGTTCCTGGGGTGATTTGAGCACCTAGCACTGGTGCCTGCGGAAGCACGGGCATCGGGGCACAGGCAGTTCTTGAACCGGGAGGACATTGTGAGCACTTGGCAATGATAAAGGCCAGCACACCGCCTGCCTGGAGGTCAGTCCCATGTGCCAAAGTCCTCAGGGTAGGGACTTAAGAAGGGAGTAAAAGTGGAAAACACCCCGCTCGCCGCCAGGATGACACCTGACCTAATCTCCCGGACCACCTACCATGGCAGACCCCAATGTGCAGGCACTCCAGAGGGAAGGTAAGGGGGATACAGGAGTATGCCTGACACTCTAGGGGCAGATTCCGTGCAGGGGTCACCGGGAATGGTCAAGTCTGAAGGAGTGGGGGTGAGTGGGTAGTAAGGTGGGATAAAAATAAAGTATAAAAAAAAAAAATAACAGTATTTGTTTTCCTTTAATACGTTTTTCAGTTAGAATGACACATTCCCTTTAATTTGAATTCAACATTTCTTGCTACATTTTTCAGTTTGACGGTACCGTATACATTCCCTTTAGTTTAAATTCCTCTTCTTAATATATTTTTTTAAATTTTAAGGTACACATTACCTTTGGTTTAAATTACTTTTTCAATCTGAAGGTACACAAGCCCTTTTAATTTGAAGTCACAGTTCTTAACCTTTTTTTTATTTAAACATACTGTACACACTCACTTCGAGGTTCACTTTTCTGAATACATTTTCAGTTTGAAGGTGCACATTACCTTTCATTTCTATTTCACTTTTAACAATTTACTTTTTTAGTTTGAAAGTACAGAACTACACTGAATCTGTAAGTAATTTTCCCCAGTAGAAGCATTTTTTTTTTTTAAACACTGGTTCAGATTCTGCTATTGTTGTAGTAATACAGGCTTCTTATTTATCCCAGAGGGCGTTTCTAATTTCACATGCCGCTTGATAAGTACCATTTTAGAACTGTATGGTGTAGTTTATGTCCCTGTTCTGCTCATGTATTATTGGCGCAGTGCACCCATGTTCTGCTACAGAAGTCTGCAGGTGCTTGGGTCATATACTACATCATGCAGTTCTAAAATGGTACTTACCGGCAGAGCGTAATGCACAAACACCCACTGGATTACTAAAAGGCCTGTATAGATGTGTAACCCCCCTGCAAATGGGGGTTCCCAAAAGACTTCCAGGAGCTTGCTTGAATGCTCCAAGCCTGAATGGTGTTTGGCATTTAAGCCATTTATCAGTGAGTGTTTTTAGAACCTCTGGTACTGTCTCTTTAAGAGCTGTCTGCTTGCAGACATAATTAGTTTGTATGGGGGACTGTGTGTTTCTTTGATTGAGTACCACTCAAGCTGCTGCCAATTCACTTCATTTTGCAGTCACTAGAGTGCAAAGGAACCTATCTGAAAGATGTAACTGTTTGCCAGAAATTATTTAGAGTAATAATGAAATTACAGTTTGTCTAACCTGCTTTCTTTGCAGTCAGAACTGTGTCTGCTAGTTCCCCATTCTAGTTTTGAACTGCTGAACTGGACCAATCAGTGTGGGGTAAGCTAGCTCTAAAATGGTGCCTTGGACGAATCAGAACTTGGACTCATAATCTGAGCCAGCCACAAGAGGACTGTATGGGCAGTGACTCTGGGAGATGTAGTTTAGACTTCAGTGCCTTTTTGGACCAACAGCAGCAGTCTATTGTGAGTGACAGCCAATCCAGTCAAGAACTGGGAGGAACTCAAAGGAAGTGCCCGGTTTTGTCGGTTGGAGTTTCAGTTGAGCTTTGGCAGTGAAGAAGGAAGGAGCCCTGTGCTTTTTCAGTGTGCAGTTTTAGTCAAAAAACGTGTGTAAGGCCCAGAGTTCGGTCTGCAGCTTGTAGGACTGAATCCGTCCTGTGAAAAGAATCAAGGATCTCTGAAGAGTAGAAACCAGGCTCACCCTGTAGAAGACTGGAAGAATTGCTGAAAATTGCACTCGGTCTGTCAGGAACTGAATCTGCTGTGTGTTCTCCGGGTATTGTGCAGTAATTGCGTTCGGGATACAGATGCAGCCTGCCTGGTATAGTGCTTTCTTTTACATGGATGTGTGAAGAGGTTTGTGTACCTCAAGTGAGCCCTGCTGACATTGAAGGACCCTATCTTATTTGGAGGTCGTGAGTATACTAATTCAGGGTCGCTCCCTGTTGAATTGCCACATTAAATCAAATGGAATTACTGTACTGCTGACTGTTTAATTCTCCTTTTCTCTGTGTGAAGGGCCCTACCAGCTGCCACGGTTTGGACTAGCCACTAGGGCTTGGGTGCCCAGGGACAGTAACTTATAGGGATAGGCCTGTGCACAGAGCCATAGGTAGATTATTAGAGTGATAAGCTAATTAACCTGATTTCCCCCTGTCCTTGTTATATCCCCCTAAATAAATCAGAGCTGCTTGTTTCAGCAAAGTTATACTGCCTAAGGTATTTGTCTATGTTAAAGTACTGTACTGTGATTGTTGCACTGTATCTCATTTCACAGGAGGTCCCAGTGCCGGAACCAGTCCTGGGGTAAGTGTATACTGTGAAGGTTATTCTGATATATTGTGTGGGCCACTAGTGGGAAGAAGGGGTTGCAGTGTCCCAGAGGGCTGTGACCAGTTAGTTTAACTATTGCAAACCCTGACCTCTGGGTGGAGGCACCCGCCATTGGATCCAGGCCCTCAACCTGTTAGTGGCAAATCAGGCAGGGTAGTAGCCCCTGGGATAGCGCCATCTAGGGTTACAGATGGAAGAACAACAGAATCTGAACCCGACATAAAAAGCAGCTTCTACTGGGATAAATGTTTTGGTTTGAGGTACACATTCTCTTTACAGTTACTTCAGTTTCCTTGATTTTTTTGTTTGAAAGTACACATTCTCTTTAGCATTAATCCACTTTTCTTGATATATATATTTCTTTGAAGGTGCTTTCCCTTTAAAGCCAACTTGACAGGCTTCTGTCCAACAGATTAACATTTTTAAAAAATCAGAAAGGTCTTGTTAATGCTCTACCTACTGTTTGTTTCAAAAAGGTACTTCACCAGTACAAAACACAGTAAAGAAGACATCCCAGTTATATGGGGGTGGGGCACCAAGCAGGAAAGGGTTAACAATGTGGTTGCTTGAGCTTTATTAGGAAATAGCTGCAGCTATCACAGAATGAGAATGTCGGAGGGTGGGTTGAAGGTGACATATAGTAGGAGAAAAAGAAATTAAAGAGGCTGGCTAAGAAAGAGGAGGAGAACTTAGCAGCAGTTTAATAGGATTAGTATGGTAACTAAAAGGATGAGTGACGCTGAAGATGAAAGTTACATTGAGATAAGAGGACAGATAAGCTTCAGTGAAACAAATGGAGTAGGGACAAAGAAAAGGCTCTGTAGGCACGTTGGGGGGGGGGGGTCAGAAAGCTCAGCACTGCTCCCCTGTACCACATACTGTTATTAACTTCATGTATGTGGTGCAGCCACCTTTGACTCTAGATACATTTATTTATTTATTAGCTTTTGGGAACCGGGTAAGTGCGCTAGGCAACAAACCTGCCTGTTTTCAGGCACGACCCGGGAGAGTACATAACTTTACCCAGTATGGAAGTAAATAACATACATCTCGACTGCGGATAAGACAGGTCTGCAGCTTTACTTGCAAATATTTTGCAATACATAACAATAATACCTTGGAATTGTATAGCAACAGTTTAGTATACAATCACCATCAAACTATAACTCCTGTGGCAGTAGGGAGATTCAGACACCGTAACGATTCAGGCCACGGTCAATGCCAGCCTGCTTCAGTGTTGTATACTGAGCACAATGTTCTCTGACCAACTGTTTCAGGAGTACCATGGCTACTCTAGACCTGGTGTATGAGCCCTGGCTGTCACCAGATCTGCAGTCCACCGCGTTTCCAATTCATAAAACAGGGACTGTACTCCAGGCTTGCATATCCTCTTGAGGGAAATGCCTGTGGAACTCAAGTGCAGTAATGGACATGGGCACGGCCAGTGCACCTTGTCCACTATACATACATTCACCTGACTTTCCAACCGCAGGTGCGTTTATGGCACTTGGACATGCTTTGCAGCAGCTTACATTTATATTTAGATGCAAGCATCCCTACAATGCATGCCAGAGGCACCCTACAACATTAAATTCCTTACATTGAAAGCAGTGTTAGCACACAGCCAGCCACTGCTCCCTCCCCGTGGTTTGGGGTGAGAAAAGTGTTTGTGGTCCCAGTCTGAGTTGCTGGGTTCGAAACTGAACCCAAAAAATGTAAAAAAGGTTCTCATCTTCAAACCACTTTTCAAAGCTAATAGTCAGCACACATGTGACTGTCAATTTTGCTGCACTTAATGCTGAACTATTTGTAAATTTGCATGTCAAACCACTCTTCTACACTTTATTCTTTTTTTTAACTTGAATACAATTTTATTGATAGTTCAAAATACAGTTACATATTAGGCAGACATATGTTAAGTATTAGAAACCATGAGCAGTTAATTACAGCCATGTACTTACAGTTAATGTTCTTTTTCATTTACAGATATACATTCTTCATGTTGAGAGCACGTTTGATTCGCACCATCTGAAGCCCACTGTATATCCTGCTCCTCCCCCCTGACTTTCATTCTCCACCACGGGGATTTACAACCATTACTTCATACTTCTGCCTCTGTAAATTGTTCTTATACAATGTTTTAAACTATAATACTATCATGTTACAATCCCATTAAAATGAACAAAACAGTATAATCCATACCTAATAAAAACTATTTATAAAAAACATACAATGAACTAGTTGATGTGGATTTATTATCTCCAATTCATTATTCACAAAGATATCCAAGCACATGCATTTTTGATGCCTCTACCCCCAGAGGCACCCTGCCCATCCCTCTTGTACTATTAACCCTACCTTGATTACTATCCTTTCCCCTGGGTGTGCCCATTTTACCTCATACCTATCTGAGGTCTTCTGATGTTCAGGGTAAGAGGTATTGCTCCAGCACTGGGGTTCCTTCTATACTTTCAATATAATCATAATAAGGTAACCACTTTGCGTTATATTGCTCTGTGCATAATCTCAGACGAGCCGTGACTGCTTCCATCTCTTTAATAGTGCGTATACTGGCTCTCCACATACCAAGAGATAAAACACAAGGCTGTAACCAGTGCTGGGTAATCACCTTTACTGCTGCTATCACCAGTATACAAGATAAATATTTTTGACTATTGGATCTGATTTCCTCTGGTGGCAGGGCCAGTAATATGTTTACCCCTGTGACAGTAAATTGCAGTTGGAAGATGGCCTGTAGTGCTTGCATAACCAGCTGCCAATAATTGGCAATCTGTGGGCACTCCCAAAAAATATGGGTATGAGTACCCCTGCCCCACATCTTTGCCAGCACCGATCGGTTGGTGGATTTGTATAGTGTTCCAAAACCGCTGGGGTAATAAAGCACCTAGATGTTACCTTCAACCTGTATTCTCTCCATCTGTGTGAGCCTGTGGTCTTGGATATCCCAACCCAAATCTTGTTCCCTCCTCTTCTGATAAAGTGGTGTTTAATTCTGCCTGCCAATCTCTTTCTATTTTTGAACAAAAATTTCCTTCTTCTCTTGAAGTATTTTGTATATATATCATATATAACCTTTGGAGTCTGCCATGTGGCTTTTCTGATATGTGGCAGTTATTGGTGGGGGTGGACTACATATAAGGGCTGAGACCCCAATTGTGGTGGTTATGTAATGCCAACACTGCAGAAACTAAAGAAGTCTGTCCTAGGTAGGCCAAATTCTCTTTGCAATTCTGTAAAACATTTATAGCGTCCCTTTGCATGAACTGTGTAGAGCACTCAAACCCTGCTTCGCCAGCGATGACAGCAGTTGTCCCCGAGATTAGTTGGAAATTTAGAAAGACAGTCAAGAGGAATATACCTCCACACCGGGGTGGGAATTTCCCACCACTGTCTGGTGTCAATCCACACCCTGATAGTATGTTGGGTCCATCTGTTCTTAATTAGTTTTAGATCAGGGTGTAGTGCAGCCCAGGGCAGTATATTAAGAGGACTTGTCAGGTGTGCCCCTTTTTCCATAAGGTACCAACCTCCTCTATACTCAGGGTTCAGCATCTTTATAATTGGCAACATCTGAGCAGCTTTATAAGTTATAGAAAGTCTCTGGTCTCAGTGAGAAGTTCCCATCTTTTCCTGGATCATCTCCCAGCCCAAATGAATCTGGACAATTTCTGCTTAAGCTCCCTCCAGTCCTTTCTTGGATAGGGCAATGGTAGATTCGTAAATAAGAAAAGGTACCTGGGCAATATATTCATCTTGACCATGTCTATCTGATTTGTGAAGGTAAGGGAAGTACTTGCCATCTATTTATATCTGCAAAACCCTCTTCTGGAGTGCCCCATAATTAAGTTGGTATAGTCTGGACATCCTAATTGGGATCTGTATCCCCAGGTATCTGATTTTTCTTTCACCCATTTGAAGGAATTCTTCTGCAGGTTGCTGCTGATATGCAACCATCTGAGTAGGACCCCAGATTTGTCCATGTTGATCTTGAAACCTGAGATCTTACCAAACTGGGTTAGCATATTCATGAGGGGAAGGGTCGAAACATCAGAATCATTCAAAAAGATCAGGGTATTGTCCACATAAAGGGAGATCTTATTCAAGGCCCCCTGTATTTGGATTCCCTGAATCTTGTCCTCCGATCTAACTGCCTGAGCTAAAGGTTCCATACCTAATGCAAAAAGCAGGGGTGACAAGGGGCACCCCTATTCAGTGCCTCTTTCTATTATGAATGTGTCTGAGATCATGCCATTTATCTGAACCCTGGCGATGGGATTTTGGTAGACTGCCATTACCCACTGCAGAAATGACCCCTTAAAACCCATGCGGATAAGGACTTCTCGCAGGTAGTTCCACTTTAGCTGGTCAAAGGCTTTTTCAGCATCTCACAAAATTGCAATGTGGAGGATTGGGGAGTCATTTTTATTAGTAATTATATTAAGCAATCTTCTGCTGTCATCAGCCATATGTCTGTGGGGTATGAATCCCGTTTGATCCAGGTGTATTAGGGTTTTAATATATTTCTGCAGGCGGTATGCCAAAATTTTGGTTAAAATTTTGAAGTCCTGATTTAAGAGAGATATGGGCCTGTAGGATTCACAATGCACCTGGGGTTTCCAGGCTTGGGATTACTGTAATCAGGGCTTCCTGCCAGGACTTTGGGAGTTGTTTTTCTTCTAAGATAGCATTCATGACTGTGGCTAATTTTGGGGCAAGTTTTTTTTTATAAAATTCTGCCGGAAATCCATCTGATCCAGGAGATTTTCCAGATGGGAGGCCTGTGATTACTGACTGTATTTCATTTCCTGTTATAGGGGTCGATAGCTCTTTCTGCATCTCTGGGGATAATTTGGGGAGCTGCATGGTTTCCAAAAATGTAGTGGTTTGATTTACTACCTCTTGCAGGTCCCTTTCCTTAGTATATCATTTATTTATATTTATATTTATTTAAAATGTTGGTAACCAGGTAGGCCCACTGGAACCTTGTGGTCCCTTTTTCAGGGGCGACCCGGGATTAGTTACACGTACCTAGATTCTTTATAGTACCTTTTATATGCTAACGCTATATCCTCTGGTTTTTCCCACCTCCCATTATAGTTATTTTTATCCTGCACATATGGGACATATCTATTGGCTTGTTCTTTTTCAATCTAAGTACCAATAATTTGAGTGCTTTCCCTCCCCCCTCATAATACTTTTGATTAGCGAATCGTAGCATCCCTTCAGCTTTTTCAGTTTCCAAGGCATTAAGTTCAGCTCTCTTTTTTATTAATTATTTTAAGATTTTCTCCCCAAACTTGGGCTTTTTCTTATGTTCACCCTCTAGGGTTTTAATTGCATTTTGTAAATCTGTAAGCTTTTTATCTCTGCTTTTCTTTTTGTCTGAGGCCAGACTTATTTGACCCCGTACTACTGCCTTCATGGTATCCCACCATAGCGGCAGTGAACAGTTTGCCATGGGGGAGTCCAGTACCGAGGTTTTTGATAGTCTGGTCAGTTTGCTGTACAAAATTCTTGTTGTTTAACAGGGATATATTTAATCTCCAGCTGGTACATCTGGGTTCTGACCCCCACCTAATTTTGGTGGATATCGGAGCATGGTCAGACAGAGTTACTGAATGAATTCAGGAGGCCGTGAACTGGTGGAGGTCTGTTTTATGAGTCACAAATAGGTCTATTCATGAATATGAATCTTGGGCCACTGAATAAAATGTGTAGTCCCTTTCTTTTTTGTGGTGTGACCTCCAGATGTCCACCATCCCCCCCCCCATCAAGGCCTTTAACCTCTTGTTAGCTGTGATGGAGGTGGCCGTTCGGCCTGAAGAGCGATCCACTGTCAGACAGAGGGTCGCATTGAAGTCACCCCCTAGGATTAAGAGGCCTTTAGGAAGCTCCGCTATTTTTGGAAAAAGTTCAGTATAGAACTCATCTGCGCCCACGCTGGGAACATAAATGTTACTAGATGTACTGCTTTGTCCTGTACTGTTCCCGACACCCTGATAAATGTACCTTGGTAGGCTTTGTCCACTTCATAGACCTCAAAGGGACAGTCTCTCTTCATTAGCACCGCCACTCCCACGTTTTTGCCACATCATGTGACGCTGCTTCCACTCTCCCCACCCATTGACGCCTGAGCTTAGAGTGCTCCAGATCTGAAAGATGCGTCTCCTGGAGGAGGGCAATATTGCAATCCAATCTCTTTAATTCTGATAATATTTTTGTACTTTTTATTGAGGTTAATTCCATTGACATTGTAAGAGATGATATTTAATTGAGCCATTTTTGCTAAAGCCTTTTGCCCTGCTTACCAAACCCTGATTATCATGTGATGCTGTCCTCCTCCAGGCCATCCGGTACCCCCATCCTGCTTCCTCGTAACAATAATCCACATCGAAAACCTTACAAACAATTATAAGAACAAAACATGATACTTCAATGCTAGAACTCAACCAGTTCTGATTATTAAACATTTGGCTTCAACACACTGAATTTGGTTTTGACTTCCTAGGAAATCTTTATGGCTATCTGTGACTTTTCTAGAACCCCTGTGGTGTTTCTATAGGGGCGGTGTAGCCGTTACTCAATTTAGTGTAACCAGCTCTCAACTTTAAGTTAGACAACGTCACTCAAATGAGATAAGCTGTAAATCCCACATTCTCCCAACCCCCCCAAATCTATTTTAAAGAAATAGCACATTTCCTCAGTGTCCCATCAGAGTATAATTACCCCCCACGTTGGTGCTCTATACCACATTGGTATGGTTGGGTTGAATTAGGGGAGATGCCCGTGTCCCTTAATTTCTCTCTGAACAATGCACTTTCATTTATCGTGCCTTCCTAGGAACATCTTACCCCACATATGTCAAGCCCATTGGAAAATATAAACACACCCCCAGTAAAGTGATATCCATCCCATTTTCATGTTATATAATAACCCCAAATGTTTCTGACTTTGATAGTCTCAAAGCCAGCTCTTGATTTAAGGCAGATACTTCTCCTCTCCGCTGTATTCATGGCAGGCTCCCCCCTATGGTAGATCTGGTGGCTTTTTAGCCGTCAAGAGTAATCAGACATGTCACCTCACATTTCCCCCCAAGGGGATTCTTTCAGGAGTTCTTCCTCCTACACGCCTTTGGAAATGTCAGAAGCCCTAATATATAAATGACACAATACCTCAGGGGTTGTGAATCATTCTTTCGACGGTGAGGTTGCAGCCTTGGCATGAATCCGGGCCTATTCTCTTCGGTCGGTTCGCTGCATTAACTTGACAATATCTCCCAGTGCAGACTTCGAGATGGATCCTGGAATACCTCGGTTTCTTGTTGTGCCCCAGTTAACTACACTCCAGGCTCCTGCTTTTAATTTTTTTCGAGCATTTCTAACTCCAAGTCGGGGATCGGGATGCTTAGGTTTTCCAGTGTAGGGACTGCCTCCACCAGGGAGGGGAAGACTTCTGTACCTGGGTCCAAATAAAGCTTCAGCCTTGCTGGAAAGAGCAATTGCGCCTTAATGTCTTTCTTTATTTTTAGCTCTTTTATTATCCCTCAGACTCTCTGCCTCGAGGGCCAATGAAAAACCCTGGTCGAAGTATATTGTGGCCTCGTGGTATTTCAGGTCCTGATGCCTCCATGCTTCATGTAGGATCCACTCTTTGCTTTGAAAGTGGAGCATTCTTATGATGAAGGAGCGGGGCCTGACTGACGGGTCATTTGGTTTGGGAACCAGTGACCGGTGTGCCCGGTCAATTTCTAGATTTAGGTCCAACGGAATTAAAAGTGTAACCCGGAGGAGCTGCTGGATAAAGTCGCCTGTCGTCATGAAGCCCTCCCCTGCCCCCTCGGGGATCCCGTGGATCCTAAAATTGTTGTGGCACGATCGGTTCTCTAAATCCTCCATCCTGGCTTGTGTCTCTCTGTCATGCTGCAGTAGACAGAGGAGTAGGTGCTCACTACCTTCCTGGGCCTCAGATAGCTCTGTGAGTTGGGAGTCATTGGCAGATACTTTTTTATCTAACGTGCGCATGTCCTGTCGGAGATCAGCCAGAGCAGTATCTATTTTGTTGACCGTGGCTAAAATTTGCTGTAGGGTCTGCGCTGTGCTTTCTGGAGTGTCTGCCTCTTCCGGGTCCAATTCGATAGAGGACTCCGAAGGGTAGCGTCTACGTGAGGGTAGGGTTGATAGGCCCTCTTGCGATCTGCCCAGCAGCATTTGCCTCATCTTGCCCGTAGATGCTGAGTGTTTCGATCCTTTTGTCTTCCGCGATTTTCCTGCCATCAGTAGTATGTAAGTCGCTGCTTGAGCGCTAACAGGAAATGTTTTTTTGCTGAGGATTCTGATAGATTAAGGAGGGGTGGTTGTGGAGCTCTCATTTTAAGCCTCCCACCATTACGGTGGCGTCACCGAAGTCTCTCTTCTACATTTTAAATTGTGCCAGGTTCTATTTTTTTTGTACTCTGCCTTGTCTGTCCCAACTTCCAGTCCTTACAGTTTTCCCCACATTTCTCTGGTAGCTCTGTCCAGAGAAACCCCAGCCATCATTTTAAAAAGGTGATATTTCAGCTGTTGCACTGAAAAAAAACTTCAGTAATAATGTTACATGCTAGGCCAATGTCTGAAGAGGAAGGACATGTTTGCTAATATGCAGCTGCTACTAAAATTACAAAAAATAATATTCACACCTCTGCATTATATATTTTTATCTGTACCTGAATACAAGTTGATGTTAAAAGAATGTTGTGTTTAAAGGGGAATGTTTATGAACAATGCCCCCCATACTGTGAAAGTCCATAACAAGCTCTTTTAAATGGGGTAGTAAGCTCCTCTGTAACTGGCAGCAGTCTAAACATAGAAACACAGAATTTGATGGCAGATAAGGACCACTTGGCCCACCCAATCTGCTAGTTTCCCTACCTAATGGATAAGCTGCAGAACCTAGTTAACCAAAAACCTACTTCCTCCTACCCCAGCCCCTAGAATTGCCTTATGTCTGTCCCATGCATTCTTGAATCCCCCCACTGTTTTTGATATTGATGATTAAGTCTGCCCCATATTGATACTACAGTGCCACCATTTTTAAATACCTTGTGATGTCACTGATAATCAAGCTGTGCTTTACTACAGTGTGGTTAGCCACAGCTCAATCATCTGTGACATCACAAGGTTCTAAAAATGGTGGCAAACTAGTAGCAATATGGTGCTGGCTTAAACACTAATAGCTCTGGGTTGCTGCCAGCTACAGATTAACCCCATACCTCATTTAAAATAACTTTTCATGGACTTTCAAACTATGATGGGCATGGTTCATCCCCTTTGGGTTTTCCTTTTTAAAGGCAACTTTCTGTAGTCACTGCATGAGTACAGACCTCCAAGTAAGAGCTTCTGATATATCAGAGCTGTTCTCAAGAGTTCCATTCCCATTAAGAAAAGCATTCTCAGATTCTCAGGCACCTCAAATCTCTGGACACCAAACTTACTTTCTTACAGGAGACCCGCCCCCTGACAGCCCCGCCCACATTATTATACATGTGAGCATTCTTTCTGGCTACCAGACCAAATAAGAGACCGGCAAGGCAGATACATTATTGTAAGGGGTATCCAAGACGGAACAGAAACGGTCCTTGCATTAATCTGTGTGCCCAACTCAGAGGAACCACAATTTTTTTCCCAACATACTGGCTCAGATTTCTACCTTAAACATGCTCCCAACAGTCACAGCCAGGGACTGGAACATAGTAACTGATACTGCTCAGGACAGATCCACCACGGTGACTGGGTCTCTCCTCCAATCAAAGAGCCATTAGTGAGCTCCGAGACTCACTGGGGTTGGTGGAAATATGAAGGGTGTTATACCCCAATATCAGGGAGTATATGTTCTGGTCTACAGCACATAACACATCTTCAGGAATATATTTTTTTCTGGTCATGCCTGACATATTAAGGGCCATGGCTCATTGTGAAATCCAAAACAGAGCTGTCTCTGATCATGCGCCAGTTTGCCTGTCATACCTGGCACATGGTCCAGCAGACTGAGACAAAACCTGTAGACTAAGCAATAATCTTCTTAAAGATCCCCATGTTTGAGCAAAATACAAGGATATGCACAGCGATTCTTCCAATTAAATGCCAGTGCAGTAGATAGTCAGGAACATCTCTGGGGAAGCTTTCAACTGTACCATGAGAGGTGAACTTATCCGGTTAGCAACCTGCAGGAAAAACAAGAAGAGAAACAGAAAGCAAACAACTCTTACAGGCCATTAGGGAACTGCAGCAGAACGTTTCAGGCAGGGACAGGCAGACCCTTACAATAGACACTTAATACTCAATACAACTTAATACAGCAAGGGCCAAATATGGGGAACTTCTCAGGGAACAAGTGGAATTTACCATCTTCAGAGCTAAAACCAGGTATATATAGATCATGGACAAAAAGCTGGGAAGTTGTTTGCCCTCAGACTTAGGCAGCAGGCAATGGCAAGCGTGATTAAGTTAATTACATCTCAATCAGGAGAGGTTGTGAGCAGCCCACAAGATATTGTTAACTCTTTTGGAACCTTTGACAAGGCTCCCTACAATAAAGAATTGTAGGTTGAGCAGTCTTTGATTAAATGGCTGGCAGTGTAGCCTAGAGGTCAGAGTAATGAGCTGTAAGTGAGCTTGGTATATCCAGCTCACCTGGGTTTGATTCCCACAACCGCTGCTTTGTTAAAAATTTGTAATCATATTTTTGTGACAAATGATTTAAAACTGTAATGATATTAATTTGTCAAACAATAAAGCATTGCATTTGAACAACCTCTACTTGCATACTGTCACGGAGTAAGTCATTTAACCTGCCAGTGCTCAGTGCTCCTGGGTCGCCCCTAAAAACAGGCACTTGTGCCCAGTGGGCCTAACCCAGTTACCAAAGAATAATAATAATAATCATAATAAAAAAAAAATGTTTTACTTAAGGCCAACCTCCCATGATTGGATCAGACCCATGTAGACAAACTGGGGCCCCTGATCCCAAGCTTAGAAGTTAAACAGGCTATTACTTCCCTCACTCCAGACAAGACTCCTGGCCCTGATAAGTATTCCCTGAATTTCTGTTAGGTAATGTCCCAGGAACTCACTGGACCACTACCACATTATATAAGATTGCACACCAGACTGGTGATTAAGACTCTCTTTTACAGGAAGTGATCATCACCCTAATATCGAAACCAGACAAGGACCCAATTCAAATGGCAAGCTACAGATCTAGTTCCCTTTTAAATGTGGACCTCAAGGTTTTGGCATAGGTCCTAGTCAACAGATTCAATCAGGTTTGAAGTTCAATAATAGGCCCTCAGTAAGTATGCTTTATGCAGAACAGACTGTCAACAGACCACCTACAAAAATTGGTCTACATTCCCTCTGCATCCAGGGACTCCCAACAACCAGCAGTGCTTAAGTTTGTGGATGTAGTGAAACCTTTGACAGGATGTAATGACCATTCCTCTTTTGAACTCTTGCAGAGTTGGGGTCTCAGAATGGGTGAAGCTTCTCTACTCACATCCATCAGTGAAGATCAGTTGTAGTGGGGGTCTTATCACCCCTATTTGAATTGCAGAAGGGCACAAGACAGGGCTTCCCCCTGTAACCATTCCTCTTCAATATGTACTTGGAACCATTGACTAGACGCATCCTGGCTGATGACAACATCAGAGGCAGGTTAGTGAGCACTTCTAGGTATAAAATATCAACCAATGCGGATGAAGTGTTATTGCACCTGGAAGATACCGCAAGTTCAGTACCAGCTGCACTAACACTACTGCTGGAATCTGGCACAATTTCAGGGTACAAGTTAAATTCACCCAGAACTTGTATCATGCCTCTTAACCATTTCTCACTGAGGGATCTAGTGATAAGATGGGGGTACCTGGTGCTCAGATACACTTAAATACCTAGGTATTTATATCACTAGGAGAAGAAAGTCAATTTTCTCCAAAACATAGACTCATTGTTGTCTTGGATGAAGCAAGAACTGGACAGATGGCGATCTTCCCCTAACTCTTTGGAGAGAATCAGGATCATTAAAATGAATATTCTCCCATGCCTGCTCTATCTATTGGGTACGATACACTGTGTCATACTGAACAGCTAGTTTAGCCACCTGAAATCCTCCCTTACAACCTTCCTCTGGAATGGGAAAACCCTTGCAAGGCCTAACACAAATTCACTCCATTAAGGAACAATGGACGGCTGCAGTTACCTAAATTTAGGCTATACCACTTGGCTGTCAATGTTGCATAACTCCTCTGGTGGAGCTCTCGAAAAACAAACAAACAAAAAAAAAAAAAAAAGGATGAACCTCTGCCACACCTTCCACAGTGGAAGAAAATGGAACTCAATTTATGCAGACAGTCAGGGATAAACATGACAGCCCTACTGAACATAAAATACTGTAAATTACCAAAATCCTTGAAACACACACCCACTGACACCTCCATGTTAATAAGCATAGAAACATAGAATCTGTCAGCAGATAAGGACATGATGGCCTACCTAGTCCGCCCTATTTTTTTTTTTTTTTTTTTTTTTTACCTATGGTGTCACACAGACCCTACTTGCTCTCTGGTTCCCCCACCACCACCACCAAGATCCCTCTGTGTCCATCCCATGTGCTCTTGAACCCTGTCACAGTTTCCGTCCCACACCACCTCCACTGGTAATCTGTTCCATGCGTCTACCACTCTCTCTGTGAGGAAGTACTTCATGGGAGAGTGGTAGATGCAACTTTGGAACAAACAACTTCATAAATTGCCTGGAATTAATCCACTCCTGGATCGACAGCAATCACTGGTGCAGGATCCAGATTTCAACATGGAAAACAGACCTGCACCTGAGGGTTTCCTGGGTAATACAAACCTAGAAGACCTGAGTGTTTTACTGGAAGAAAACTCACTAGCCACATTTCTAGCAGTCACATGGTGCAGTACACCTAACCAGGTAACTATCCTTCCTTTTACTCCAAGAACAGCACATGCTGGCCTCAGCGCTAGGCCCAAAACCCTGGACCTTTACCAGACTAAATGCTTGGGATGAACTGGGAATATTAGCAACATAACACCATGCCACCTCCCTGGTATATGCAAAAAAAAAACTGCTGACCTTACCTACACATCCAGATAATGACACATGTAAATAACGGCAAACTGTATTCCCAGAACTACCTACTTCTGAGGTCAGATCTAAAATGTGGCGTAACACCTATAAATATATCAAGTTTGATGGTTCAGGACTCATGCAACACAAAATAAGCCATAACTTATATTATGCACCCCCACAAGACTACACAAAATGGAACATCTGAAAACCTGACACTGCTTGAGATTCAAAGGGAAAAGATGCACCTTGAAGCCTATTCTCTGGGACTGCCCCAAGGCCAAATCCTTATAGGACGAAATTCAGACCAGACCAGATCCTCTCTGGGTTTGGATAATGTCTTCACCCTCAGATCTGCCTCTTAAGGGATTAACCTAGATACAGTAATGGGCCAGAGAAAATACCATATCTCTCTCATCTGCAACTGCCAAAACCTATCTTAAAACACTGGCCAGATGAGGTTACACCCACTGCAAAACAGCGCAATGCCACCTCAAGAGGCATTAAGAATAGAAAAAATATTTGCAATATGAGAACTACATGGAGTTTACAAAACCTGCAGGGTACACTGCTGCACTTTTATATGCCTGAATATGATTATCTGTATAAAAACCAATGACAGCATCTAAGCAATTGTACACTGCAATATGAATTAGTCAGTTAATAGTCTTTAAATGTATCGGTTTCCTTTGTGCCAGCTCCACACAGCTTTGCTTGCACCCCAAATGTTGAAGGGAGAGGCAAACAACCCTATTCTTTGTTATGTTCTGTTTGTGTTATGTTTTTGTGTTATCAAAAATCAATAAAGCATGCTATTTTCTATAAAAAAAAGAGTTCCATACCCATGCAACAATCTGGTCAAGGCCTCCAAATCACTGACCATACAGGATATTGCCCATAAAAAGCAAACAAGGTACCAGGTCAAAATAGCACAACATGAAGCGCTACAGGAACCACACTGTATGAAGCGAAAGGACTAGAGCAACAGGTGTAGAATAGTGGTGAGGGAATTACCACTACCCTGTTGCTCTGCACTTCACCTGGAGGGATCAACTAGCCATGTGCTGGGGTGCCTGGCCAAGTTGCTCCTGTGGTGGAGTGGCTAGGGCACTAGCATATGGCAAAGTAGGAGACTACGGACCATGGTTTGGGTCTGGCTAGGTCTTCTCCTCTGAAACTTTTATTTAAAAAAAAAAAAAATAACTTTTACCCCTCCTGATTTTCTCCCCATCCGAAGCCCATGACCCTTGGGTGGATTATTTTAAGTCAAAACAAAGAAGTCCAATTGTATTCAATGAGGTTCACCTTTTCTGTCAGGTCACTGTTGTACTCAACGTTGTTTGGGATGCTGCTGTTTTCCTTACGGTGTTTATTGCCATGTGGTTATTGTTTGGTGACATGATCCCATGCCAGAAAACAATACACAGTGCTGATTTGCACATTAACTTTTATTCCAATATATTTTGCATCATTTGGGGGCTATGAATATAATTTCAGAAAAGTGGAATAACATGAGCCACCACAAATTAGCTCAGCTTTCCTGTCCCCAGTAATTAAATACTGGCCAATCAAATAGCAAAACTGACTTCCGAATGGGGAGATGCGTAGCGGATGGTATCTACATCATGGAGTGGATGCTGATTGCCACGCACAGAGACCTCAATGGGAATAACAAAAAAATGATTGTAGGCCAAGAATCAGGAGCATACTGCAAACACCAGTTTACTTTAACAACAGTGTTTGGAACACTGCTGTTACAATACACTGCTGTAGCACTTGTGCATCAATTCTTGGAGCACATTCGTATTTTGTGTTTCCTTAAGAGTCCATCCACCTGGATATGCACCTAGTGACTCAGGGAAGAACAGGCATGCCAGCGGCACGGACTTTGGCCTGCTAGTCAAATGCTGGAAAATTGTGCATCAGGCAGCTCAGGCACTGCTGGCTTGTATTGGAGAATTAACATTTTGTAAGTTCCTCAGTTGGGCCAGTGGATTTTAAAGTCATTAGCCCTGCAAGCCAGTAGCCACAAAACTTAACTGAAATTTGATTTTGAGCCCTTTAGGGCAGACTACAGATATTGTGTGTGCACTAGTACTTTCCAGTCAGCAGGGAGGAAGCAGGTAAAGAAACAGAGCCCATTGGGCAGATGACTCAAACCCAGTCTGTCACGTCCGGTGAGGGCTGACCAGTGTTGTTGCCGATTCTGAGCAGCATCTCATCCTCCCAGAACTGGATTTAGAGGATCTTCAGCTGGGAAGTTAGGCTGAGCTCTGCCTCTGTTGTCAGCCATGGAAGAGTGGTTTAGGCAAAAGAATTGAAAGAGGAATGTTGTAAGCAGGCCAGCGTGTTGCACCCACTGATACCCACTGTGTGCCTGAAAAAATGCTTAAAAGACTGATGCAGATTAGGCTCACAATGGAAATCACAAACATTTTTCAGATGAAAAATCCCACAACTTGTAATACCAAAGGCATCCACAAGATTGCTTTTAATCTTAGTATTGGCATGAAAATGGATGTGTCTGCCCCCACCCCAAAAGGAAAAAAGGCAATCTTAGCACTGTGGTCATAGAAAACATCCCTAAAGCATGCTTTGTGGCCAGCCTGCTGGCGTATTGGTGTGACGTCAGTGACCCAAGTGTCAGAGTATGCCTATGTAATAGAGGGCTAGCTGGGGGGATGCTGTCCTCCTCCAGGGAGAGGTGGCAGTGCAGTCACAGATGTGCGATGGAGGGGCAGACACTGGTAGGTGGTGTGCACATGTACGTGCTCGCACTTGTGCCCATAAATGCTGGCATTCTGAGGGTTGGAGAATGCCAGGCCATGGGAAAATAGTCTGCATGGCAGGGTGAAGTTGGGGTCCCTTTGCAGGCCCTGCAATGACAACCCAGGTGTTACCCAAATCTGGATCTCAATGTGATGAGTAATCTACCCGCTGCCCTTGCCGGGGGGGGGGGTAAGCTGTGGGGCAACTCGGGCAGCTAAGACCAAGAAAAGCCAGTGATGATGCTACAGTGTTGGCCTGAAGTGGGCCACCTGGCTGAAAGAATAAAGAAATAAGAAAAAAAAAAAGCATGCTTTATGAAATTGTCTGCAAAGATTAATAAATTGTAGATGTGTGAAGTGAAAATAATGCAGGGCTTTAAGGCCTTCACTGAAAAGTCACACAGCTCTACCTTCTACTGCTATTATCTCAGCATCAGGAGCTAGGAATGGTAGGAAAATATCAAATGTTATCTCTTTGTTCAGATATAAAATGCTTTTTCTACTTTGAGGATCCTATTGTGTCACGTTGCTTTGAACACTCTGGGTCTACTTCTCAATCGTAATTAAGGGCAGTATAATTTTGTGCCTACTCTGTTGAGCTACCACCCAAAAATGCCATTCTCAAAGCTGGGCACATGCAGTGGGGGCCAGTGCTTATTGCGACACTGGTGCAATACTTATGAGAGATAGAGATGTCAGCAGGTACAAGCAGAGTTCGAATCTACTCACACCCACTTTGTGTGCATGGAGCAGAGGTCACTGCACACTTTTACACCTGGCACACAGAGCCATGCCATGCTGTCACTTGGGCAAATGGGCATATCACCCAGAAATGTTCCCCCATTCCTTGGCCCGCCCATGTTGTATGGGCCCTTGCAGTCAAACAGTTCCCCTTCTATGCGTTTTGTCTCCCTGGTGGTCCAGTGGGCCACACCCTTGAAGTCCCAGCCCCAGTGGTTAATCAATCCCCTCCTAGCTGTTCAGCCTTTACTTGGTGTCTAGTGGTCCCACGAACAAATCCCAACTACTGAGCTTGTGTACACACTACCCAGTTACAGTACTGCACCCCTATTATTGCCTGCTGTTACCAGGTGGCAACCAGGTGAAAGTGCAGGTGTCTACGGCCAGGCCTGTGATGGGCACCCAACCTTTGCATATGGCCTTCCAGACCACTATTATAAGGTTCCATGTCAATTCAGTGCATGGAATTTCAGCGCGGACATTAATAGCATGGTCATTTTGCCGCATGAGCACAGGAGAGGTCCCAGAAGACTGGAGAAGGGCTCAAGTGATTCCCACTCCACAATAGTGGTAGCAGGGAGGAGGCGGGGAACAACAGACTAGTCAGTCTTACCTCAGTAGTGGGCAAGATTATGGAGGCACTCCTTAAGGAAAGGATAGTGCAACACCTGGAATCCATAGGGGCACAGGATCCAAGACAGCATGGGTTTACAAAAGGAAGGTCCTGTCAAACTAATCTCATAGATTTCTTTGACTGGGTAACCAGAGTGGTGGACCAGGGGAGCAGTTGATGTCTCTTACCTTGACTTCAGCAAAGCTTTGACACTGTTCCACATAGAAGATTGATAAATAAACTGGGTAGCTCGGGGTGGGTCGAAGTTGGTCAACTGGGTGGCAAACTGGTTGACGGGCAGAAAACAAGAGAGTGGTGGTAAATGGTATACAGTCAGAAGAGATGCAAGTCACAAGTGGGGTACCTCAGGGATCAGTCCTGGGGCCAGTCCTCTTCAACATCTTCATTAGTGACCTTGCAGATGGACTAGAGGGTAAGGCTTGTCTGTTTGCAGATGACACCAAGATCTGCAACAGAGTAGATGATCCAGATGGGGTGGGCAGAATGAGAAGAGATCTGGATAAACTAGCAAAATGGTCAGAAGAGTGTCAACTGGGATTTAATGCAAAAAGTGCAAAATCATGCACATAGGGAAGAGAAACCCAGAAGCCACCTATAGGCTGGGAGGAAGTTGCTAGCAGTCACAAAGGAAGAAAGAGACTTGGGCATCATCATCACTGATGACCTGAAATCATCCAAGCAGACCTCTAAAGCAGTAGGTAAGGCTAGGGGGTGTTAGGGTGTATTAGTAGGGGTATCACAAGTCGTGAGGGAGGTAATAATCCCTCTTTACAAGACACTGGTTAGGCCCCATCTGGAGTAAAGGTGGCAGTATTGAGGCCACACCTCCACAAGGACATTAACCAAATTGAGGCAGTCCAGAGAAGGGCAACCAAAATGCTGCAGGGACTGCATCAGAAGACATATGAGGACAGATTAACAGAGCTCAATATGTATACCCTTGAGCAAAGGAGGGAGAGGTGATATGATAGAGGCATTCAAACACCTTAAGGGCATTAACAAGGTGAAAGAGTCTAACATGTTTAAATATAAGAAAAATAGCAGGACAAGAGGACACAGCATGAGATTAGAGGGGGGCCGATTAAGGGGGAATGTGAGGAAATTCTTTTTCACAGAAAGGGTGGTGGATGCATGGAATGGCTTACCACAAGAAGTGGTGGCTATGAATACAGTGCAGGGCTTCAAACAGGCATGGGATAGGCATAAGGGAGCAATACAAATGACTATGAATAGATAGGCCACTGACAGAGCAAAGGCCGATGGCACATTTATAAGGTAGAAAAAGAAATGGGCAGACTGGATGGGCCTTGCGGTCCTTATCTGCCATCAACTTCTATGTTTCTGTGTTTCAGTGCTTAGTCATTTAAACACAAAACTTTTCATCGCACAGAAGAACATTATACATGATATAGCAATGAAATGATGAAATGTTTGCTTACCATTCTGCTAAGTGTACCCTTACTGGAAGCCTGATTCTCCTTCTGGCAGCTCCTTAGCACTGCAATGTGCAATCTCCTAATTATGTCACATGATCTTTACCAAGGCATTCACTCAGCAGGAAGCAGGAAATGAGGAGCATTCACTGCGAGTTTTGAGTTCAGTTCTATTTCTGTTAAAACCATCACTTTATCATGGGGTTACCACCTCTGGAGGAGGTAAAAACTGGATCCAAAACCACACCCCAAACTCTGCCTCTGGCTCCACCCCTCTTTTATGACTGGCGAGTATATAACTCCTCCTCCAAAGCCATTTGTAATGTTGGAATACATCAATCAATCAATCAAATCTTTATTTATTCAGGCGAACATCATTGAGCAAGGCTCATTTACAAGATGGACCTGATAAGGTCAAGGTTCAATAGTTGATACACAGCAAATACATCATACGCTTTATAAGACAGTTATACATACAGAAAAAAATAATGTTTATAACACAATGATGTACAGTGAATTCACATGTTAAAACTTGGTTAAAGGAAGGTTAAGCTAATATCTACAGTATGTACAGTACATACATATCTCAATGGGGGCCATGACAGACACACAACATAATGAATACTAGGATGGTGAAGGTATTATTGGGTGCCATAAGATGGGGGTGTCTGACTGGAAGGAATATGCCATATATGATTGGAAGCCAGATTTGTAGGATGACTATTCTAGCTCTAGCGGTAGCAACTGCATTTCTCTGTGAAGAAGGCTGCTAATGCTGTTTAAAGGATGCAAATGGAATGATAATGGACAGTTTTAGGGATTTTTGTAGGGTGTTCCATGCTATAGCTAGAGAATAGCTGATTGCTGCCTCCCTATTCTGGTGCTGACTTTGGGCAATTTGAGCAGGATGATATTGTTGCTTCTTAGGGCATAGGAGCTAGGAGTGGTCTGGTTGAAGCAGTCCAGGATATAGTTTGGGAGTTTTTTTGATAAAGCTCTGTAAATCCATAGAGCTGCATTTCTGCTCCTCCTGATATGAAGGGAAACCCATCCAACTGCGTCATAAAGAGAGCAATGGTGGGTATTATATGGCAGATCTGTAATGAACCTTATTGCTCTATGATATAAGGTATCCAACGTGTGAAGGTAGGAGATGGGGCAGTGACTATAAAGGAAGTCTGCATAGTCAATAACTGATAAAAAGATGGCCTGGACTAACCTCATCTTTGAGTCTCTGTTAAGGAAGGGTTTTAATCTATAAAGGAGGCCAAGCCTTTGGCGAAGCTTTTTTAAGAGTTCTTCTAGATGATGAGTGAAGTCGAGTCTGTTGTCAATCCACACACCTAGGTATTTGAAGTTTTCAACATACTGCAGATTTTCTCCAAGTATAGTGCATAGCTGGGGAGAGTGATTGAAGAGGATGTGCTGGTGGAGTTTTGAGTTGTGAACATCATTGCTTTAGTTTTCTTTGCATTTAGCAGAAGCTTTTCTCGAGTAGCTGATGTTGTAACAAGGAGAATTCTGTTTGTAGGATTTCATGAGCAACTGTAGGCGAAGGGTTGCTGACATACAGAACAGTGTCATCAGCAAAGAGGTGTACTGAGGACTTGGTAAGGGTTGAATCAATGTTATTTATATAAATGGCAAAAAGGATAGGACCCAGAATAGAGCCTTGGGGACTCCTCTTGACAGTGGTCTTAATGGGGATAGGTCACCTTCAGCTTTTACCTGCTGTGACCTACCGGTGAGGTAGCATCTGAGCCACTTAAGGGAGGGTGGATCTAGGCCAAGGGAGTGCAGGGATGAGAGTAGCAGCTCATGGTCCACAGTATCAAATGCTTTGCTCAGGTCCAGGAATACTGCACAGAAATTATTCTTTTTATCCAATTCGGTTTGCCAGTCATTTGTGACCTTGGCTAATGCAGTGATAGTGCTATGTTTGGCCCTGAATCAAGATTGAGCTGGATTTAATAGGTTAGCATTGTCAAGATATTCCCTTAGCTGATTATTCACTAATTTCTCCAGCATCTTGGATAGCACAGGTAGAATGGAAATGGGCCTGTAATTATTAAGATCCATAGGGTCCCCTGATTTTAGAAGGGAGACCACTTGGGCTGTCTTCCACAGTGTGGGAATAGAGCCAGAGTTTAGGGAAAGGTTAAAGAGGTGTGTTAGGGGGACTGCAAGTACATGGCACGCAATCTTTAGAAAGAAGGGGTCCAGAGAGTCTGCTCCTGCACTTTTTTTGATATCCAGATGCCATAATAGATCCTCAACTTGTTTCAACAGTATAGGTTTGAAGCTAAAGGAAGAGTCAACTCTTTGATCACCAATGTAGTGGGAGCTTAATTGGTCCCTCAGCAGGTTAGCTGGGGAGGTGTCAAAGGCAAGGCCAGTTGTTGTGAAGTGGTTGTTGAATGCGTCCAGGATTTCCATTTTGCCAGTGATAGGGCCCATAGGTGCCGGAACGGGCGGAAGGGGACGTAGCCCCTCCACTTTTTATTTCTGCATGGTAAAAACTAATATAAAAAAGTGCCCTTTGTATCCTCATTAGTGCCCTTTTGATTCTCAGCCTCCTCAGCTTTCACCATCTTCCGGCACCCTTGATAGGGCCATAACTATTGTGTAGTTGAGTTGGAAGGGGGTTGTTAGCGTCCTGTCCCATCATGCCCTTGATGGTGCCCCAAAACCTAGCAGGATTATGGCAGGAGGAGTCGAGCTCGGCCAGGTAGAAGGCAGCCTTTGCATCCCTAACTTTCCTGGTGCATCTATTCCTGGCTTTCCTAAAAATCATCCAGTCATTTGCATTCTTAGTTTTTCTTGCCACTTTCCAGAGTTTGTCTCTCTCCAGCAGTGCAGCTTTGAGGTCAGCTGAAAACCAGCGACAGGATTTGTTTTTTATTCGGATACTAGAGATTGGGGCATGGGTGTTAAGGGCATTTATTAAATGCTATTTAGCACCTGCTGAGCTTTTTCTACAGAATGTGCAAGATAAAACTTTTGCCAGTGTGGAGAGTAAGCTAGATCATGCAGATATCCTTCAATATTTATGTTTTTCTTGGATCTCCTCATGAGGAATTTTGCAGGATTTGTTGTTATGCTGGTGGATCTTACCCCTGCGATGGGGCAGTGATCACTTATATCGCATAGGAGCACTCCAGCGTGTGTGAATAGATGTGGTTTACTCACTAGCATGATATCAAGTAGTGTGCTGTTACTACTATTCCTTGCATTTATTCTTGTTGGTTCATTAATTAACTGTGTGAGCCCATAGGTGTCACAGAATGATACCAGAGGTGTAGTTACCTGGGTGAGCCAGTTGAAATTCAGGTCACCTAGAATAATGACTTCTTCAGTGCTGGGCTTGACCAGGTTCCCCAGGTGGGATAAGAGCTTGTGTTCAGCAGAGGGGGGTCTGTAGCATCCAATTAGTTGAAAAGTTGCTGTATTAGGGAGAGAGACTTTTAGAGATAGGCATTCAAACTCCTTTGGCATAGATGTTGCAGCAGTACAGGATACAGCTATACCAGCTTTTGCATATATGGCTACTCCACCTCCCCTTGTTTGGCGATCAGCTCTGAATAGCTGAATACATAGATACATAGACACAGATACATAGACAGTGTCAGCAGATAAGGGCCTATGGCCCACCCAGTCTTCTCATTTGAGCTTGTAAGTTCAGTTTATGTTTTCCTAGAAGTCTATTGCCCCTTACCCCTGACCTCCAGAATTCCTTTATGTCTATCCCATGCATTCTTAAATCCCGTGATTGTTTCAGCCCCCACCACTTCCTCTGGCAGGGTGTTCCACTTGTCTACCACCCGTTGAATAGACGTTACTAGTGATAGCAAATTATTTTTATACTGTTATTTATTTGATTTATTTATTCAGTTATTTATTTTTATTCTTTGGTAACCAGGTTGCCTCCCATAGGCCAAATAGCCCATTTTACAGGAGTGACCCAGGAACAGAGGAAGGTTAAGTGACTTGTTCAGGGTCTCACAGTATTTAAGTGGAGGTTGTGGGAATCAAACTCAGGTCTGCTGGATTTGACAATCTCAGCCACAGTATATTGCTCAGCTCTCTGTTAAACACTCTCCCATTTTCCTTTCCATGTCAGTCATGTATTCTGATCCTTTGACCAATTTTTGATAACTTAATTATCAGTGCTTGTGGTACCCTCAATATTGCACTGTGTTCACCTTTACCTCAGCAGCTACTGCTGTTTCCTTTCATATTTCTAAGACATTCCACAATTTCAGATACACCATTCCATGCTGTTTATCTGAATGACCTGTCAAAGTGTAGCTAATATCACGGGATGTTCAGGTAATACAAAAAAATATTGCAAATGTAGTGATAAAATCAATAAAAGTTAGATTATTAATTTAACAAAAATGGGTTTAAAACTTACCATAATATAGAACAAACAAAAAGAAACACATTAGAGCACATAAAGGTGTGAAAACTGTTTCCTGTCATAGCAGTAAAAGACCATACTTAAAATTCACAGTGGAAAAGAATAGGTTAATTTACTGCTAATGATCTTAATGGCCATACTTTACACCTCTCAGACAGTCTGGTTTTACAAACAAAGGCAGGTCTGAATGACTGTGATAGCAGAACTTCTTTGTAACCTGGACATGTAATGCAGCCAAAACAGTGAATGATTTGATACATCAGTTTTAAGAGTATATGAGCACTCAAAATAGCCCAAAAACTGGACTGCATGTAACCAAAACCGGATGACCGGATAAGGACCCTAAAACTGGATTATCGGTCAAAAACGGATAGGTGGCAACCCTACTTTATCACGTTCTTTATTAAAATCATTTTAAGTCTTTTAATCGCTTGCTTTAATTCTACTCATCATATGTGCTCATCTGTGCTCGATGTAAGACTAAGTTCGCTTTTTTCAAGTCATGCACAATAAAACACTAGGGTAGCAGGACGGATGGGGAGGAAACACTTTTAATTAAACTTGAGCTGGAAATTATGGGCGATTGTCGAGGTAGTCCACTTCAGAGCAGCTTCCATAACCACTAACCACAGTCATAATACGCTTTGGCCGTATCATGATATTTTTCTGCACGGGGCTGGTGGTTCCTGACCAGATAGGGTACCTGCTCCAGTTCGATTTTGTTGAGATTCTGCTCAGTGTTACGTGCCTGGATGAATTTCCATATATTAGGGTGACAGGCAGCCAGCAAGTTAATAAAACTTCGATGCCACCCCTCTATTGAATTGATTGTGCAAAAGGTAGAGATTCTGCCACAGCATTACGGCAATTCCAGAATTCTATTAGAAATTGTGGTCTGCGGCTCCCACGTCTGCCCACCGGGCAACCAAACCACGTAGCTTCAAAGCAGTCCAACAATGCTGCGAGCTGTTCTTCACTATCAGTTTAAAAAGTGTCACATCTCAGGGCTTCGAAGCTGGACAAAACATCAGTCGAGGGGGAAATGCGCGAGTGCAGGCAACATGCATATGTGCAGGGCAAAGTTTTCATCAGTCATATAATTTTTGTGAATGTCTGGTAGGTCCTGAATTTTTCACCAGACAGCTTGGCACAGATGGAAAAAACAGCCTCTTGTTTCTGTGCCTGGAAACTCTGATGCAAAAGCTTTTGCTGCTGCCAACTCAAAATCAGTCATGATAGATAGGGGGGCATGGTTTGGACACTGATTTTTTATTACGGTTAGGACTTTAACAAAGGTATCAGAAGTTCGGCCTGACATTAATACAAACACGGTTGGAATGACAGCTGAATACTGCACTCCATGAATGGTGTACAACTGAAAACAGCAGAGGACAGGATTTAAAGGTACCAGTCAAGCGACCAATGTTTGCTCATAACCATGTATTGCAGATTACATTGTGTGGCAAAATAATAAATCTCCACTGTCCTCTGCACCACTGTCAACAAGTAGGAATTGCTCCCTCGATCTGTAACTCTGAACTGGTTCAGTATTTGAAGCTCTGACAGGCACGTAGGCAACACTGGGGACACTGAAGCTTTCTGTCTGACTCGTTGAGTCGTTATTTTTAGGCAAGCAATTGTCGGTAGTTTGCCAGCAACTGCAGGCTCCACATTGCAGGTAGCACCTGCAACTACCTGGGGAGTGCTGCTTCATATTTTCCACAACCTTGCATACAGCAATAGCACTCGCATCGGGCACATGATTATGCTCAAACAGAAGTTTTGTAACACTGTCATTCCGAGTGTGACATCTAGCAGCACAGCGCATTTCATCATAATTGATACATTTCCAGTAAGTAGTTTCCCCATACAGCCTCTCCTTTCTGTACAAAAAGCCATCATGGAAGATGAGCTGCCACCCTCGCTGACTGATCACAAGCTCTAACAGCACGACTAACGAACGGTAGACTAGTGAAAAGCACCCCCTATAGGATGCTGGTATTTATAGCTTAATTAAAGTTCTAAGTGGAATGCTTGCATCAAATTTGTTATGCGCTCAGTTGTGTCATTCGCCGATTTTGGCCACGCAGTAATTACCACGCTGAAATGCTTGCGCGGTATTGACATGATACCCTAGTATAACATCCCCGTCCCATTTTTCTGACCGACTGCAATGAACTGTTTGAGCCCTAGGTAAGGGGCTGCAACCCCTGTTGAGTATGAGTTCCAAAGTGAGTGCTGGCACTAAATGGTTGAAACAACCATGTTGTGTCAGTTCTGGTGACAAAAACTGGGGTCCTCCACTGTAATTAACTTGTGATTGGTTAAAAACCTAGCTACAGCCGGCCCAGTGACGTGGAGGGCTGAGGCACCCATGCCTTACCTCCTGCACACTGGCGACCTGTGTTCATGGTGCGAGTGGGTCGCTGGGAGCCGGCTGGGGGGAAGGAGGAGGATGATCAAGCATCCCCTGGACAGCTCTCCTCCTCAGGGAAGAGGGGATACAGCAGTTGGTGTTAGCCTGGCCCCTGATGGAGGTTAGGGGCTGGCACACAGACGCTGCCAGAAGGAGAGGCAGAGGCAGGGCAGATGCCTGGCATGCCATGAACAAGAGTGTGCACAGCACTGCCACTGGGGTCCTTGCATGCCCCCCTCTGGAGGGAGAAAAACAGTAGGAAAAACTGCAGGTGGTTGGATGACGGCGGGCACCTGCAGGCCTCACCCCCGGCCAGTCGGACCAGCAGAATCGGATCTGTGAGCGGTGGGTGTGAACATTCCCCCAAACCAACCCCAATGGGGGGGAGCTCTGGAAGAAGAAATCTGGTGCCGGTGGACTGGAAATGGGGCTGGAATGCCCGCCAGAATGTGGGCCGCCAGGGGAGAGAAAAAGAAGCTAAAAAAAAAAATACTAGCTACAGATTTGTTTACAACACATAGATGCTTTATTTTCCCATATGGAAACAATGCAATTTAAATTCTGTAATACCATTGTGGTGATGTTATCTTTCCCATAATACCATCCATTGTGACATCACAATGATAATTTTATACGATTAAATGCCCAGGAAAAAAACAGTGCCTATAGCGAGTCAGGTTCCCATTGAGCTACAAAATAAAAAGTGGTGACTATGCAGATTAACCTTTGTGGACTATAATAAAAGAGGAGTTTGCTGTCTGTGAGAGATGATGTTAAAAAAAAGGTGATATCAGCTGCTCCTCTAGCGCTGGGATTTGACACACACATGCAAGAGTTTTGAGAGGAGTTGCTGGACTTGTCAGATTTAACACAAGCAGAAGTTTAGGTGGGGAAGAAACAAGCTTGGATGATAGATCCATGTACTACAAATGATAACAAATCAGGAATCGTGTATTACTCTGTTAATTGCTATCTCAAGGCTCGTTGACTTTGTATTCATGGTTCTCATGTCAACATAACCTCTTGACAGTATTATAGCCACACATTACATAATTCAGTATCCATTTAAGGGACTGAAATTCACAATCCCACAACCGATGGGACCGAGTTCAGCCGCCAGACACATTCAGGAGCTCGACAGGAAGAAGTGATGCCAACAGGGGTACGATAGTGGATGTAACGACCCGCTACCCTACCCCTAGCCAGGCCTTACAAATGACAGGAAAATGCAGAGGTTGGCCAAGCTGCTCCTGTGGCATGGAGGTCTAAAGCAGTAGCAGCTTAGTCAGCATGGTCTGGTAGGTCAGGGTTCTGTTTCTGGTCTTCACTATTTTGGCAAAACATTGTTCCACCCCCATAATTTTTTTTTATGTATATATACACACACACACACACACTTTTAAATGTTCTCTTTCTCAGAAAGAAAATGTAATAGCGGGTGAGTCATCTATAGTGTCCTAGGCAACAGTTCCTCTTTTGGTAATACAGGTTCAAAGGGCATACAGTTGTGTGTGTGGTGTTTAACCCAGCTGCTTTGTAAAGTGCTTCAGGATACAGTGTATATAAAAGGCACTACATTAAACTGAACTGCCTTCTGTTCAATGCAAGTTGTTTTTACCTTTTGTATACCTATTTAGGCCTTCTTGCTGGAATTTACTTTTGCTGTAAAACTTAAAAAAAATCACAAGTTAGACAAAGGCTCTGTCCCCTGAGCCACTTACTCACAGTGTGACCTTGAGAAGGTCATCTGACCTCCCAGCACTTCAGTCCACCAAGCTGCAAAGCAGAGTTGAGCAAACATCTCAGAATTCAACTTTTCAAACTGTTCACATCAGACCCGGAAAAGTCTAAAGTTTGGTTCAAGTTTGCTGCAGAGCATGAAAAGTATATCCCTTTCACTTATGAATGCTTTTGGCAGTTGTAAGTGAAATGAGCAACAACAAAAATTAGACCTTACATCATATCCCCAGTCCCAGTATTTTTAAAATAATTTGGGGACTTCCTGGCCCTCAGATTCCCCCTGTTGCTTCCTGTTCTGAGGGGGGGGGGGGGCAGGAGTAATGCAGTCAGCCATTGTCCCTCTGTGCCCTGCCACCACCTGACCAGTCAGAGATTTTTCAGTGTCAGCGCTGGGGTGGCGTTTCCAGTGTCCCCCTTGTGCCACCCATAACCTGCTACTGCCTGCTTTAGCAACCAGGTTACCCCATATACAACTGTTACTGTTCCCATCTCTGCCTAACTGCTCTTCTCCATCCCCCTGCCTAACCTGGAAATTGTGTGGGTTGTGTTGGGGGTAGCCCTTCCAATGCCTCCCAATTCTGCCTGGATCTACCATGTCTTTGCTCTGGCAAGTCTAGACTCCCACAGCTGCAGCAGTTTCACATTTGACCTCTGCTAGTATTAGCACACGCTGGCTCTTCCTAGTGGATAGAGCTTTCCTCTCACAGCTTCCCTGTAAAATGCTGGTACAGTATTATAACACTGGCATTCCACATAGAAAAATAGTAGTTGTCAGCAGAAAAGGACACCTTGGTCCATCTAATGTGCCCTAAAAATATCCTACCCAATGTGTCACTGCAGACCCTACTTGATCTGCGGCCTCCCCTCCCCCCCGACCAGTTACTAAGGTCCCCTTGTGTCTGTTCCATGCATGCCTAAATCCTGCCACCATTTTGGTACCTATCACCTCTGTTGGTAGTCTGTTCCCGGCATGCACCACCCTTTCCATGAAGAAGTACTGTACTTCCTCACATTCCCTCTGGGCCTCCCCCCTTCCAGCCTCATATCATGCCCCCTTGTCCTTGAGCACCTCTTTCTGTGTACAGTGCCACCCTCCTGTACCTTACTGATACCCCTGAGATAGTTGAATGTTTCTATCATGTCTCCCCTTTCCCTTCTACCCTCTACAGAGAACATATTTAATTCTTTGGCAACTTGGCAGCTATGAGACAAAAATGCAGTTCACTAGGAAGGGCCAGTTCTCTGCGATACTAGCAGAAAGTGGATGCTGTAAATTCTGAGGCTGCGGGAGTTGGGACCCCCAGAACCCGTCCAAGCAGCAGATACAGATAATACTGTAATATTACGCCATGCTACCCACATCCTTGCCAGCTCGGGCAGTGCCAGAGTGATAGGAAAAGGACAGAGCAAGCAAACAATGGTTACAGTGACAGGCTGACAGCAGTATAAGAGCAGGCATAGGTAGCACTGGGGGTTGGGGGCATCGTCAGGTCCCGCTCACAGCACTGATGCTGAGAATCCATATTACGGTAGCTCAGTAAGCATCACGGCAATGAGCACCAAATAGATGACATGGACCTCCCCACTGGCCAGTAATGAAAGGAAGCCACAGGGGGAGACTGGATTTAGGGGGCCAGGAGTCTCACCATATTAAAGGTATAGGGATTTATGCAGGTAGGTTTTAAGTCAGGGTGTGTGTGTGTGTGTGTGTTCTTTACTGTTTGTGGGGGCTTGGAAGCCTTTTTTTGTTTTCAGTCCAGACAAACCAAACTGAGAATGTTAAGGGGAACAGAAACATTGCAACATTCCAGTTCCTAGTGACTTACCCTCTGTTCTCTTTCTGTGCATATACTAATACATATATACACACACACTCTTTTTTTTTTTTTTATGCTGATTGCACACAGCACAAGAAACATATTGAGGCAGCTTTCTCAGAAGCAGGCTGTGGTGGCGCGGCACTGTTGTGGCCAATGCCCCCACAGCCTGCAAAGGCTTGTCCCGCGTCCCCCAATCCCCTTGCACGCTGCTGCTGACACAAGTTTGGAACCTTGGCACCAACTTGTGGCAATTTTGCTGCTACAATTAGGGGCCACCTCGTCGTTGTAGGGTCAGCCATCCGCTGCAATGAGGGAGCGACCAGTCATTGCAGGGTGGGATCTAGAAAGACTGATATTGTTTGTGAACACGGCGGCAGCTTGCCGCCGTGTTCACAAACAATATAATCCCACCCCCACCGTGTTTATTTGCCGATGGCGGCCCCAATCCCCATCGGCATTCTGTAACACCTCACCCCTGCTTATTCCTGCCGACGGGTGCCCAATCCCCATCGGCATAATGATAAACCCCCCACTTTGTGTGCCGACGGGGTGCCCAATCCACTCATCGGCTACCGCTGGCCCCACCTAAAAGAAAGCCTGTGGCACACTGGGAGCCCACCCCAGCATGCCACATGCTCCTGTAAAGAGAAAACGGTCCCACAACATCTTTTTCCTGCAAAAGGAACGGTCCCTCGTAGTCTCCCTGCCTACCATCCGCAACCCGCACTCCACCCACTGCGCACCCTGCCTCCCCACACCTCTCACCCCATACTTACCTCTGGAGCTCGGCGTGACACCGTGGACTGGGAACACGCCTGCACCTCTTCAAAGCCAACCGCGAACTGAGGAAATGCCGGTAAGCTGTACAATGGAATAAATACGTTTTTTTCAACTTTAGTGCATATCTCGGGCATTTTTGGGAATTTTTGCACCAAATTTTGAAGATGGGGTTTTTGGGACCCCTCCTCATGAATTCTTGAACTGTCATGACATTAATCGGCCCCGAAAAGTGATTTTGCAGTCACTGCGTGGAATCACATTTTGGGGCCGATTAACAAAATGACAGTGCAGTGTTCATGAGGTGCTCTCAAAAGCCTATGTTGCAAATTTGGTGGAAAAAATCCAAACAATGACTGTTCTGAGCGGGATGCGCGGTTGCTACGCATCCTCTCGTAACTCTCGTGAATTTGCAATATTTTCATGCCAGATTTTCAACTTTGGCATTTTGCCACACCTCCTTGTGAACAGTACAGCTGTCATTGTTCACATCCTGGTGGAAATGTGTTTTGCACTTCCAGCGCAGAATAGCGTGGTTGCTGTGGGAAATCAGTGTTCAGGACAGATTAAGAAAATGACAGTGACACTGTTCATGAGTAGAGGTCCTGAAATGGCTATGTTGAAAATTTGGTAATGATACTCCATAAAATGATCTGTGTTACTGAGCATACGCATTGCGCAGTTTGCCTGCCTTCGTAACTCGGCAATTTATAATATTTTTCACCCAGATTTTCAACATTGCCATTTTCCCACACCTACTTATGAAAAGTACAGCTGTCATTTTCCCATCCTGGCTGAAACATGTTTTTGCACTTCCGGCGCAGAATAGAGCGGTCGCTGTGGGAAATCACTGTCCAGGACAGATTAAGAAAATGACAGTGATACTGTTCGTGACCAGATGTCCTAAAATGCCTGTTGAAAATTTGGTGATGATAGCCCATCAAATGACTATGTTACAAGTGTGCGTTGCACACTTTCCACACACCCTTGTAACTTCGCAGATTTGCAATATTGTCATGCCAGATTTTCAACAGTGGCATTTTTTCACACCTCCTTATAAGCTGTACAGCTGTCATTTTTCACATCCTGACTGAAATGTGGTTTCACAGTTGCGGCACAGAATAACGCAGTCGCTGTGGGAAATCAGTGTTCGGGATAGATTTAAGAAAATGACAGTGGCACTGTTCATGAGCAGAGGTCCTAAAAGCCCTATGTTGAAAATTTGGTGACGAAACCCCATAACATGACTGCGTTACAAGCGTGCATTGAACTGTTTCCACGTACCCCTGCAACTTCGCAAATCTGTAATATTTTCATGCCACATTTTCAACAGTGGCAGTTTTTCCCACCTCCTTATGAACAGTGCAGTTGTCATTTTTCACATCCTGGCTAAAATGTGTTTTTGGACTCCTGCCGGAGAATAGCACGGTCGCTGTGGGAAATCAGTGTTTGGGACAGATTAAGTTCGAACGAGTGAGGGGGGGGAGTGACCGAGCTTAACTGAGCTCTATTGGGACTGCTGCAGATTTGTTTGTGGGCAGAAAAAGGCCCCAATGTACGATCCCAGTACAAAAGGGCAGCCTGCAGCACTGGGAGAAACAGAACAAGAGAGTGAGTGAGGGAGGCGAACTCACCAGAGCGCAGTCAGGGCTGCTGTGGATTTCTTTGTGGGCAGAAAAAGGCATCAAAGCAGGCACGGGCCCAGTTGAAAAGGCCAGCCTGCAGCAGTGGGAGAAACAGTTTGAGTGAGTGAGACGGGGACTGAGTGAGCTCAACGGGGCTCTATCAGGACTGCTGTGGATTTCTTTGTGGGCAGAAAAAGGCGCTAATGCAGGCAGGAGCTGCATAAAAGGGCCACTTGCAGCACCAGGACAAACAGAATGAGAGCATGACACAGGAAGACTGAGTGACCTCAATGGAGCTCTGTCAGGACAGGTGGATTTGTTTGTGGACAGACAAAGGTGCCAGCGCATCCAGGAGCCCGTACACAAGCGCAGCCTGCAGCACCAAGAGAAACAGAACGAGTGAGTGACAGCAAAGAAGTGAGCGAGCTCAACGGAACTGTATTGTGACTGCTGCGGATTTCTTTGTGGGCAGAAAATGTGGCAACACAGGCAGGAGCCCAGTACAAAAGGCCAGCTTGCTGTGCCGGCAGAAACGGAATGAGTGAGTGAGAGAGGGGGAGTGAGCGAGCTCAATGGAGCTGTGTCGGGACTGCTTCAGATTTCTTTCTGGCCAGAACAAGCCGCCAATGCAGGCAGGAGACCAGTACAAAAGGGCAGCCTGCAGCGGCAGGAGACACAGGACGAGCGAGTGAGGGACAGTGAGTGAGCTCAACGGAGCTCTGTTGGGACTGCTGCAGATGTGTTTGTGAGCAGAAAAAGGCAGCAATGCACGCAGGGGCTCAGTACAAAAGGGCAGCCTGCAGTGGCGGAAAAACCAGAATGAGCGAGTGAGAGAGGGGGAGTGAGTGAGCTCAACGGAGCTCTATTGTAACTGCTGCAAATTTCTTTGTGGGCAGACGAAGGCGGCAATGCAGGCAGAAGCCCAACAGAAAAGGGCAGCCTGCAGCACCGCAGAAATGGAATGAGAGAGGAGTCAGCAGGCTCAACAGACCTGTGTCAGGACTGCTGTAGATTTCTTTGTGGGCAGAAAAAGCATCCAACAGAGGCAGGAGCCCAGTACAAAGGGCAGCCTGCAGCGCCAGGAGAACCAGAATGAGTAAGTGAGAGAGGTAGGAGCCACCTCAACGGGCTCTGTCGGGACAGCTGCAGATTCCTTAGTGGGCAGCACAAGGTGCCAACGCAGGCAGAAGCCCAGTACAAAAGAGCAGCCTGCAACACCGGGAGACGCAGACTGAGCGAGCTCAACATACCAACGCAATCAACATTCAGCATTGACAAATGCTTGTTTGTTTTCTGCTGCCCTTGTCATTAAAACAAACTCTGTATGTAGCCCCCTATTGCTGCATTAAAAATGTCCCAACCAGTGACATCACTGGTTAGAATCAGTCAGTGGCACCCCATCCCGCTACTGGCATGGGCTGCTATGCTGATTAAAATGGAGCAGCTCCTTAATGCGCTGTGTTTGCATCAAAGTAGCAGACGTTGCAAGTAGCAGTATCCGCATCAGAGCCATGGACTGAATCTTACCAGTGATGTCACTGGTTGGGGCATTTGTATTGGTTCAACAGCGGCTACATACAGAGCTGGCTTTACAGATGAGGAAGACAGAAAACAAAGAGAGAGAGAGAGATCTGTATAGGAGTACAGGGGTACGTAGCTAGGAAACTGGTTATGTGCCAGCGTTTCTGTTCCCTTAAAGTTTGTCTTTGTTCAACTTTAATTTGTTCTTTCAAGCACAACTCAGTTAAACATTACTTGACAATTTTGCTTGCAAAATTTGAACTAGTCCACAAATGCTTGAACAGCCGGTCAACCTGCTTGAATCTTTGGCAGAACTGAACTAGCAGCTGTACTGTAAACCTAGAAGCAGCCCCCACCCCACCCATAAACAAGAGCTACACAGCTATAGTATTCCTGGATAAATAAGCTGTTAAAAAGGAAAGAGGAGCCAAACTAACAGAATGGGCACTAAGACTGCAATTCTGGCAATCAGATTTTCTGAGCAGACACCCAAGTGGGAAGCTGAGTGAGGTTTTTCCTCAAACATCCTGTTTCACGTATTCACATAGATCACTTTTGTTTCTGAAGCTTACAGCAGCTTATAAAGTCCTTTCTAGCCACAGGGCCAGACAGCGGTTTCTGATTTGTTTGACAATCCCCACACACACACATTTGTCAGCATGTAACAACTCGAGGAGGTGCAGGCAGCTCATCTGTTCAGCAGATGTTCAAGTTCTGTGGTGGTGTGTGTGTATGCTTGGAGGGGGCATTTACAACCTACTCCTAGACGTCTGTCGGCTAGGTTCTCCTCCTGAGCAAGCTTACCTCCACCATAAATCCCATGTGATCACTCATTACCTGACATTAAAAATTCACTTTTGCCTTTTCAAGAGCCACTTTGGGCTCCCTGTCAAGACCTAAATGAGATCACACTACATCCTAACTTTAAGCAAGCAGGTACCATATGCTGGCACTGCTTAATGCTCCATAGTTTCTGCTCCTTGATGATGTTCTTCTGTACACAGATTGATGTTTGGTGGTATCGTTGTTTTTACCTCCCCTAGCATGTTTCAGTTAAGCTTTAAGCGCTTTTACATTACACCTTACCTGGAGCACTGCTGTCTGAATTGGCATGCTTCGCTCCAGTCGCACTGCCGCTCTCTTTTACATGCTGTGGCTGTGCAGTGCCTCCCCCCACCCACCCCACCGAGGAGGTTCATAACGGACAGCATTTTCTAGCCCTCCATTCCAGGTCAATAGAAACTAAATAAATAAAAAAATGTGTTCACAAAATGTGTTCACAACTTACATAGATCAAAAGCTTCTTCCCAAACTGAGTTGTTTAAGAATAACCCCGCATGAGATGTTGACCAGTTTATGAGACCGTCAATAATACTGCAGTACCATGCAACACATATGTTAAGCAATAGCAACCAATGAGATGTCTGGTCAGACTGAAACATTTCACCCTATGTGTCTGCATGACAGGACACCTTGGAGGGTGCTATTAAGCACATAAAAGGGTCACAGAGTGTTTAAAAAAATTCAAGAAATAAGCTACAACACTCACACTTTGTGGGTTTGCTGAAATAACTGGACAACATGCATTCTCATTCTCAGGCACTCGGATTACTGGATTTTTCCAACTTGTTTCACAAGAACCCATATCCATTCATATAACTTGTGTCATATGTTGTAGTTACAGTTTATTGTTGGACTGCATAACTCATGTTACACCTCTGCCCTGGGACCTTTTTGAATACAAGGTGTTCCATCTCTTAAAAGCCAGGTTTAAAAGCCTTCAAGGGTAGAAAAATGTTTTATAAATAAATCAAGATTGTACACAAAAGGCTAGAATGCAGACTATGCCATTAACATGTCAACATGACGGCCATCTTAAGGGAATGAAACAAGCAATAAGACACAACAGGGTGTGGGTTAGCCTGAGTTATAAGTCTAATTACATATTCATGAGCCTATTGAGGCTACTGATTGGCTATTAGATCGGTCAATAACATCTTAAAAATGACCACTCCATCTCTAGATGCATATGTGTAACCCCTAGATGGCGCTATCCCAGGGGCTACTACCCCTGCCTGATTTGCCACTAACAGGTTGAGGGGCCTGGATCCGATGGCGGGTGCCTCCACCCAGAGGTCAGGGTTTGCAATAGTTAAACTAACTTGGTCACAGCCCTCTGGGACACTGCAACCCCCCTTTCTTCCCACTAGTGGCCCACACAATATATCAGAATTACCTTCACAGTATACACTTACCCCAGGACTGGTTCAGGCACTGGGACCCCTGTAAAATAAGATACAGTGCAACAATCACAGTACAATACTTTAACATAGACAAATACCTCAGGCAGTATAACTTTGCTGAAACAAGCAGCTCTGATTTATTTAGGGGATATAACAAGGACAGGGGGAATCAGGTTAATTACCTTATCACTTTACTCATCTACTATGGCTCTGTGCAGAGCCTATCCCTACCAATTACTGTCCCTGGGTACCCAAGCCCTAGTGGCTAGTCCAAACCGTGGCAGCTGGTAGGGCCCTTTCACACAGAGAAAAGAAAATTAGTTAAACAGTCAGCAGTACAGTAATTCCATTTGGATTCAATGTGGCAATTCAACAGGGAGCGACCCTGAATTAGTACTCACGACCTCCAAACAAGATAGGGTCCTTCAATGTCAGCAGGGCTACTCTTGAGCTCCACGAGACTCCTCACACATTTGTAAGGCAAACTGCAACAGGCAAAAGTCCTTTAATGGCAGCAGGATTCACTTGAGCTACACAAGCCTCCTCACACATTTATATGGTGAACAGTAACAGGCAAAAGTCCTTTAATGGCAGCAGGATTCACTTGAGCTACACAAGCCTCCTCACATTTATATGGTAAACGGTAACAGGCAAAAGTCCTTTAATGGCAGCAGGATTCACTTGAGTTACACAAGCCTCCTCACACATTTATATGGTAAAAGAAAGTACTATACCAGGCAGGCTGCTTCTCTATCCCGATCGCAATTACTGCACAATACCCGGGAGAACACACAGCAGATTCAGTTCTTGACAGACCAGTGCAATTCAGCAATTTCTCCAGTCTTCTACAGGGTAAGCCTGGTTTCTACTCTTCAGATATCCTTTGATTCTCTTCACAGGACGGATTCAGTCCTAACAAGCAGTTACACAAGCTGCAGACCGGAACTCTGGGCCTTACGCGTTTCCCAACTAAAACTGCACACCGAAAAACACAGGGCTCCTTCCTCTTCACTGCCAGAGCTCAACTGAAACTCCAGTAGACAAAACCGGCACTTCCTTTGAGTTCCTCCCAGTTCTTGGCTGGATTTGCTGTCACTCACAATAGACTGCTCCTGTTGGTCCAAAAGGCACCAAGTCCAAACTACATCTCCCAGAGTCACTGCCCATACAATCCTCTTGTGGCTGGCTCAGATTACAGTCCAAGTTCTGATTCGTCCAAGGCACCATTTTAGAGCTACCTTAACCCACACTGATTGGTCCAGTTCAGCAGTTCAAAACTAGAATGAGGAACTAGGCAAACACAGTTCTGACTGCAAAGAAAGCAGGTTAGACAAACTGTATTTTCATTATTACTCTAAATGATTTCTGGCAAACAGTTACACCTTTCAGGTAGGTTCCCTTTGCACTCCTACTGACTGCAAAAATGGAGTGAATTGGCAGCTCTCAGTGGTACTCAAGCAAAAACACACAGTCCCCCATACAAACTAATTATGTCTGCAAGCAGACAGCTCTTAAAGAGACAGTACCAGAGGCTCTAAAAACACTCACAGATAAATGGCTTAAACGCCAAACACCATTCAGGCTTGGAGCATTCAAGCAAGCTCCTGGAAGTCTTTTGGGAACCCCCGTTTTCAGGGGGGTTACACCCTTCCTGGCCTGGGAAAGCTTGACGTCCGCGTCAAGCAAGTACACCCATAAGTTTCAACTGCAACCATATACATTTGCATTAGGCTCAAACATGTAATCATCAGTCAATATATCATTTTACCAAGAACACATTTCTGAAACATTGCAGTACGTCACTCTTTACACAGTATTACAGACACATTGTACCATAACTCAAGTTATTACCTCTTGTACATGAAACCTGACGAGAGGGGGCCCTTCCCTATCAGTTACCTTGGGGCTGGACGGCAAGGGCACCATACTGAGGGCAACACAAGTAACTTGAGTTAGCACTGACGCTCAGTTTGGGCAATGAGCTGGGGACACATACACCCTTTATGGACAACATTGAGAGGCAAGTCCACAGGCCTCCCAAGGGAATCATAACTGAGGTGCACCACAGGCTTTACAGCTCGACCAGTCTTTCTAGGGGAACTGTTACAGTCTCTGCACTCTGAGCCTCATTTTCAGCATTGTCCTCACTTGTCAGAGTCTCCATGGGGGTAGAGGGCTAGAACTTGGGGCACTTTCAGCTCCAGGAGTTACAGTTTCTGAGTCCACAACATTTGGCTCGCATGGAGAGCTTTCGGACACTGGCAGTGGACTGTTAGGGCACTCAAAATACTCTTCTTGTTCTGGTGTATCACCAGTCTGCCCCAATCCATCATTTTCCTCCCCTGAAAGCTCAAACAGTTCAACCATGCACAATGATTCCATTTCATCTGATCTGATACTTTGCACTTCACTTTCTGGGAGCATTGGCTCCAGGGACAAAGCTGGGGGCTAGACAGTCCAGAAGGCCAACCCGTCTTCAGTATTGACTAGGGATTGCCCCGAAACAATTGACTCAGTTCGTAAGAAGGATAGTATTCAAAGTCACTCTCACTTTCTTCTGATATGGACTGACAGTCATGCTCAACTGGGACTTGGGAGGGAACACTAACTCTGCTTCTGTAGGTGCAGACTTTCTTGATCTTTTCTTAGCAGCAGCTCTAGTCACTGGTCCAGAGGGGCATCTTCTGGGGGCTCAGACTCAATCAAGATTTGTCCAATGGGCAGTAAATGATTTCTATGCATTGTTTTACATCTTTTGAATTATTCTCAGGCCTTACTTTGTACACTGGCAGATCATCTAGTTTGCCCACTACAATGTGAGGAGATGGTGCCATCTATCAGCAATCTTGTGTTTGCCATGCAGTCCCAGATTTCTTAGCAATATCATCTCCCTCCTGGAGTTCCTGTGCTTTCACCTTTTTATCATAACTTTCTTTGTTGGCCAGATTTCTTTGGCAGCCATGGTTTGAGCCAGTTGGTACGCATGAGTTAGCTGGGCCTTTAACTTTGCACATACTGTAAATAGTTGTCAGCTTGAACCCCATCAGGAGAACCCCAAAACACACATCTACCGGTAGCCGAGCTTCTCTACCAAACATCAGGCGGTGGGGAGAACCAGTGGCATCACTTTTGGTGCAGTTATAAGCATGTACCAGGGTGCTAATTTGTTGGCTCCATCTAGGCTTGTCCTTTGGGTGCAGGGTGCCTAGCATATCTAGCAAAGTGCGGTTGAAACGTTCAGGCTGTGGGTCCCCTGGGGTGTAAGGAGTGGTTCTGGACTTCGCCTCCCCAAAGAGAAAGCATCTCTTTGATCAGACGACTCTCAAAGTCTCTCCCTTGATCAGAATGGATTCTTTGTGGAGCCCCATAGTAAACAAAAAGTTTTCTACAAGTACTTTGGCCACGTGGATGCTTTCTGGTCTTTGGTGGGAAAGCCTGGGCATATCTCGTGAAATGCTCAGTGACCACCAGCACATTACTGATATTTCTTTGATCTGACTCCAAACTCAGAAAATCAATACAGACCAGCTCCATGGGTGCACTGGTGGTGATGTTAACAAGGGGGGCAGCCCTCTAGGGCAAAGCTTTCCTCTGTAAGCAGCGACTACAAGTTTGAATGTGTTGCTCTACATCAGCCCCCATCTTAGGCCAATAGAATCTGGATCTCACCAAGTCAAGTGTTCTGTCTATACCAAGGTGCCCCATGTGGTTGTGCAAGGACATCAGTACTGAGTCTCGAAAGGCAGTGGGCAGCACTAGTTGTTGTTTGTCTACTTGTCCCCTCTGTCTACTGTTTCTCTGTATAACAGTTTATTGATCAGTTTCAACTTAGGACCTTCTTTGTATAACAGTGCAGTTCTCAAATCAGTGGATCATAATTTGGACACATCTTTTCTGCATAGAGGGCTTCTAAAGCTGCTTTGATCATGAGATCAGAGATTGAGCCCCCGAATACTGTCATTGTCCAGCTGAGGCAGTGCACCAATGTCTATTGCAGAAAAGTGGCAATAAGCAGCAGGTATGCAATTCTCAGAGGGTCCCAAGTAATCCACCATGCAGTCCACTGCGTCCGTGGACATTTGTTCCTTCCTGTCAAACTTCCGGCAGAGTGCCCGAATGTCAGGTTCTGCCAATCTGACACAATCATTCTGGGGAACAGGCCTCTGGGAGAGAGCATCTGCATCTATGTGGTTCAGACCTGCTCGGTATTCGAGAGCATAGTCATATGTAGATAATGCAGAAAGCCACCTATGGCCAGTGGCATCCAACTTAGCTGAGGTCTGTACATAGGTCAAAGGATTATTGTCAGTTTTTACTAGTATTTTAGCCCCATACAAGTACTCATGGAATTGGTCAACAATAGCCCACTTCAAAGCTAGGAACTCTAACTTATGTACAGGATAGTTCTTTTCGGATGGGGTCAGGCTTCTACTGGCAAAGGCCACTGGTCTCAGGCCATTCTCGTGCTCTTGGTACAACAGCCCCAACCCTTGCAAGCTAGCATCAGTGTGCAGGACATAAGGTTTTCTTGGATCGGCATAGGCCAGCACTGGAGCATGGGTAAGTTGATATATGATCTCATGAAAAGCAGTCTCACAATCAGGAGTCAGCAGGCCCCAAATACTTCACTCAGACGAAAATACACTCTTTCAGTCTTGAGGACGCTGACTTTGGTATTTTTGTGGGTTGGGGATACCTTGAGTAAGGTTAAGTAAAGGCGGATCACTCTTGAATAGTCCTTGATGAAGCTCCGATAATAACCACAGAATCCCAGGAATCTTTGCTGTTCTTTTAGATTTTTGGGCTGTGGCCAGGTAGTCAAGGCCTCAACTTTACTTGGGTCGGTCTCTATTCCCTCCGTGGATACTATGTGTCCCACATACTTTACTGATGTTTGAAAGAATTGACACTTATCAATGGACAGTTTAAGGCCAAAGTCCTCCAGTCGGTCCAATACCTTAAATAATCTGCTCTCATGTTCCTCCAGTGAGCTGCCAAACACAATAACATCATCTAGGTATACCAGGCACTCTAGTAAGTTCATGTCCCCCACTGCATGCTCCATCAATCGTTGAAAAGTGGCTGGGGCACCTGAAATCCCTTGAGGCATCCTCATGAATTCATAGAAGCCAAGCGGACAGATAAAGGCTGTCTTCTCACGGTCCTCTGGGGCCATCGGGATCTGGTAGTACCACTGCGGAGATCCAGCACAGAACCACTTGCTCCCGTTTAGGCAGTCCAAAGCATCCTGAATGCGGGGCATTGTGTACTGATCAGGGATAGTCCGCCAGTTTAAGGTGGATAATCCACGCACATCCTTACTGTCCCATTCTTTTTCCTCACTACCACAATGGGGGAAGCATAAGGGCTTCTGGATTCTTGTATTACACCAGCAGCTAACATCTCTTGCAGATGCCGTCTCACATCATCTATATCAGCAGGTGCCAGGCGTCAAGACCTCTCACGAAATGGCCTTTCGTCATGCAGCCGGATATTGTGCTCAGCTCCTTGCGCACATCCTACGTCCCATTCCTTTAAAGAAAACACCTGGTCTCTCTGGGCAAGCTTCTCACTGATCCTCACTTTCCATTCAGCTGGCAGCGGAGTCGCGAAATCAAACAAGTCAGGCGTTACTCTGTCATTCTTCCGTGAACTCTTGCTGCTGGGTAGCACTGCAGTGTCTGCACAATGCACATTAGCCAGGATGCAACCTCTATTTACTCGAATGTCTCTTTCAGACACATTATGAACTTGGACCATTACCCTTCTGGCATAAGCATGGGCTCTAGCGGGCAAAATACTAGAGCTTGACCAGCAGTCCCTCTGGCAATTTTCCATCGCCTGGTGCATCCAACATTAATATTTTATTCTTAACATCCTTTCTGATACGGACCTCTCCCTGTAAGGTACACTGAGCATTTGGCGCCAGGATCAGAGACTCAGGATCCTTCTTCCATACAATTCCGACCGGTTCCTCTGGTTCTATTTTTTCAGCATCTCTCTGTGCCTCATAGGCCTTCTTAATTAAAGCCGGAACTCTTAAAGCTCTACTAGTCTTTGACCCCTGTTTTTCATAACACAACTGTGCCAGCCTTCCGAACATATGAGCATTTGTTCCAATCAACAAAGGGACACCATCATACAGTCAGTGGGGGGACACACTAAGGCTAGGGTCTCTACTTGTTCGGCCACTCCAGCCACGGAGGTGGGAAAGACAAGCCAAATTCGGATATACCGGAATAGGGTAGGCCTTCTCACTTAACCCCATACATGCAGTCCTTCTAATGGTTGTAAGAGTGCGTCTGACAAATGCTTCTGATACCAATCCTGGAACATAATTGTCCTTGGGCCACTGTCTAATACAGCTCTTGTAGACACTCCATTCACCTTTACAGTGGTCTCCATGGAGGACCCACTATTCTGGACCAGTCTGGAGGCGGTAGTGGGCGCCTGGGCAACTGACCTTGCCACAAAAAGGCGTGAGTTAGCATTTTGGTGCCCTCACTGGGATCATTTTGTGCACCTCTTAACCACTGATTTGTTCTCCGAAGCTCTCCTTGTAGCCTATATGCAACTTTGTCAGTGTCTTTTGGGGACCGGCATTCCCTCTTCATGTGCCCATCCTTCCCACAATTATAGCAAAACATACTTTCTGGAGTTTGAGCTGGCGAGGCACCACACTGGGAGCCAGGGCGGGGTACTACTAACTGGAAACCTTGGTGCCATCTCTGTCTGCGGCGTGATAAGCATTTGGAGACATCTCGTCAGTTTCTCCATTTCCATGGTCAAGGAATTGAGTTTGGGCTGTTATCAGCAGGAGATACATGTAGGTACCCCACCACCAAGCAGATGCAGTCGGATATGAGGTCGGGACCATTACTTGCAGGCGTGGCCTTCATAAAGGACTGTTTTTGAATTCGGATCTCTCTCAACAGTTGCCCCATTGTGGCATATCTTTTCCTTGTCAGAGCACTCATTGACTGCCAACCTCTGCCCTGAACTTCACTTGATGGGCCACCCTCAGTCACTTCGAGGTCGTAGCCGCAGCTATTGGTGCAGGTCCCTCCGAGGTCACCTTTCTCAACTCCTCAATTTCTCTCATTAACTCATCATAGGAGGGTGGGATTCCAGTCGATTTGCCAGGCGTAACTGAAGCAACAGCAGTTCTGAGAAGGGGCAGACTTAGGATCCTGTCCAGCCTGGTTCGGTCCAGTTCAATCGCTGGTAAACTACCCTTTCTGAGGCATTCTTGCAACAATTTTCCAGCTGAGATACATACACAGACAACTCCCTTGGTACTGTTGTGCATTTCTTACTCTCCACCATAGATCCTCATCAGAATCTGGGCTCCCATACACATTCTCCAAGGCCTCAAGATAGGCCTGTGCAGTCACTTCAGGGTTACTGGCCCGTTTAGCACGGATGGTAGCCAGGGCAGGACCTCGGAGGCTCTCACTAACCCTCTTTCACTTTTCAGCTTCCGAGCATTGCCATTCTAGCACTTGGGGGGCAACATAGTCTATCCAGGTCTCCCAGTCATCCTCCCCTTGGGGGGTGGGGAGGGTGCCAGAGAAGATCCTCAACCTTCGGTAAGAGTCGTGACTAATGGCAGGTGCAGAAATAGGAGTCTGCATTGGTTCAGCCACCATTACGGGTACTGGAGCGGAAGAGGGTGTTGGGGGAGGAACACCCCCAGGTGGCAAGAATAGTTTCTTCAAGTCCTCCACAGTTTTCCCTTCCCCCAGCAACCATTTAGCAAATTTCTCCTCAAAAGTTTCAGACAGTGGTGGGGGCTCATTCCCCCCCGGGTCTTTACTGTCCTTAGTTATCACTCTCCAGGCAGTGAGGGCTCCCTCTGGGGTAATGGTCTATGGCACTTTGGAGCCATCTATGGGATCCTTAAACTCTACTAGGGCCAGGAAAGTGTGGGTGAGCAGATTAGCATGCCGACCCACCACCACAGGGTTTTGTAAACCTTCCACCTTGGAAAGTACTCCCTGTACAGTGTCCATATTGATACCCAGGGGGATGTTCAGGATAAGTTTAGCATTTTGGGGGTCAATCTCCTCCCAGTACACCACTCCACCAGCCGGTGCACAGCCACTTCTGTCGGGTACCCATTTTTTTCTTAACAGTGGTTCGTAAATATGGCCACTAGAGGACACACAATCCCAGCGGTGAGCCTCCAAGATGTAACCCCTAGATGGCGCTATCCCAGGGCTACTACCCTGCCTGATTTGCCACTAACAGGTTGAGGGGCCTGGATCCGATGGCGGTGTCTCCATCCAGAGGTCAGGGTTTGCAATAGTTAAACTAACTTGGTCACAGCCCTCTGGGACACTGCTAACCCCCTTTCTTCCCACTAGTGGCCCACACAATACATCAGAATTACCTTCACAGTATACACTTACCCCCAGGACTGGTTCAGGCACTGGGACCCCTGTAAAATAAGATACAGTGCAACAATCACAGTACAATACTTTAACACAGACAAATACCTCAGCCAGTATAACTTTGCTGAAACAAGCAGCTCTGATTTATTTAGGTGGATATAACAAGGACAGGGGGGAATCAGGTTAATTAGCTTATCACTTTACTCATCTACCTATGGCTCTGTGCACAGGCCTATCCCTACCAATTACTGTCCCTGGGTACCCAAGCCCTAGGGGGTAGTCCAAACCGTGGCAGCTGGTAGGGGCCCTTTCACACAGAGAAGAGAAAAATTAGTTAAACAGTCAGCAGTACAGTAATTCCATTTGGATTCAATGTGGCAATTCAACAGGAACAACCCTGAATTAGTACTCACGACCTCCAAACAAGATAGGGTCCTTCAATGTCAGCAGGGCTACTCTTGAGCTCCACGAGACTCCTCACATTTGTATGGCAAACTGCAACAGGCAAAAGTCCTTTAATGGCAGCAGGATTCACTTGAGCTACACAAGCCTCCTCACACATTTATATGGTGAACAGTAACAGGCAAAAGTCCTTTAATGGCAGCAGGATTCACTTGAGCTACAAGCCTCCTCACACATTTATATGGTAAAAGAAAGTACTATACCAGGCAGGCTGCTTCTCTATCCCGATCGAATTACTGCACAATACCCGGGAGAACACACAGCAGATTCAGTTCTTGACAGACCGAGTGCAATTCAGCAATTTCTCCAGTCTTCTACAGGGTGAGCCTGGTTTCTACTCTTCAGATATCCTTTGATTCTCTTCACAGGACGGATTCAGTCCTAACAAGCAGTTACACAAGCTGCAGACCGGAACTCTGGGCCTTACACGCGTTTCCCAACTAAAACTGCACACCAAAAAACACAGGACTCCTTCCCTCTTCACTGCCAGAGCTCAACTGAAACTCCAGTAGACAAAACCGGGCACTTCCTTTGAGTTCCTCCCAGTTCTTGGCTGGATTTGCTGTCACTCACAATAGACTGCCCCTGTTGGTCCAAAAAGGCGCCGAAGTCCAAACTACATCTCCCAGAGTCATTGCCCATACAATCCTCTTGTGGCTGGCTCAGATTACGAGTCCAAGTTCTGATTCGCCCAAGGCACCATTTTAGAGCCACTTAACCCACACTGATTGGTCCAGTTCAGCAGTTCAAAACTAGAATGAGGAACTAGGCAAACACAGTTCTGACTGCAAAGAAAGCAGGTTAGACAAACTGTATTTTCATTATTACTCTAAATGATTTCTGGCAAACAGTTACATCTTTCAGATAGGTTCCCTTTGCACTCCTAGTGACTGCAAAAATGGAGTGAATTGGCAGCAGCTCGAGTGGTACTCAAGCAAAGAAACACACAGTCCCCCCATACAAACTAATTATGTCTGCAAGCAGACAGCTCTTAAAGAGACAGTACCAGAGGCTCTAAAAACACTCACAGATAAATGGCTTAAACGCCAAACACCATTCAGGCTTGGAGCATTCAAGCAAGCTCCTGGAAGTCTTTTGGGAACCCCCATTTGCAGGGGGGGTTACATATGGAATTCACATCCACCTAGAGTGAAATATCAGACACTGCAGCTTCCCTCTAAGGAGGGGGGTTTAGCCCTATGTTGTCTATATAAATACTACTTAGCTGCACAACTCAGACTAATTTTTTTGTGGCTCCATAGAAACTATGTGGCGAAGTGATGTGAGTTGGAAAAAAGAGAGGCGGATCTATTTAACCTAGATAGAATCCTTCTAAGCCAGCCACCAATCCCAATAGACCAGATTACAGATAACCCATATACAAAAAATACGCTGTCTAGCTGGCGAACATTGTGGACTTCCAAAAAGACCGCCCCATGTAAATATTTGCTCTACTCCCTTCCAAATGTGCAAACTTTTCAACCAGCTAGGCTAGATCATAGCTTTAGTACCTGGGCAAGGATGGGGATACAGATCATATTGCATTTTTTCCAGAAAGGAGAGATAATGACCTTCGAGGAAATGGTAGGGGTATATAGTCTGTTGCCTAGAGACAGATTTAGATACATGCAAGCAGTGGCATATATTAAAACATTTCCCGCTTTCCTAACACCAGGGGAGTAGAATACATCCTTTTAGAGATTTTTAAAAGGGCCTTACAGGGAACAGCTCCACTGCAACACATGATCTCATATTTATATGAGGCTCTATTACAAATATATAAGCATGATTTAAATAAAATCAATATCTGGGAGAAAGACCTGGGGTTGCAGCTGAACACCACAGAGTGGAGTACATGTCTGAAATATCTGAGAGTGGGCACAGGATCATATCAGTGGAAAGAGTTCGCCTGGAAAAATATGATTAGATTTTTTAAGGTTCCAGCAATCCAGGCAAAATATAACACAAGTCTAAAAGCCGCATGTTGGAGAGACTGTGGACAGATCCCAGCCTCTCATGGTCATATTTTCTGTGCATGTAAGAATATTAAGCCTTTTATAAATAGTTTAGAAATAGCTATGGGGATCTGATGGGAACAACAATTCAACTAACAGAGAAAATGTATTTTTTCTATATCTTAGAGAGAGGGCAAAGTAAGATGCCTAATAGGAAATTAATACAGGTTTGCCTATTATCTGCTAAGAAAGCAATAACTAAAAGATGGTTAGACCAGAGAGCCCCCACGATCAGGGAATGGCAGGATTTGGTATCCCAAATATAGAAGATGGAGAAACTCACAGCCATAATAAATAGACGCAGAGAAAAATTCGAAATACAATGGCGAAGGTGGGTGTTATATATCATGTCACACGGAGATGATTTTGTACCACGAGGCATTAGAGACCTATTGAGTAGGAGAATCAAACCTTTCTTCCCTATCAAAATGTACTGTATTACCTGCATCAATTGTATGAAATAATTGACCCAATGTACTGTCTTGTGTCATGTTATGTATTTGTATGTATATGTCCATTTATGTGGAAAAAAACTGGAAAATAAATAATGAGTTATAAAAAAAAAAAATGACCACCACAGCTGCGAACTGGTGCTGTGCGGCACACACAGCATGCAATGTACCACCGAAAATGGAGAATGAAGTAAAAAAAAAAAGTAAAATTTAAGGTTGTTATTCCGATTAGACTTATAATCACAATAATATCTAAGCCAGTCGTTTACTTGGATTAACGATTGACTGGAAGGTGGTGTCTCCCCAACCAGTCATTAATCCTTCAGCAATGACTGACCTTTTGATCGTTATTGCTTAAATTACCTCCAGTAGCTCTGCACGAACTCCAAACCATAGAATGCTTAACCTGATACAAAATGGCCACTCAGAGTGTAGTGAGGCCAGATACTGCAGGCAGAGGTCCTTACAGCCCCTGGAAGGGTGGTTATCCAGCCTAACCAGCACCCTGGAGTGTATTATGCCCAGCTTTTATGGCACTTATAAAATGGAGAACCTGAGAAGAAACAAAAAATACAGGTTACTCACCTGTAACAGGAGTTCTAGGAATGGTATATGTTGTTCATCCACACTGTCTGGCAGGTATCCTTGCCGCTTTAAATCTTGCCGGAAGGTCTTCAAGCTGGCTCCTTCCACCCACCCGGGTGGTAAAACTCTCGGCTCCACCCCATGACGCCAGATCTGGCCCGCTGGAAGCTCAGGTTGTGCGTCGAAGCCGGGGAGGTCGGGTGGGTCATGTGGATGAACAACATATACCATTCCTAGAACTCCTGTTACAGGTGAGTAACCTGTATTTCTAGGGACATGGATATGTTGTTCATCCACACTGTCTTGCAGACTCCTAGCAGTTCTCCGGGAGGAGGGAGGCAAGGCGCACACCCCCGATACTTACCTGGGAAAGAGAGACTGGAGAACCGAGGCCCCAAAACCAGCATCCCGGCTCAAGGTCGATGTGGTAATGGGTGATGAAGGTGTGTGCTGACTTCCAGGTAGCAGCCCTGCAGATTTCCTGGATAGGGACGTCCCTGGAAGCAGCCACCGATGCAGCAGTATGGCGGGTAGAATGAGCTCTTATCCCTCTGGGAGGCTCCATGCCCACCAACTTACAGCAGAGATCTATGCAGGAGGTGACCCACCTGCCTATCGTCCGCTTGGCTGCAGGTCTGCCAGGTGCGGCTTCAGCGTAGGTGACAAACAGCTGCGAACCTCTCCATTTAATTCTTCAGCCGTGGCGCCTCCTTATAGTAAGCGAGCCTCTAGGGTCCAGAGTATGGAGCCCATATTCGGCCTCTGAGGTGTGACTGGGGGAGAACACCGGCAGAGTCAACACCTGATTAAGGTGAAACTCCGACACCACCTTCGGAAGGAATTTCGGGGGCGCAGGACAACCTTGTCCCTGTGGAAGACCAGGTAAGGAGACTCGATGCAGAGCGCCTGGAGCTCTCCCATCCTTCTGGCTGACGTAATAGCCACCAAGAAGGCGGTCTTCCACGACAGGTGAGAGAGTTCACACCTGTGCATTGGTTCGAATGGCTTGCCCATGAGCTTTGCCAGTACCAGCAGTAGATCCCACGGAGGTGGAGGTTCTCGCACCGGAGGGGAAATGTGATCAAGGCCTTTGAAAAAGCGCCAGACCACCTTCTCCTGCGCCACCGACTGCTTCCCGGCCCGCGCCCGGTAAGCAGAGATGGCTGCCAGGTGCACCCTTAGGGTCGTCGACCTAAGCCCTTGCTGAGAAAGGGACCATAAATAGTCCAAGATGCTTGCCAAGGAACAGGAGGAAGGGTCCAAGCCCTAGCCCTGACACCAAATGGAAAACCTCTTCCATTTGAAGGCATAGCATTTCCTGGTCGACTCCTTACGGGACGCCTCAACTACATTGAGGACCTCGTCGGAAAGACCCAAGGCCTGGAACTCTAGCCGCTCAGGAACCAGGCTGTCAGGTGCAGGGATTGAAGGTCCGGATGGAGCACGTTCCCCTGATTGACTGAGAGCAGGTCCGGGCGAGCTGGAAGCTGCCTCGGGAGCCTGGAGCTGAGGCGATCTGGGTACCAGAACTGGCGGGGCCAGTCTGAGGCTATCAGAATCACCTGCGCCTTGTCCATCCTTGCTTTGAGAAGCACCTTGTGTATCAAGGGAAATGGGGGGAAGGCGTAGAAGAGGCCCGGGGTCCACGGCCTCGAGAAGGCATCCCCCTGCAGCGAGCCCTGCTGAGGGGGGCGGGCATGGAACAGCCTCAGCTTCGCGTTCTCCCTGGAGGCAAACAGGTCCACCTGAGGTGTGCCCCAATGGGAGAACAGATCTTGTACTACCTCCGGCAGGAGAGACCACTCGTGGGACGCAGCCCCTATCCAGCTTAGGGCATCGGCCAGGGGTGTTGGGCTCCTGCCACATGAATGGCTAGGAGATCCGCCTCCAGGCTGCGCCCAGTGACCAAATGCAGAGAGCTTCCTTGCATAGAAGCATGGGCGCGTCCCGCCCTGGCGGTTTAGATAGTACATGGTCATGGTATTGTCCGTCTGGACTCGGACCACTTGACCCCGGAGAAACGGAGCAAAGGCAGTGAGAGCTAGGCGGACCGCTCGGAGCTCCAGCAGGTTGATGTGGCATCGGGACTCCCACGGGGACCAGAGGCCGTGCGCCCGGTGTTCCCCCAGATGGGCACCCCAACCCATCAGAGAGGCATCAGTCGACAGAGAGACCATCAAACGGGAAGCCCTCCTGCAGATGAACTGGAACGGTCCACCATCGGAGAGCGTTCCACATCCCCTGGGTCACCGTCACTAGCTGGTCCAATGGATCGCAGCATTGTGACCACTGGCTGGCCAGTCCCCACTGAAGAGGACGCATGTGCCAGCGGGCCCAATGGACCACGCTGGTGCAGGTCGCCATGAGACCCAGGAGGCGCAGGAAGTCCCGGGCAGGGCGCGATTGCCCAACCAGAAATGATTGGGCAAAGGAGGAAAGAACCTCGGCCCTGTCCGCCAGGAGCCGTGCTCTGGCTCGAAGAGAGTCGAGCTCTGCCCCAATGAAAGAATCACCTGCTTCAGCTCGAGTTCAGACTTGGCCTCGTTGATGAGAATGCCGCCTTGAGAGCAAACCTGGAGGGCCAGATCTCTGGACCGCTCCACCTCCTGTCTGGAGGGGGCTGCTATCAGCTAGTCGTCCAGGTAAGGGTACACCCGGACCCCTCGACGCCGCAGGAATGCTGTCACCACTGCAATGCATTTGGTGAAGACCCTGGGAGCTGGAGACAAGCTGAAGGGCATGGCTTGGAACTCGAAAAGGTTCCTCCGCTCAGCGAAGGAATCTCTGATGTGACGGACGGATAGGGACGTGAAAGAAGCGCGTCCTGCAGGTCAGAGAGCAGAACCACATGCCGCGTTCAAGGATGGTATTATCTGAGCCAGAGTGACCATCCTGAAGGTTCGAGACCTTAGGAACTTGTTTAGGTCGTGTAGGTCGAGAATGAGGCGCCAACCCCGTCCGTTTGAACCAGGAAGTACCTGGACACAAACCCGGGTCTGAGGAGGGTCCGCCATCTCCTGATTACCTCCTTCTGGAGGAGGAGAGCAATGTCGGCTCGGCGAGGCCGACAGTGAGCTGGGACCCGATGCCCCGGGTGCAGCAGCTCTGAAGGCGGGGCCTGCTCGAATTCAAGGGCAGACTTTCCCACCACCTTCAACACCCACCTGTCCGTGGTAATAACGGACCAGGCGGAAAGGAAGTGATGGAGCTGCCCCCATGGGGAACCTGGGTGAGGTGATGGGGTTGGGGGCGACACCCCTCAACCCGTCACTGGGCAGGCTTGGAGGAGGGACCGGCCGAGGGACCTCCTGGGCCTTTACCTCCCTGCTTCCTGTTGGAGGAAGTCCCGGGCTTGGGTTTGGGATGCCAAGCTCGAGCCTGCTGGCCCTGACGTTGCTGGGCCGGACGTGCCGCAGGCGCAGAGGGACGACAGGGCTTAGGCTGTGGTTTGCGGCCTTTGTCCTTCTGAGCAGATGAGACCGAGTCCAAGGTAGCATTGGACTTCTCGATCCTCTGTAGGTGACCTTCCACCCCAGGGCCGAAGAGGTCGGTCCCCAAGAAGGGGACATCCGCCAACTTGTGCTGGGTATCCGAAGTGAAGGTGGATATCCTCAGCCAAGCCCGACGACGCATAGCCACTGCGGCCGCTACAGACCTGGCACATGAGTCCCCAATGTCCAGAGCAGTCTGAAGCTGCTGTTTGGCCACTGCCCTGCCCTGGTCCCGCACCTGCCTAACCGTGGTCTGCAGGTCCGCGGGAAGATGAGGGACAACCTCGTCCAGGGAGCCCAACAGGGCATGAGAGAAATGTGCCATGAGGACGGCCGAACTGGCCTGGCAAGCCGAGGGGAGGCACGAGCGTAGACTTTTCGCCCGGCATAGTCCAATTTCTTGGACTCCTTGTCGGGAGGTTTGTCCACGTCTCTAGCGCTCCTGGCACGCCGGAAAACGCTGTCGGTAACTAACCCCTCTGCCAAGGGGTGTTCCGAAAAAACGGACAAGGAACCGGTAGGGACCGCATACTTCCTGGCCATCCTGGCTGAAGGTGCAGGGCAGGAAGCAGAGCGCTGCCAGAGCTCCAAGGCCGGGCCCACTATGGCCTCGGCCACCGGAAAGGCCTCCGTAGGGGAATCCCCTCGGTCCAGAATCTCCATGAGGGGTTACCTGGCCTGCTTAGAGACGGGTTCGAGCTTCATCCCGGTGGACTGCTAGATGAGCCGAAGGAATCCTAGGTAGGACGAAGGGCTATTGTCCACCGACTGTCCTCCTGAGGACTCCAAGTCCATTCGCCTGGAGAAAAGGGAGGAATCGCCGTCGGACTCGGAAGAGTCCGCAAAGAGCTGCCTCGGGCCTGAACCACCCTCCACCTGCCGAGGACAATCGGGAGTGAGGGTAACAGACAGCCTATGGGGCAGGCCCTGAGCCGACCGAGAATTCTTGGCCGGAGCCCCAAATAATGGCTGTGGAGGCGGAGGTTCCACCGGAATCGGTGGAGCAGCTGGTTTTGGCCGAACAACCGGCCTGGGAACAGGCTCCTCGGGTAAGTTGAGGGTTGTTTCGGCGCTGACAGCCACCTAATGGCGGGGAAAGCGTGAGTCGCTTGTTCGGTCAGAAAACTGTTGCCACATGAGGTTCTCGTAACGTCGGCGTAACTACGTCGAAGCCTCCCTCGTCCGAGGAGGAGGGGACGAATGAGCGGCGACGCCGCTTGCCATGATGCCGAGACGAGACCGCCTATGACGGCGGGATTGGCTGAACCGCAAAGAAGTCCGAGTCGAGACCAAGAACCTCGGTCTCCTGAGGCACGGTGTGGGAGGTGTCGTGGGGAACGGCACTCCCTCGGTTCGGAGGGTTCACCCAAGGCTCCGAACGGAGGCACTGGCAAGCCCCGGGTCCTCAACTCCACCGGGGAACCGGGAGAAGGATTCTCGGCTTCCTCTGTCGACAACCCGTCCAGCGGGTGAGAAAAATCTGGGACGGCGTCGGCCAGGAGTCTCGGTCAACTGGCCTGGCGGGGACACCGTGAGACCAGTGGCGAAGCCGGCGGTCGACCGGTCGGCCGGCGACTTCGGGGTGGGATCTTTCCGCTCCCAAGGCGTCCGACGGAGGGACTTACCTTTGTCTCTCTTTTGGACAAAGAAAAGGGTCCAGCAGAAGTTGGTCCCTCTCCTTTAGTAGAGAGGACAGACAAAGCTCCTTAAAGGCTGAATAAGAGGCACCCAGAGGCGGAACAAATGCAGCGGCCGAGGTAGATCGCGACCTTGCCGCCTCCTCTTTCCGAGGCGATCATCTGCTCGAGCTGATCCGCCGAGCCCGCCGCGCGGAAACCGCCGACCGGGCCTTTTTCGACTTCACCGGAGGAAAACGCTTCTCGCGACGCCCCAGTTGTAAACGGGCAGCACGGTCTTCGAGGACATAGGCCAAGAAGGAAGAGCACAGGTCGCAAGCCTGAGGGTCGTGCTCAAGGCCTAGACAGTAGACGCACGTGAAGTGCGGATCCGTCCGAGACATCTTCTGCCCGCAAGGACATCTCCAGAAACCGGGAGTCGATTTGTCCATCGCAGCCACGAGGGATAGAAGACCGAAGTCTATTTTAGCTAAAACTTTTAAATTCGCAAAACCGAAGAATTAGGAACCAGTCTTATACGCAGAGCATTAAGGAGGGAACCTGAGCTTCCAAGCGGTAAGGAAGATCTGGCGTCATGGGGAGGAGCCGAGAGTTTTACCACCCGGGTGGGTGGGAGGAGCCAGCTTGAAGACCTTCCGGCAAGATTTAAAGCGGCAAGGATACCTGCCAGACAGTGTGGATCAACAACATATCCATGTTCCTAGAATGACACATTTTTAAACTTAAAAACAGCCATTTTCTTTTGTTAAAAGTAACTAGTAAAAAGCCATCTTTCCACGTATTCAACAGATGGAACATTTGTTATGGAATACAGGAATTCAAGCTTCTGCAGAATTCCTCTGGCAGAATGTTTATTCCCTCACACACAACAGAAAGGCCTTATATGGAGCCAAGGTCTCAATTGTATCTGTGGCAGGGTAAGCAGCAGAGATTGCACTGGCAACCTGGCAAGGATTTACACCAGGAATTAAAACTGAAAATTACTTCATTTTTAATGTTTTTTTGTTTATGTGTGCAAGGAGAGGGATCATAACAGGAAAAAAGGTTTCATTATTTTTTTTAATTTAAGGGACCTGTGCCTTTTTGGGCTATATTACAGGTTTTCAGTGAGTGAAGTTGGCAGCCATGTTAGTGATGGCAATCAGGGATGAGTGAAGTCATGAATTGCCCAAAGTCCTAATTCCACTGGTACTTTTTTCTTTTACTGGGGATTAGGCTGAGGTAAATGTATGGGTGTGCCTGCTTGCCTTGGCCAATCAGTAGCTAGGACTATCCCTTATAATTTTATAATGAGAATTACTGAAATGAACTGCTCAAAGCATTACCAAACTAATCACCTTTATCTTTAACATGCCCGTTAACTACAAATTACATTCCCTCCCTACAGAAACTGCATCTGTTTCCCCACTACACAAGAATGGGAACAAAAATGACCCTTCTAATTACAGACCCATTTCTGCTTTTCAGATACATAACAAACTTAACAAGAAACTTGTTTTTGAACAACTATCAGGGTATCTTGAGAGGGACCTTCTATCTTCTAAACAGCATGGATTTCGCATGAACAGCACATTGACAGCCTTAATCAGCCTAACCACAGATCTATACAACTCCTTTGACTGTGTTCTTAGTGCCGGTGCCATATTTTTAGATCTGACCAAGGCTTTCAACCTAGATTAGGTCCTTCTTTTGATGAAACTTTCTCAAACAGGTGTGGCAGACTGTATAATCACACCGCTCATCCTAGTGTAACTGAAATGTGGGAAAATGGAGTGACACTACTGGGTCTCAGAATGTGAGAAAGGTCATTAAACTTGGAGATAAAAGCTCCGAACCCTGTGAAAACGAATGCCCTTACCTGCAAGGACAAGCATAATTTTGCTTTAGCATCATAAAGGATGCTGGTTGAGCAACCATGCACAACCAGCCTGTGCTGCCACTTTGGGGTTCTGATTACAACAGACCTGGACAGCACAGCTTCAGGGGTCTGATGTAATCAGAGCCCCGAGGTGGCAGCACAGGCTGGTTGGCAGTGTGGTTGCCCAACCAGTATTTTTTTTTATAGTGTACAGTTGTTTGTTCTACTACTTTTTCTTCAAAAAAACAAAAAAAACGAGTGTTTTCACAGTAAGCTCCACAGCAGCAATGAACGTGCCCACGGTTTCAGTTCGGAACTTGAATTGATTGCTGTGTGCCTGGCAGCACTGTGAAAAACACCAGCTGCCTCAATGATTTCTGATCAGCTGGAACCGTGTTGTACCACAGAAAGGTACAACCGCGTTTTGTAACCTTTGAGCTTTGGTACAACAAGGGACAATTCTTGTTCTCCTCAATCTTTCTTCAGCATTTGACATGATAGACCATTGTGTGTTGCTCGAATGCCTGAGGGAATTTTGTGGACTCACCGGCACTGTCATCCATTGGTTTGAGTCCTATCTCACGAACAGGAGGCAACAGGTAGTGATGGGGAATTTCACCTCCAGCCTCCTGTCATGTGGAGCACCTCACGGTTCGGTCTTGTCACCAATGTTGTTTGCAAAGTACATGCTGCCCTAGGAAAGCTCATTAGGAAATGCAGCTTGGGTTTTCATTGCTATGTGGATGATACTCAGATGTATCTTTCCTTTGCCCCGGGACATCCAATGTGGTGGAAGTGCTAAATACTGTAATTGCCTTGCCGAGATCAATGACTGGATGGCCTTCAGCTGGTTGTGACTGAATCCCGATAAGATGGAGGTACTGGCGGTGAAGTCGAACAGAGGACGTGATAGGATGGCCTCTGGCGCAGCAACAGGGTTGTTCCTGGGGTCTGTGCCATTGAACTCCTCCTCTAGGGTGTGTGATCTTGGTGTGACCTTTGACAGCAGATTGACATTTGAAGCTCAAGTGTCATATGTTGTCCGGACCAGCTTTCATCATCTTAGGAATATCAGCAGGATTAAGCCCCTAGTTCCACCCATGGACCCCCCCCACCTTGGTACATGTCTTCATGATGTCAAGGCTTGATTACTGTAATGCACTCTGCCTCGGGGTCTTGGAAGGTACCCTCCACCGGCTGCAGCTAGTGCAGAATGCAGCTGCCAGATTGTTGATGAGGCAGTCAAAATACTGCCACATCACCCTGGTGCTGCATGAACTGCACTGGCTGCCAGTCAGGTGGAGGATCCTTTTCAAGGTGGGCTTGCTCAACTTTAAGGCCCTACATGGGCTGTGCCCTGGATACTTGTCTGACCTTCTTACACCCGCTACCTTGGTCCGGTCCCTCCGTTCCTCCTCTAGGGGCCTCCTTGAAATTTCCCAGGACGAGGCTAAAAACTGTCGGTGACAGAGCATTTAGTGTCGCCGACCCCATCCTGTGAAATTAGCTTCCACCATCTGTAAAGGAGACCCCTTCAGCTGAAGCATTCAAGGCCCACCTCAAGACCTTCCTGCTCAGTCAGGCCTTCCCAGACACCGTCTGCTAGATCATATCCCTGAGACAGCAGTTTTTAGTGACTGCTTTTAGCCCAGGTCTTGCTCATTCTATATGGCCTGTTTAATTTAGTACTGTTGAAATTTATCTATTTGTTTTTATTTATGAATAGCCGTATATTTATGTGTACGGCGCCCAGAGCCTCTGGGATTGGGCACCTGGAAAAATAAAACCTGCTTTGCCTTTAAACATGGAAATCCACGCAGAACAAACCCTCACTATACCCTATAGAGTGTTATGAATTTCTGCTTTAAAATCTGAGTTTGCAGTAGTGATGCTCGGAGAGTGCCTTTGTGGATCCGATTGTGATCTGTTGGATAGTGGCAGTATCTGACCTGGGATCCGAACAAGCAGAGATTGGATCCCGCACTATCTGACATCGGATCCGGGGATCCGTGGTTGGATCCAATATTGGATCCAGGGATCTGGTCTGGATCCAGGATGGTTGGATCCATGATCAGATAGCACTACTATCCGACCGGATCCACTATCTGGTCGAATGTCAGGTATCTGGTCTTCTCCTAATTCATAGGATGCTATCCGAGCAACACTAGTTTGCAGTACCTTTGAAACTATTTATGTAACAAGAAAGCAGCAGGTAAACACTGGATCAGCTACTCAAGCCCAGACACAATAAAGACAGGTGTGCTACAGGACTCAGTACTAGGGCGCACTGGTTGCCGTGTTGATGATGTTCTTTCTGCCTACCTGATTTAAAAAAAATTTATCTATTCTGATGGTGCAGTTCTATGCAATATAGGTTCTACTGTGTCAGACCTCCAATTCAAGTTACAAAAGTTTATGACTTTTACATCACAGGCTGGTACTTAAGCAAAAGAAAACAAGCACAATGATGTTTGTACCTCAGAAAAGTAAGAAGAGAGTGCCTGATTCGCTCACTACAGTAGGGTCTAACATTACATCTTCAGACAGTTGGGCAGTATCTGACTCGGTGGCGCTGAGGGCTGAGGCGCTGGATGCACCTCACCACGCCAGTGACCCATGTTCAGGAATGAGCATGGGCTGCTGGGGTCGGCAAGGGAGGAGAAGGATCGAGCGCCCGATGGACTGCTCTCCTTCTCTGGGGAAGGGGCTCACCAGTGGCTGGCATCTGACTTGCCCCTAGCAGAGGCTGGGGGACAGTGTGCCAACGCTGCAGAAAAGAGGAGGAGGAGATGGGGCAGATGCTTGGAGGAGTGCATGCTCACTCCACGGGCGTCATTCCACGCCTCACCTCCGCAAGGGAGAAAATAGAGGAAATATGGTTGCCAAGGCGAATGACAGAGGGCGCCTTGTAGGCTCCACTCCTGGCTAGCCACGGCACTGGCCACACTGGATTCAATCTCCGGTGGGGGTTAGGGAACCCCGCTGGCCCCCCAAGGAGGTTACGCCCTGGGAATATGGGTCAGCACCGGATGGTGGATGCCGGGGAATGGGGTTGGGAGCTCCTTCCTGAGGTAGGGCCGCAGCACAGGAGCATAAATCATCTAAAAAAAAATCTCTAGGCAGTTAACACCTTTAAACATTTCAGTTACTGGATATGAACGTATCCCTTTCAGCCATGTACAGTAGCTATGGTCACCAACATAGTAAATCAAAAATGTTGTTACCTAGCCTATCACGTACTAACTTATTAACAGCTGTAACTAAATAATTGTTAAACAAACACAGAATTGTAAAACAAATTTTACTTCCCATCCTGGGATATGGCTCACTTTTATTACCCAATATTCCCTCCTTTGTTCCTGACAAATATGAAGTTGCATCCAACAACCAACCCTTGCCGAGTCACACTTTCTGCACTTCCGGGGGCCCATCCCTGTAAACTGTATTAGGATTTCACTTACTTTCTCCATCAAAGTGTGTGCTTTAAAATTTCATTTATAATGCAGTTTACTACCATATACAGTATCTCAAATGTAAAAATGTTACATTTTTATTTTGATATTCATAGAAAATGTTAAAATGCAAAATGTACAACAAATTTTATGAACTACTCGCTCAAAGGTTAATTTACTTGTGATCTATGTATGATCTATGGGGAAAACACTCAACTAATCATGTCTTCTTAGGAAAACATAGAATGACAAATGTTACTCTTATAAAACAGTCTGACTTGACAGAATTGTGAAATGTTAGCATGGTTGTTAAAGATGTACTTGTAATAAAATAAATTATAAACGGTACAAAATATAATCCTGAAAGATGATTGGCCGAAAAGCTCGGAATCCAGAGCTGAAATCCCAGCACTACAGGACTGGAGAAAGACCCATGACCACACTGACCTGTTTACATTAGGTAGACACAGATGTGTCAATGTACCTCAACTCGGTTGCTTGTATTAAAAAAAAATGAATTTGCCATCTACTAACCAAACAGCAAAATTACAACTTCGTAGGACTGACTACTTTTTTCACTTCTCCTTTAATAATTTCTTCACTAATCCAAATGGATCCATTTCAAGATCACAGTAAGGCACTCCAGAGTGTGCTTTGTGGAAGGATAACAGCACTTCTTGGGCAATGGAAGCACTCCGCCTTCGGCCTTATGCTTGCACTCTCCTGAGGCGTCTGTTAGCACAGCACAAAGCACATACCCATCATGCCTTATTGCTTAAATGAAGAGATTTGCTGGTTTCTTGCAAAAACATTACTGTAGGCATCAGCAGAACTCCAACATCATAACATTCTAAAGAAATCAAATTTCAGGATGGTCTTTATCACTAAAGACATGTGCATGAAACCAGGCACTTTGCCCCTTAGACTTTCATCTGTTCCTGCTGCTTCTCCTGCCTTCAAATCATAATCCATTCCTCTGCCTGTGACATTCAAATAATTTCCGACGAAGGCTGTGATGTCATAGGCTGACAATTATGACTTCTCAGTACAGGAATAAGCACAACATGAACAGCTGCAGTCAGAGGGAAAATGTAAATGTCTCAGTATATAATACAGAATGCTAAGTTCTGAGATTCAGGTTTGGAGGGAAATTTTGTGCAAATAAGTTTGCTGATGTCAACTTTTTTTTTCCTGGAATCTGGAAAAAAAAGTTTGACAATAACTTTTCGACATTTTCTAAGGGGCTTTTGAGCTTTATAGCCTGTACCTTAGTCCACTGAGTCATCAACGATAATTTTTCTTTTTTTACAGTCCAGGTAGGAAGGGAATGAACTGTAAATCAGGCCAAACTTGATGGCCAGCTGTTTCCTTCCACTTTCCGGTCTTCTGGCCATCCCCCCGTGCCCCTCCCCAGACATTTTGTGATGTCTAACCAGGGAGAGCACGAGGGTGCACCCCATTGAAGCCTATGGGGCTAAGTTTCAAATCTTTTTTTATGTAATAAAGCAACCTTTGGTATATATGAAAGCCACCCCTCAACAAATAGATCCTCTATTAGTTGAGCAGCGGTGATCAGTTGAGCAGTAGCTTTCACATATATCAAAGGTTGCTTTATCACATAAAAATAATGTTTTGAAATGGAGCCCCATAGCCTTCAACGGGGCTTGGCCCCATGCTGTCCTTGGTTAAATGCCACAAAATATCTGAGAGCGGGTGTATGGCCAGCAGCCTGGCAAATGAAAGAGACTGGCTGGCCATCGGGTTCAGCCCAATTTACGATCCCTTCCGTTCCTAACTGGACTAATTAAAAATGATCATTTATGGCTCAAAAGACTGGCACTGCACTATGGTATTGGGCTATTAAGCCCAATAGTAAATCTTGGAAATTTTTAAGCAACAAACAAACAGCTCCACTGGAGCATCTAGGGAGAAACATTTTACTGCACAGAAGCATAGTTCAGAGCACATTTTATTCTGCAGCTATCTCTGTGGCAACCTGTCATAATGCAACCACTGTGGATGCTCATCTGCCACAGAGACCACAGTTACATTTGTCAAACTGTGGCTCAGTAGGTAGCACACTCGCCTCTGAGGCCGGGAGATCAGAGGGCTGTGGGTTCAGTTCCCACATCTGGCACTTGGGTTAATATCCCAGTACTGACACTGTTAGTGCAGCATGAGAGGGGTGCTGCACTTCTGAGGTGCCGTCTTTCGGATGAGATGTTAAACCGAAGTCCCATCTGCCTGGATTGGTGGTAGTTCAGGTGGATGTTAAAGATTCCATGGCACTTATCGAAAAGAGTAGGGGAATTTTTTATTGTGTTCCAAACATTACATACACAATATAAAACAATTTATATCCATTTCCACATTTTACCATACCAAATTAACTATCCCCATTTAAATTTATATATATATTTTTTAAACTAATCAATCAAAGTTTCAAAACTTCCCAATAAGACTTCCATTTACCTTAGAAATTGTACAATTTTCTATGAACATTAGTTTCCTTAAGTCAGATTCTACAATCATAATCAAATTACTAGGTTTTATGTACTGTTGTTGTAAAACCAGCTACATCTACTAATCCATAACCAATAAAGACATAACACATGTATTACCTGTAAAGAACTAAGCTTTTCTCCGCTATTCCTTTTATCAAAAACCATAATACAGACCCTCCTTTGTTGGTGGGATTGTTAACTTTCCTTCCACCTTTCTTTAAGGACATCCCAAAATTGGCCTGCATACCAACACTCGTAATACAAATGGTCAATTGTTTCCAATTGCATAACACATTTATCCTTGGACAATATCTGTCCTGTGAAGATTTATGTTTTGATTGTTACACACGTTAATTTTATTATGTATACTCAACCATAAAGTGTCCCACATCTGTTCTGGGATACGGGCATTTGTCAAATAATTACCTAAACCTTGGGACACTACCTCCGATAAGTTTTTAAGCGGGCTTCTGAAAAAGGAACCCACAATAAAACTATACATCCCTTTTCTATTCAAATTCCTGACCAACGACCAGCTTATATCCCATTTATGATCTTTCCAAAACCGACTTCCATTCTTTTGCAGAGGAGGTCTTCTTTGTTCCAATGTACAACATCCCTCCTCCCATTCTTTCAAGATACCTCTTAAGTGAGAGGCTATAAACTGACCCAAATTTGAGGAATGTTCTGCACTATTGGGACCACATTCCTATACAAAAAAATAGTAAAAAAAAAAACACAATAGGAGTTACCATCCCAAACCTCCTTCCTTAATCTCTAAATATAATGTGTTTCTTTTAATGGGGTTCAGTCGGCTACCCCATATACCACAGAAAAACACCTCATCAAGGATGTTTCCAATTTTTGGGTATGGGAAAATATTACTTACAAACAAAAAATAGGAACAAGATAAGTTTTAATTAAATAAATCCTTTTCTTTTAGCTAATCTTTGTTTATTCCACACTGACACTTTTAAATTGGCTTCTTTTAAAGCTTCCTGCCAGTTATCCCAATCACTATTTTCCCCTCCAAAAAATATCCCCAGTATTTTACATGGCATTTGCTCAATTTTAAATCTCCCTACCTTAACCTGAGATCCTGATACTCCAGAAATGGCTACACATTTCGTTTTATCCTCATTAATTTTAGCTCCCATAATTTTCCCAATATTTTTAAATAAATCATATGCTATTTCTATAGCCTCCCCATTTGGTAATATTAAATAGACATCATCTGCATAGGCCACTAATTTTGGCAAATTAGTGCCCTGTTAGCTATGGGACTTATTAAAGGGGATCTACAAATGATCCTTATAATTGGGCCTAAAGCAAAATATATAAAGTAGGGCATAGAGGACATCCCTGTCTCACTCCCTTCAACACCACTTGAGGTTTCCCTTTCCACCCATTCTCAAAAGGAATAACTGTAGCAAGAGAATAGCATAACTGTATCCAGTTCACAAAAAGAGTGGGTATTCCATAAGCTTTCAAACATTCCCATAAATAGTCATGTAACACTTCATCAAAAGCTTTTGATTGATCTATACTGACCAAATACCCCTCTGATTTATCTATGGTAAACCTACCTGCACACATAATTTCTCTAATTAAAATTAAAACATCAGTCAAATGTCTACCTGGTACTGCACAATATTGTTGTGCATGTATACATTTTAGTGTCAATAAAGACAGTCTATTCCCAGAAGTTTAGAAAATATTTTAAAATCTACATTCAAAGAGTTAAAGGTCTCCAATTCTTAATTTCTGTTTTATCTCCTTTTTAAAAGGAAAATAAACAGACCCTCATACATCTGGGTAGGAAGTAACATGTCTTCCAAAAAGAATTATAAACTTTAAAAATACTTTTGGCATTAACTCCATAAAATTTTATACATTTCACCTGGTAACCCATCTAAACCAGGTGCAGTATTCTTTTAATGTGGATATTACTTTATTCATTTCTTCCTCAGAAAAATCCTCTAGCATTTTATTTCTATCTCTAGAATTTATTTTAGGTATGCTTGCAGCTTCCAATATCTGTGGTATAAACTCGAGGGTGGCTCTGCCTTCCCCAAAAGTGTTCAGCACATGATCATTTAGAAAGTCCATTATCCCTTTATTATCCGTTACCATACTCCCTTCCTTTGTCCGTAACCCTGAAAATAGCCGTTTATTTGATCTAATTTGACATGCTAAAAAAGGGTTTACTTGCATAGATTTCCCCACTGTCCCAAACTTTTGTTCTCGATTCAAAGATCTCATTCGATCATATTGTAAGTGTGCCATCTGGGTCTTAATTTGGTTTATTTCTCTGGTTAAATCGCCCCCACCTTCATGTTGGGAGGATAATAATTGTTGTAATGTTTTTCTCAGCTTCATATAATCTCTATTGCTCTGACCTGCCCTTACCCTACTTTTATATTGGAAATATCCAATTAAACATTTTTTAAAACCCCACCAACTCCTAAATCCTCATATAAACCCATAGTTGAAATTAGATCTTTTATTATGATACTTATGTCTAATATAATCGAGGCTCTTTAAAACTGAGTATTTAGTTTCAAATTCCTGGCCCATACTCTCTACTTTGATAGTTATTTACTTTAATCCCTATTAATATATGGTCTGATGTTTCTATGGGTATATAAATTAGCCCATCAATTCGTAATTTATCGGTACAAATATAAAATCAATTCAGAAGTCAATTTCCTTTAAAAAGGTGGGTCTATTTAATCTTTCCCTCCTTATGTGTATCTTTAAATCCTGCTTGAGATAAAATAGAAATTAAGCAATTCTTATCACAATACTGCTTCCTTGTTTCTTCTTTTGTTCAAAATTGATGTTAAAATCCTCCAAAAATCACCACCCCTCTTTTATATAAGAAAGGACTGGATTCCATAAAGAAGTTCTACTCTTGCTGACTTCACCTGAGGTCCATATACATTAATTATATGGCATGGTCTATTTTAATTCCACATCTAACATCATTACTCTACCTGGTTCGATTTCCACCATCGAACTAGTTTAACTTCAAAGTATTAAAACAGATCCTAAACCGCAGCATAAATCTTCTCCTAATGACCAGAAGGACGTACCCCACCTCCATTGATTCTTTGCTTCCTCCATCTCTTTTAAGGTGTACAAGCTAGTATCTTGTAGTAAATATACATCATGTTTCATTGATGCCAGTATACTAAAAAGTAGTCATAACGTCTAATATATGATCTAATACTATTCACATTAATAGAAACCAATGTCAGAGGAAGACACTTCTACGGAGGTGGTTTTGGAGGTTTATTGCTGGATCTAGTTACTCTTTTAATTGTCTCCAAAGCTTTTTGTTTACCAAGACGCATAGCAGCAGGTTTAGAAACTCCCACCCCAGAGTCATTAAAATTTTGATCTAAAATAGGAGAGCTTTCTTCCATTTGCTCTCCCCAACTTCCCAATATAGAAAATCTATTTAATAAAGGCAAAGGGGACTTAGAAGAATCTCTAACATTAGATTTATCTCCCGTAACACCTTCCCCCTGCTGAGTATTTCCTTTTGAATTAACAGAAACTTGCAATTCATTACCTGACTGTTTCAGAGAATAATAGGGGACCCATAAGGAGTTACAAAGGAGAGGACATTTCTTCATTACCTAACGTCATACTTTGATTCCAACGGGCTCTCTTGGGGTATCAAAACATTATTCCTTCCGCCCTTGTTCTTAGGCTAGTCCTTCTTATATTCCTGTTACCCCCCTTCCCCTTCCTCTTGACTTCTCTCTTCCCCTTATTCCTGGCTCGCTATCCTCTATTTCAGTTTGGGATTTGCGAGCTTGCATTAACAGATGTTCCTGATCTGAAGTTTCATTATTTTCCACATGCCTCCATGCACATTCTGCAAAACATGATCATTTTCATTACATAAACTACACACAGGAGGACTTGTACATTCTGATATTAAGTGTCCTAACATTCCACAATGAAAACAACGAACTTGTTTACAGGCTGTATTCAAATGGGATAGTGACCCACACCTGAAACAGCTTTTAGGTTGTCCTGCATAGAAACTGATCCTCTGTCCCTCCCAGGTAAAAGAGCTAGGCAGATGTTGTATGCCTTCCGCATCCTGGATTAATCTAACCCGAAAGGTCCACCCACCAGTCCAAAACCCGTCGAGTCTAGAATTGGTCGAGGTTTATCTTGAACAAAAACACCTCTTTTTCCAACCAAAACATAATGTCTGCTATGTTCACCCTTCGTTCAAATAAAATTGTCACCGTTTTCACTGTTGGTTTAGTTATTGGAATTGCCTGGAAGTCTTCCCATTTCTCTGTATTTTGTAAATTATAATAAAGCCTCCAAAATTTATCCAGTGATATTCCTGTACAAAAGCTTATGTCGTAATAGCGATCCCCTGAAGGGTGTATTAACGCATAGACTTCACTAGGTGAAAAGGACATAGAGTCAATTAATAAATTTTTCCCTACCCAAATACGGTCAGGGGATATTGCACATTGTCCAGTATACCTCAGTCTTACCAGGAATCTTCTTTTAGCTGATTCTACTGGTTTCTTAAAAAGTTCGGCATAAGTTTTCACTGGTTCTTCTTCCGCTTGTCTCTTATTAGCTGATATAATATTTCCTTCTTCTTGCAAAGGTCGTAACAATTCTTCTGAAGTTGTGGGTTACAAACCGACCTCCGATGTAGTAAAGGGCGTCAACTCCAAATCCATTTGGTCGACTGCTGTACTTGTTCCTGAATCCTCTCATGCCTATGATCTAAAATAACATTCGCCTCCATTTGAGTGTGCGCATCCTCATTTAGTTTTTTTTGACACTCTGAATTTAGATGGGACCCTTCTGAATTTTCTTCATTTTGCACTTCTATAAATAAAACATTACTAGTCCTCGGTATTGGAATTAAAGGGTCCGGGATCCATTTATTGCCATCCCACATCCAACCTGCTTGTAACAGCGCATCTCCAGGTGTCCACGGCTCAGGGGGGTTTAAGTTCTCCCCACTTTGTATTAGTCCAAGCTTTTTCCTAATACTAGGATTTTCCACTCCTCCATTTCCAACTTGCTGTTCAAAACGTTTGCCTCCCTCATAATTTGGGCTTACCGGAGACCGTTTCCTTTTATTTCTTTCAACTTCCAGCTTTTGCTGGCAGGATTGATAGTCTTCCTCAGCCATTGAAATTAAGTCCAATAAATATTTTTTTTTCCTTTTTAACTCTTCCATTAAATCTATTTCTTCTTCCTTCTGTGTCCACATTATCTTCATCTAAATTAGAATTTTCCTTACTTATTTTATTTGTCTCCATTTCTTGACTTTGCAAATCCTTTTTCCTTCTGCAACATTTCCCACAAGTTGGAGCTCGTGACTACAACCTTCCTCCTCAAGCTCCTCCAACTGACTGAGCTCCTCCATCTCCACCAGCGGACAGCACCACTCTCGAAAAGAGTAGGGGAATTTCCTCGGTGTCCTGGCCAAATTTCCCTCATTCACTAAAAAAAATACCACCAACAGCTTAATCTGGTTCATGTTCAGATGGCATTCATCTGTATCCCCCTCCCCCGGGTCGTGCCTGAAAATAGGCAGGATTTGTCTAGTGCACTTACCCGGTCAACAAAAACTAAATAAGAATAAATAAATAAAAAATGAGAATTGCTAACTGAAGGTCTGTGGTTCTGATACCCTAGCAGTATGAGATCACTCTTACAACCATAAAAGTAGATTCAGTGGTGGTATTACTATATTATCAATCAAGGCGGAAAAAAAAGCCAGCCTGTCAGTGCAGTGGTAGCACTATCGTTCATGATGCCGGCAGTCCAAGTTCAGGAACAAGCTCGGATTGTCAGGGGCCAGCCGGGGGAGGAGGATTGAGCATCCCTGGGGACGCTTTCCACCATGACTTCTGCTCATAGGATTTCCGAGCATCAGGCTCTAATGCATGAACCTCCTTATTTGATTTTCTATGACAGGGTGCTTTTGTGAATCAATCCTCGTTTTATACCTTTGGGGAGGGTGGGCTGCCGCCATCGCTGCAATACTGCCCCCTGGGTGACTACAGCTGGCAGTGCAGTCAAGAGCACCGTGTGAGAGATGGAGGCAGTCTGGGGGTTCAGTGCAGCAGCACGCTTGTGTGCACATGCACCCTGGACCTTCCATGTGTCCCTGTGTCCATGGGGATCAGTTGAAAAGGTAAGGGAAAAACCCACTACCCAATGGACCCTGGTGAACTGAAGGGGACTGGGACTGTACTCCCCAACTGGCCTGCCTGGTGAAGACAAAAAAAAAAAAGGCAGTTAGAGGGGAACCTCCCCTCTTCCCATGGCAGCATGGAGGTAAGATGGTTGTAGGGTCGGACTCCGGTGAGGATAGATACTTGCGAGCACCTAGAGGGAGGTTGAGGTAGTGGCGTAGGAGGGGGCATAAGCAGAGAATTTAAAAAAATTTAAAAAATTCCTGAACATGCCCATTTGCAGGGCAGCTGCATGTGAGATGGTCTTTACAGACTAAATGTGTCTCATGGGCAGGAGAGACAGAGAGCTCTGACTGGTCAAGTGCACTCCCTCGATCTATAAATGGAGGAAGTTAGAAAGAACAGCTAGTCACCGTAACAGGAGATCTTAGAGTGAATCTCCTCCATTGGACCACACCTTTGGAATTGTAAGTCGTTGGTATCGAGGACAACTTTGAAACTTTTGCTAGCTGGCTGCCGCCTATGAGGATGTGTAACATTGGTGCCTATATAATCATGGGCAGACCCACTGCTCCTCATTTCCCCACCAGAGAGAAGCGCAGAGGACCTCTTACCAGGAGACCATGCCAGTACCAGACACACAAGAAAAAGCATGGGACTGGAAATATAGTATACTTACAGACACCTCCAAACATGGCATTGGACAAATCTGCCAGCTGATATCTCAGAAAAGGGGAAGGAGGGTGGCCTAATGGAAGAGATTCTCTTAAAGTTCTACTGCTACAGTGAGTAACTTCTATCTTCATCGAGGATGTCTCCTCCATTGGGCCATACCTTTGAACAATTTCCAAGTATTACACAAGGTACTAGGAGGATGGCAAAGCCTGGTATGCAATCAAGGCAGAAGGCTTTGCAATACTGCAAAACCAAAGCTAGCACATCTACGAGAGACAATGTCTATAGACTATAATATTTTGTGAAAGATATACAGTGTTCCATGTGGCAGCAGCGGTTCATGTCAGCCACAGAAATATTTTGAAAGTAAGCAACAGAAGTGGAAATACCATATGAGAGTAGCCACGCACAGCACCAGGAAGTTCCTTACCATACCTTCCATAACAAAATTCAATACAGTTAGCCAGCCATTTGGACAGGCACAGTTCAGACACAGAGGCACCCTCTTCCTGAAGAGGGAATGAAACAACAAGCTGAGAGGACTTTCTGTAATCTTTAGTGCGATCACAATAGAAATGAAATATTTTATGTACATCAAGTGTATGGAGAAATGCGTCACCCTTGTTAGCATGCTTTGGATAATACACAGGAAGGTGTACGGTCTGTCAATGTAAAATCAGACACCACCTTAGGAAGAAAATGAGGATTGGTCCGCAAAGACATCCTGTTCTTGTGGAAAATCAAATAAGAAGGCTCATGCATTACAGCCTAAAACTCAGAACTCCTATGAGCTTAAGTAATGGTGACCAAAAATGGCATTTTCAATGAACGGAAGTGCATATCAGAAGTTGCAGCAGGCTCAAATGCAGCCAGAACCAGTTTCTCAAGTATTGAATTCAGGTTCCAAGATGGAACCAGTTTATGAATCTGGGAACACGTGCAGAGTACCCTTTACAAACGTATGTGGGACACCTCTAGTTGTGCCATTGTGTGCCAATCAATAATGGTATGCAATGCCGAAACAGCAACCCAGTGCACATTTATGGATGAGTACTAGAGACTGGAGTCAGGGAAAAAGGTAGTCCCACACTGACAGGATACGTAAATGGGTCTACTGAATGGGACGACACCGTGGAGAAGCACAACCATTTCAAGAATATGTGTGTCTAGAGAAGGCTCTCTAGCCACAAGCAGGACACCAGCCACCTGGGGGAAAACCCCAAAATTAGCAATGGCTACATCTTCAGGAGCCAGGCATGCAGATGCAGGGATTGCTGCTCCAGATAGACCAGGGACCCCTAAGCCGGTGATAGCAGACCTTGACCAAAGGGGAAGCTGAACAGGAGGTCCCACTGCCAGATGCTGCAGAAGTAGAAACCAAATCTGGTCAGGCCAGAAGGAAGTCACTAATATTAGGGTGGCATGTTGCACCTGCAGTTTGAGCAGAACCCTCTGAATGAGAGGGATCAGAGGAAAGGCATAAAGGAACCTCCCTTTCCAGGAGAGGGACATGTCTCAGCAAAAATCTCCAGGCCAGGGATTGAGTGAGCAAAAATGCTCATGTGTGGATGCAAAAAGGTCCAACTCCGGATGATCCCATCTTCCAAAGAGGTTGTTTAACCCAGGTATCAGCAGTTCCCATTCATGTACCAAGGACTGATGCCTGCTTAGCCTGTCTGCCAAGATGTTTTCGACAACTAGCAGAAAAACGGCTGATGGCTGTGAGACATCATCCCATACCACAGTTTCATCACTTCCTTGCACAGTGGATAAGAGTGAGTGCCCACTTGCTTCTTTATGTAGTGCATGACACTGACATTATCTGTCTGAATCAGCAATGACCCAGGTCTGAGGTGCTCCTAAAAAGCCTGGAGACCAAGGAAGATGCATACAAAGGAATGAGGTCTACATACAGCACAGGGGTAAAAATGTGAATTATGAAACAGTAAGCATATACACCAGCAGGTTTTTTTTTTTGACACACACAGGTGGAAATGGCTTAGAGCAAAACGCGATACAAGAAAAATATTAATGTACTGTACTACTATCAAGCTGCACAAACCTCTAATTTTACCTCTGTACACCCTTTTTGGTTATGTAACCCTCCTACAAGTGGGGGTTCCCAAAAAGTCTTCCTTGAGCTTGCCTAAATGCTCACTGCCAGGCTGGTGTTCTGCATTTTAGCAGTTTAAATGTGATTACCAGAGCTTGTACAGCCTCTGTGTACTGTCTCTTTAAGAGCTGCCTAATTGCAGTTTAAGTAATCTGAGAGGGCGCTCTGTTGAAAGATGCAACTATTTAGTGAAAATCATTTAGAGTGATAATGATAATGTAGTTTGTCTAACCTGCTTTCTTTGTAGCAAGGACTGTTTTGTTTGTCTCCACTATCTTGGTCCTGGACTGCAAATTGGACCAAACAGTACTGGTGGGACCTAAAATGTAGCCAGACTACAGGAGCCGTCCTGAATTCAAAATCCATAGGAACTTTAGTTTGGAGCTTTTGCACCTTTTTGCAACTGAAGGAGGAGCTCTTGCTTAACCGACAGCCAAATCAGCCAACCAAATCTTTTGGATCTTGGGGAAGTCCCGGGCTGCTTGCAGTTTTCAGTTAGAACTAAGCTGGAAGCTGAGCAAGAAGGAGCTGCAGTGTTTCTGAGCAGCAATCCTTAGTGGATTCGCATGGGAGAACTCTGAAAAGGTTAAGTTTTTGGCATGCATGCCGGTGCGCTGCTCCTGAGAGGGAGAGAAGAGAATTATTTTGGACTAAATCCATGTTTGTGTGACTAAAGTAATCTACTGAAGTGGGCTAATCTCAACTTGAAGACCACCGAATATTTTTGCTGAATGCGTTCGGCCTGTCAGGTGTTCCAGCTACCCCTAAGCTCCCGGTGTGTGCAGAGACTGCGATTGTGCCCGGGGAGCGCTTTGCCTGGTACAGTAGAATTCCGTACGTGTAAATGTGCTATGACCTGCTAGTGGGTTGTGAGTTAGTTCCCCACTGTGTGAACTGTGTTCTGCTTGCTGGAAGCTGTATCCAGCCCAAACGGACTGCTTCCCAACATGTCTCCATGCGGTCTGGGCTTGCCAGACTGGTCCAGCCAGACTGCCCACTGCACAGAGAAGCCATCGATGAGAGACCTGCCTGGGATCACGCCCCTGCACCATGCTTGAACAGGAATGATGCCTCTGTGACTTGTGTGGGCCCTGCTTCTCCTGGCATTCCAGATCAACCACCTGCAGTCTCGATTTTCATCCAGCCTGTGTCCAGTCTTGGGTATCGTGAGTAAATATCAGGGTAGCTCCCTACAACAACAGCTTAATCTGAGTGTGTCATCTGATTGTCTTCTTGCTTTGTTTGCTTTACTTAACTGAGCCCTCTGGCGCGATTACAAATATTGTGTACTGTGCATGTTGTGTTTTCCATCACAGGGCCCCAACCAGCTGCAACCCCGGCAACTGTCCTGGCTAGCCCATCTCTTCTACCTGGGTACCCAGAGGTGGACTGTGGGGACTCAAAGCGCATGCATAACTGCTTGATTGATACAACCTTTAAGCTAATTAACCTGATTTTGCCTCTCCTTGTTCAAGTCCACTGAATAAATCAGATCTAACTTTTCTGCATGTAATCTGACTGTGGTTCCAGTTTGTGCTCAAAGTACTGTACTGTTGCTATTTGCTGTGCTTAACCTTGTTTACAGGGGTCTCCAGGGTTGAGCCAGAGGAACTTGCCCTGGTGGTAAGTGCAAACAGTGTGGGTACTTGTGTGGTGTACCGGGGTGTTGTGAAAGTGATTACTGTACAGTGTTCAGGCACACTAGAGGGGAAAGAGGGGGGTTACAGTGTCCCAGAGGGCTGTGCCCAGGTTAGCTTGACCACTACCAACCCTGACCTCCGGGTGGAGGCACCTGTTTCAGAACTCAGGCCCCTTAACCTGCTACTAGCCAAGCAGACAGGGTAGTAGCCCTTGGGATAGCACCAGCTAGGGGTTACACTTACCCCTGTACAGTGTATTTTATTTATCTGTAATAAAAATGAGTTTAAAAAAAAAAAAAGAAAGCCTGGAGACCAGGTAGAACAGCCCACATCTCCAGGACATTTATATGTAGATCCAGGTCTAGAGCAGTCCACAACCCTTGTGTTTGAAAGGATCTGAGATGAGCACCCCAGTCTGACCCTGAGGCATCATTTGTGAGGATCTGCATGGGTGTTGTGGAAAAGAATGGACTGTCCCGTAACTGGCTCAGGCAGTGCATCCACCATACCAGAGGATGGTGGAGAGGGGACATGACAAGGACAGTACAGTTAAGGAAGATCTTACCACAACAGTAGATGTTCGAGAGAGGATCTTGCAGTAGGTAATCACCTTGAGGTCTGTGACCCCTGGTGTCAGGACCACATGGAAACTTTAGCTTGCAGTGTCTGATGGGGGACCGCCCACCAACGTCATGTGACTGACATCAGCATGATACTATATAGTGGGCAGTCCCCACACCCGCCTTCCAGTTCTCCCTCCAGAGCCCTTCAATGAGGAGTGACAGGAGAAAGGAAGAGAGGCTCTGAAAGCCCATAAAGAGCTGATGGAAAAGGAGTGGCAAATAACTCGGGGGATGGAGGGAAGGAGGGAGAAAGGTTACCTACTGCAAGAGCCTCTCTCGAAGATCTACTGTTATGGTAAGTTCTTACCTAACTGTACTATCTTACTTTGAGAGGGCTCTTACAGTGGGTAATCACCTTGAGGACTGAGTCCCAAGCAGTGTGAATCAAGAGAAACAAACATGGGAGGTAGGAAAAAATATGCAGGAAAAAGGCAGAAGGTTCAAGACAAGAGACCCTGGAGACCAGATAGACCAAAGCCTGCCCTGCGTCCAGAGGCAATGTCCAGACTGTAATGTTTTGTAAAGGTGTGGACAGAACTTCAAGTAGCCGCAGCACAAATGTCGGCGGCTGACACATTCTCAAAACAAGCGGTAGAGGCGGCCATACCTCTAGTAGAATGCCCCATTTAACCTCCCCCAGGAGAGTTTTATCATACTTCTGGTAACAGAAAACAATGCAGTTTGCCAACCATTTGGATAAACACTGTTTGGAAACTGCTGTGCCTTCTCTATTTGGTGTGAAAGAAACAAAAAGTTGGTCCGATTTCTGGACAGACTTGGTTCTGTTAGTGTAATAGTACATAATCCTATGACCATCCAAAGTATGCAGAAGCGCCTCTGATTGGAATGTTCGGTTAGTAAACTGGCAGTTGAATCGACTGGTTCAACATAAATTCGAAACCACCTTCATTAAAACTGAGGATTTGTACGCAGAGTAACCCTGTCTCTGTGAAAATTAAATAAGGCTCCTTACATATCAGGGCCTGAAGCTTGGAAATCCTCTGAACGGAAGTGACAGCATGTGCTCATTCATTGAAGAGCTCAGTCGGGTTGCCGGCAGTGGAGGTGAGTGGAGGGCTGTGCCAGTGGCTCGACTGAGTACTAGAGGGGACGGGTGGGCACTGTTTAAAAATGGTGATAGGGTGGGGGTCCACTAGACACCAGGGAGCGGAGGGATTATTTTTTAAAAGATTGGTGGGTCATGGTGGCTGGGGAATTAACTCGGGGGTAGGAAGGTCTTGAATTTGGCGGTGATCGTGGGTGGGGCTCTAGACACCAGGAAATTTTACTTAATTCCGTTGGTGATCGGCCCATGGGGATGGCACTAGACACCAGGAGATTTAAAAAAAATGAAAGATTATAATTGATGGGATGTAATTTTAAAATATTTCACACAGTGAAATTGCTGATTTTACTCAGCGAAATAAAATTCATGCTATCTCTCTATCTTGGAGCTGCGTGCACATGAAGTGCATTTATTTTATGCGACTCGATGGAAGAGCAGAACATGCACAAAACTAAAGAAATACAACTTTTGAAAGAAAGAAACAGATACTCATCTGTGAAAGCGGTCAGACTGCAACGTGTGAGCTCTGTGAGGTCCGACGTGATCAGGTCGATGGCAGGAAAGAACTGGAAGGCGGGCGTGGGGACTGTCCACTATATAATTTCACGCTGACGTCAGTCATGTGTCGTCGGTGGGTGGTCCGCTATCAGACACTGCTAGCTAAAGTGTAAAGGTAATCACCTATTGCAACAGCCCTCTCGAAGAAAGATCATTTGTTCCACCTCATTTGTCAGCTGATCCCATTGTACCCAAATAGCAAAAATGTAGTATGCACATGTCGAGATGGGCAAAGGGAACTTTAATGATGGCAGCAGCTATAAGCCCCAGGAGACGTAACATCATCCGAGTGGACATGTGATAACTTCTGTGCATCAGCCTGGTCAACAACAGCCTCCACCTGTCTGCAGGCAGGAAGGCACTGCCCTATGCCATGTCTAGCACTGCACCAACATATTGGAGGTGCTGACAAGGAACTAGTATGGATTTTTGGTATGTGTGCACTAACACCCAGTTCCTCAAACAACTGTCTCATTGTGGATAATGTGTACAGAGCTCTTCCTGGACAAGGCCTTCTGGGGCCAATTGTCCAGATACAGGAAGACATAAAGCCCTTCCCCTGAAGGGCTGCTGCCACAACAGCTAAATATTTGGAAAATACCTGTGGTGCTGAGAATAAGCTAAAGGACAAGACTCTGAACTGATAATGGCTGCCCTCCAGCATGAAGCAGAGGTACTGCCTGTGGCACTTGTGAATCATGATATGACGGTATGCACCCTTCATGTCCAGGGTACAGAGCCAATCCCCCGTTTGCTGCATGGGGAAAGAGACCCTAAAGAAACACCATTCAAACTTTTTTTATTCAAAGAACAGGTTTAGGTCTTTTAGATCCAGTACAGGATGCAAATCTTCTGTCCATTTGGGAACCAAAAGATACCGTATGACCTCAATTATCCAAACCACTTGGTTGACTTTCGATTGGTTTGGATAATCGGGCATTCGTAAGATCAAGATTCCCATGCCACAACCTACCTCTACACTTCCCCACAGCACAGTCAGCTTCGCCGCAATATCCCAGGCCTATTTATTTATTTGCTTTTGGTAACTGGCAAGTGCATTAGGCAAGAGGCCTGCCCATTTTCAAGCACGACCCGGGAGAGTACATTACATATACCAGCAAATTAACACAAAAACAGGTACAGATCGTTAGCAGTACCAGGCATCTGAGAGAGACAGACATAATGTTGAATAAATTAAGCAAGCAAACACAAGTAGCAATTACATAACAGAGTTGACCTCCACAGAGAAGATCAAGATATAACAACAAGCAGTAGCTATCCACGCAGGGATGGATAGGGCCGATGACACAGTCAGGCAATTCAGTACAGTTCAGTATAGGTAGAGCAGCAATAAGGCTGAGTAGGAGGAGTACTGGGATGCTTAGGTACAGTGGCAGGAGTCGAGTGCATGAAGGTGGGAAAAAAGTGCTGATTTAAAGGCAGAGTGAGATAAGGAGCTCTTTAAATAGGCTGGTAAGGAGTTGCAGAATTTAGGAGCAAAATGGGAGAAGGCTTGCTCCCCCATCTTGGTCGAGCAGAGAGGGATGGAGAACGGAGGTTGATTAGATGACCTTAGTGTGTGGGAGTAAGTCACAGGGGTGAGCAGGGCACCTATGGAGGCTGGGCAGGGGTCCAGTTCATGGAATCAATAAAGTAACCCAGTGAGAAGGAGCGCTGGGATAGGGGGGACAGCCAGTGCAAAGTGGAGTAAAGTTGGCAGTGTTGAGTTAGTCGAGGGACAGAGAGGGTGAATCTACAGACGTTAATATATGAGATGTCCCACTTGTGAAGGATTCCTGCATTTGCGTGGGAGAGAGTGGGGAGAGCATACAGGAGCCGAGGAAGTAGTAGCCCACGTGCCACAGAGATTCTGGCAGCAGGGGTCAGGGAGTGGCGCACACAATAAGCTGCTCCTAGTTTGGCATTAACAGATTTACATACCTCGTTGATATGTACAGAGAAATCAAGAACGGGATCAAGGGTTACTCCAAGGTATTTGAAGGAGTCGGTAGATGTCACTTTAGACCTGTCACAGCCAAGCACAAGAAGCTTAGTAGACTCAGCAGAGACTTTCCTTGCAGACCCAAACAGTATGGCCTGGGTCTTGGGTAGGTTAAGAATTAGTGAGTTGGAGGAGAGCCAGTGCTGGATCTGTTTGAAGGCAGAGGACAGATGGGCATTAATGTCAGGAGAGCAGAGAGCGTAGAGAACAGATCATCAACATACATGATGGGCGACAGTGGAGAAGTGAGGAGGAGCATCGTTAATGAATATAGAAAGAGTAGGGGTCCCAGGATGGAACCTTGTGGGACACCACAGAAGATGGGGGTTAGGGGGTGAAAGAGCTTTGCCAAAAGAGGTGGACTGGGTTTGGTTGGTTAGGTAGCTGCTGAACCACGATAAGGTGGGTCCGGAGGCGCCCAGGAGATGATTTGACCTGCTATATCCTACCCACCATCATTCACAGCACCATCAGCTCTACTACCAGATCGCAGACCGTCTTCCCTGCTATACCCATGCTGCTAAACTCACCCATAGCATCGGCAACAAGATCACAATACCTTTTTTCATTTTAGCTTTCCTTTTCAGATTTTAGTTTCAGATGTAAGCACCCTATTAGTGCTGCTTGTAGGAAGTCTAGCATATGATGGCCTTTTGGGTGGGCTTTGGTCGAGAAAACTGGCTACACCAAAAATTGCAAAGCAGCCACTGCCACAAACCATGTGCTCCATTCTGTTCTATATTGCAAATACTGCTTGCCTCACATAGATCCACAACAATTCAGCCACACGCCTACAAATAAGAAAACAATTAAAAGGCAGACAAGGGTTGGGTTCAGTAGATAGGAAGTTCTGATCTAGATCAGGACTGCACTGCATCTCAAATAGAACCCTTTGTTTCTTTCTTGGGGAGGAACAGGTTCAATAGCTTGATTGTGTGTAAGCAACTCAACTTCCTGTAGCAGAAGGGACAAGTGACCGGAGGGTAAAGAGAAGGAGGTGGAGGGTGAACTGGAGGGGTGCACAGCAACTCCAGAGAATGCCCCTTTTCCACTATTTTCAGGACCCACTCATTGGTCATGATCTCCATCCATTTTGGCAGATAAAGTGAGAGCATGCCCCCCACCAGATACCCCTCCCCGGAGGTTCACACCAAGGTCTTTAGGACTGATAAGGCACAGGACCATTATTGCTCCCTAGTACTAGGACAGTCAGCCTCCATTCATGATGTCTTTACCCAGTTTGAATTTAAAGTTCTCTCTTACTGATGCCTTTTACTACTTCGTTAGGTAGGGAATTCCATGGGTTAACTACTCCCTGTGTGAAATAAAACTTCCTTTTTAGGTTATTAAATCTTTGCCCATTTATTTGTAGGGACTGATCCCTTGTGTTGCTGTAAATAGTAGATAACAGTAGGTGAGAGCAGAGGGGGAGTAAGAGGAGAGTCAGAAGGTACCGGGGCTGTCAGAGGCACTGCCGTTACTGATACCTTTGGGTGCACCAGGAGGAGGGGACCTGGGAGGGAAACAACTCCAAAGTTTTGTGCACAGGACTGCTGATGGGAGGTACAGTCACCATGGACCACAAGCCTGTGAACTGAGCCCCTACCATGCCCACTTGGTAGGTTGAGGGGTCAGAGATCTGAGTGACCTTAAAATTATCTTGGAGGACTGAAGCTCACGTAAAGCATTTTCAACATCACTCCTAAACAGCCTGGAGCCTCTAAAAGGGGCACTCAGCACAGCCTGTTGTACATCAGTAACAAGTCCAGCTACCCTAAGCCAGTAATATCTCTAAAGGCATATGCCAGAGGCCGCTGCCCTGTCAGAAGCATCAGAAGCACCATATACTGAGTGTAGCAGATGCCTTCCTGCATCCACAGCAGCTGAGGTGGCTTTAAGTATGTCAGTCTTGGCAGGATCATCAAGCAGAACCTAAATGGCAGACATAGCAGATTTTCACAGGCTATTCTGATATTTTCTATTGAACATTGTTATTCCGATATTCAATCATGTATGCCTGGTAGTTAGCAGTTCTTAGGTTTAAGGTTGCTAAGGCATAAATTCTTTTGCCCCTAGCATCCAGTCTATTGGATCAGTTGTCAGGAGGCAAAGTGCTCATGTGTCTAGGCTAGGGGCCCTAGAGCAGTCGTGAGCAGCCACGTTAACCACAGAATCAGTTTCGGGCTGGAAAGCATAATATAGCTTAACAGATAGAGCAGAGTATTGTTTATCAGCCTTCCTAGGCTCTGCACACAAGTTATTAGGCCTATGCCAGGCAACAAAGGTAACATCCTCTAAGGCATAATATACAAGAGGAACTACAATGGAGGGTGCAGTAGGAACCTCCAAAAACGCTCATTAAATATTTCTTCAGGAGTCCTCCTCCTCAGCACCAAACCCGTGACATTTTGGATTTGTCTGAGGAAAGAGGATCTTCAGAAGGAGACCTGGGAGTATACACAACAGAGTCCTCACTGCATCAGGACAGGATAAGAGCTTGAAGGCAACATCCCCAGTGGGGATCATTATCATCACTTACTTCATCTTCCAAATCCTCCTCAATATTAAGGAGAATAGGGTGATATCCCACCTTTTCACCATCTGGAATGATGATAGAAGCAATGGTGGGATCTAGCGAGGGAGTTGGCAGCTGTGATGGAGGAATAGAAGGTGTGCATCTGGATCCCATTGACAGCAGTGTTAATGGGGAAGTCCCACTTGATCTAACTGCCATTATCATGAGCAGAAGCAACAGCAACAGGCATCTAAATAGTTCAAAGAATGATGCCAGCACAACCTGGGAGCCGATGGCAACCTGTAAAGGGCTCGGGATAACCAACATCGAGGATGTAGAACCTGATTCTGAGAGAATGCATACCATCTATAGCAGGTCTGGCAGCACCAGAGCCAGACCCCGATCTTGATGTTTCATCAACGATCGTGGTGTGGGGGCTGTAACGGGGATTTGTAAGTCCTAGGCCAATGAAAGTCAGCAGTTAACAAGTCCAAGTCCAAGTCTCTGATGACTTTATAGAGAAATTAATGCGGATGAATGTGTAACATGGGAAGTCCCACTAAACTGTAGGGAATCCTTAAAATAAAAGGATACCAAGCCATGTAAAAACCACCAAAAGGAAATCAAACTAAAATAAGAACAGCGAGCAGCAAATGAAACCAAACTGAGTACAGAATACAAATTATAATGATGTGTATACCTGTAACAGTTCAGAAGAACTCTGCAAGCATTGTAAGAAATTCTGATTCTGTTCAAAGCCATTTCAGTAGCAAAAGAGTACACTGGCAAACCATCAATAACTGAAAATACAAGCGATTGAAACAAAAGCATTGCAGAATTAAAGGAAAGACAATTACATATTCTACATAGTTGGCCATTTCTACTATTTACAGTCTTCGTCAGAAAATCAATGTGGACATTGTAAGATAAAAACTGATCCAAATAAGAAGCAGATACATAAAATGATCTAATATTTCAACCTCATTACTCTGATCATCCCTTACAACAACTGAAGAAGAGATGAAACCTTTTGTTTACTGCCAAATACAATGGATTTGGCCTTAATGATAAAGTAACAAATCATTTCTTTGCTATAGAGATGTTGCAAAATTAAATTTCGAATTTTGCCACATGAAACATTTCACAAAATTCCACCATTCTGTGAAATTTTTAGGTAGGGGTGCAGTTACAAAAATTTCACCTGCAGAAGGTGAAATTTTGCATAAATCTTAATTTCACCAAAGCGATATTTCACCTGCTCACAGGTGAAATTTTGCATTCGCACCCACTTAATATTTGCAAAATGCATGATATTATGAAATATTTCCCATAACAAAATTTTCAATGTCACATATCTCTACTTTGCTGCCGTTTTTGAACCAAAATAAAGTCGGATTATAACGTAGAAATCTGAGGCTGTATTTGTTTTCCCTTAAAAAATAAAACAGTGTGACCAGCATAAAAACAAACAACCCCTCCCCCCCATAAACTCCCCAAATGATAAGTCATTTACAAAAATACTAAACAACAAAGGGCCAAGGATTGATCCCGGTAGTACTCCAATATATCAATTCTGACTGAAGATGAAAAAACTCACTTAACTAAAAGGTTTTGTATTTTATTAATCAAAGAATCCTCAAACCAACTTATAACAGTTTTAGTACGTCTCAAGTCCCTAGGTTTTTCAAGCAGGTGACTGTGGTAGGCTAAGTCAAAGGCCTTTGATAAATCAAGAAAAATCGCAAGTGCCATAGCTCCACTGTCTGCAAGGCCTCATAGAAACACAAATTTGATGGTAGATAAGGTGTCACTTGGCCCACCCAGTTTGCCCATTTTCCCTGCCTATATTATCACTGTAAACACTACTTGATCTCTGGCTCTTTGTCCTCCCCCTTTCTTTACATCAAAATTCCCTATGCCTATCCCATGCATTCTTGAATCCACTACTGTTTTGCCCTACCCTTGCTGGAAGGCTGTTCCAGGAATCTACCACTCTTTCGGTGAAGAACTACTTCCTCACATCTCTCCTGAATATACCACCCCCCCCAGCTTCACATCATGTCCAATTGTTCTTCAGCACCTTTTTCTGAAAAAATACCTCCCTCCATACCTTATTTACCCCCTTGAGGTATTTAAAGGTCTCTGTTATATATACCCCATCTCTCGCCTCTCTTCCACAGCGTACATACTGAGGTCCTTTAATCTCTCCTCGCAGCGCTTTTGATGTAAACCCTGCACCATTTTAGCTGCCCTCCTCTGGACCGTCTCCACTCTATGTCCTTCTGGATATATGGTCTCCAGAACTCGATGCTGTACTTGGGGGAGTGTCTTACCAAGAAGCTATACAGAGGCAACATCACCCCCCCTTTCTGCTGGCGATACCCCTCCCTATGCACCCCAGCATCCCACTAGCCCTGCCAACTGCTTTGTCACACTGCCTGGCCACTTTTAGGTCATTAGATATGATTACTCTCAGGTCTCTTTCCTGCTTAGTGGTCGTTAATACCACTCCACCCATTTTGTACTCCACCCTGTGTTTCTGTGCCCTAAATGCATGTTTTTGCACTTTTTCACACTGAAACCCAGCTGCCACACCCTTGACCACTCCGAGTTTTCTCAGGGCTCTGCTCATACTTTCTACCCCTTGGAGTGTTCATCCTATTGCTGATTTTGGTGTCTTCTGCAAAGAGACAGACCTTTCCTTCCAGCTCCTTGTAACGCCAGTTATAAAGACACTCAGAGGACCAGTCCCGCACTGATCCCTGAGGAACCCTGCTGGTCCCAACTCCTTCCTCAGTGTGAACTCCGCTTACCACCATCCTCTCTTGTCTATCCCCAACCAATTTCTTACAATTTGCCACTTTGGACCCAATCCTAAGCAACCAGCTTGCTCACTGCCTTCTGTGGGGAATGGTGTTGAAAGCCTTGCTGAAATCTAGGTAGGCCACATCCACTGCTCCACCCTGATCAAATTCAATCCTTGGTCTTCCAGTCAAAGAAAGCTATCAGATTCGTTTGACACGCGCAAATTTCATTTGAAGAACGGCAGAAAATGTGCAGAATGAATTTAAAGGCTTGTAGAGAGGCTAAGGGCAGATTTACACAGTACAGAATAACACACAGTTGGTATTACAAATGGCTAAGCTCTGTTTAGTTACTGTAGATAAATGCTGGAGATGTGCAAAAGGAAAGCGGCTTTCACACATTTTATGGTTCTGTCCTGACATTAGCCCATTTTGGAATAAGGTGTTCTCACTGTGTGGCAAAGTTCTTGGTCATGCATTTAATTGTTCAGCTAAATTTGCAATTCTTGGCATATGTTCTGAGTTTACTGTTCTATCTGAATGTCAGCAATTATGGCTGATCACAGCTTTCCTTACAGCAAAAATGTCATTCTCAGATACCGGAATAAACAATCAGTCCCTAAAATGAAAGAATGGTTAACAGATTTATCTACAAGAGCTAGCATGAAAGGGTTGCTTATGTAAATATAACTATGTAAACAAATACCTAGATATTTGGGAACCATATGTAAAATGCTCTTTGAATAACAATATTAACTAATTATTTTTAATTGATGACTTTTTATATGAATGTCTTTCTGAAATATGCAAGGGAACAGGGTACCCTGTCTTCTTGTAGAAATTATCTAGCTAAGAAATATATTGTATTTTACAAGTAGGTTTAGTCTGTTAAATAGTCTTTCAAATGCTTAAGTTTATCTACTTTTCTTCTTTAGTTATTGTTAATACACAGTTTTCAGACTGTTTCTGCATATGATTACTCTTTATCTTTATTTATGTAATTCCTGTATTTTGAAATCTTCAATAAAATATGAATTATAAAAAAAAAGATTTGTTTGACATGCCCCTCCCGTGAATCCGTGCGGCCTTGGGTCTTGTAACCCACTAGATTAATGGTATTTCACAATCCTTTCCTTCAGCAGTAATTCCATGAACTTTCCCACCATTGATATCATTCTGACTGGCCCATAATTGTCAGCCTCCTCCCTGCCACTTTTATGAAGTGGCACCACATCTCCCTCCTCCAGTCCTGCAACCACTCCTGCTTCTAGTGAGCTATTAAACAGGACTGTCAGTAGTGCAGGCAGTACCTCCTGAACTCCCTCAATACCACTGGAAGCTCCCATCTGGCCCCACTGCTTTGTCCACCTTCAGATTAGTGAGTCCCTTCAGGACCCTCTCCTCCAAAACAGGACAAGTGCCAACAATTGCTCCGTCAAAGCTTTGGTTAATTTTGCAGCCTCCCTCCTCCTTCCTCTGTAAACACTGAATAAAAGTATTTGTTCAGAATGTCTATCTCTTCCTGGTCCCCCTCTGCACAGTTACCCCCTTCCCTTTTTAACCTTACAATCCCTTCCCGGTCTTCCTCTTTTCCCCTTACATACCTTAAAAATGTCTTAAACATAGATACACAATGATGGCAGAAAAAGACTGATGGTCCATCCAGTCTGCCCGTATTACCCTACCATATCCCGGTGGGGCCTGCACTTATATTCCCCCTTTTATTACTAGTGTTTCTGCCCCCCTCCCCATTCCTGCTGAGTAGCTAATATCCATTTTACTTTGTCCCAGCCATGTCTGAAGACATTCATGATTTTGGCACCCACCACCATTCCGTGGCTCTATCACTCTTTCTGTAAAATAATAACTTCCTCATATCCTTTTAAACCTTCCCCACTTTGACCTTCACTCATGACCTCTTGTCCCGTTTTCTCTGTTCCTGGTAAACAGCTCCTCACAGTCCACCTTGTTAATTCCTTTCAGCTCCCCCTGGAGCAACTGAAATCACTACTTAGTGAGCAGGCCTGGTCACCAATCACAGTGGCTAAGGATGTGGACTCTACACTTGCCTATTTTATCCACACCTTCAACACTGCCTGTGACATTCATGCACCACTAAAGAAATGGAAAGTCAAAGGCACTAGCAATCCCTGGCTCTCTGCTAATTTATTAGCCCACATAAAAACAGAGATCACCTCTGGCACTGTACAAGAGCCACCGGTAAGCAAGTAGATAACCTACTCTAAAAACAAGCCTGGAATGACTGCACCCGATCCATCAAGTAATTATTACAGGGAAATGCTTACCAACTCCTGGGGCGACAGCAAATGGTTCTGGGACAACATAAAGGATGTCACTGGGAAGAACCCTAAGCTACTTCCTTCTGTCCTTGACGGCACCACCACTACCTGGACCCAACATTTATTGCAAACACTTTCAATGATGCATTCACTGACCTCAGTTCTGTACTCCTCCCTGACTTTTTTAATCTAGATGATGGCTCTGAAAACTCCCATCATCCAAACCCGCCAAATGATCACCCGCCTTTCAACTTCAAAGATGTCTCCCTTGCTGAGTCCAGAAAGTATATCCTATAGGCCACAGGCAAATCCAGACATAGTGGGGACTCTCTTGACCTCAAAATTCTGGCCCTTACACTGGATGAAGTGATTTTCCCCTTGACAATTATTTTTAATCTCTCGTTCAGACTCTCTCAGTTCCCTCACAAATGGAAATCTGTCATGGTCACCCTGGTTCACAAAGTGGGGATAGGTCCCAACATGTGAATTACTGGTCTGTATCTATATCCCCCAAGGCACTTTCAGATGTATTGTCGCATGAATCAGTTGGTGTAATACCTTGATAAATATGAAATCCAATGTGCCCAGCAACATGGGTTCAGAAAGGGCCATTCCACCTCTGCCCTACTGGAGTTCACCGGGTTCATACATAATCCCTGGACCAGGGTCAACTTGTGAGCACCGTTTTTATTGACTTGACAAAATGGTCTGACACAGTGCATCACCGCCTACTCCTACAGCAACTGTCAAATGCAGGGCTATCCAAGGACACTTCAGCCTGGTTCACTAGTTATCTCTGAAATTGAATGCAACAAGTGAAAATAGCAGATACCCTACCTGATACCAAGCCTGTTCAATCAGGAGTACAGCAAGGTTCTATACTGGGGCCTCTCCTCTTTAGTCCATTCTTAAATAATCTTCCTAGCTCCTGCCATGAACCCATTCTTCTTTATACTGATGATGTCATAATTTTCTCAAGCAATTCTGGCCAATCCTCCTTGAAAACAATCTCCAACAGGGCTTTGCATGTGTGGAGAGTTGGTTTTCGAATAAAACTGATCCTAAACTACATAAAACTAAGGTGATGCTCTTCAGTAGCTCCTATAATGAACACAAACACTACCTGCTGACTATAGAAATCCTCTTGGAGCAACTCTTGACTAGGTACCCCACTTTAAATACCTTGGGGTTATCATTGACAGCACCTTATCTTATGGGGTTCACATCGACAACATTGTCAAAGCTGTGAACATATGCATTGGCTTGCTATACAAACACAAGCACTGCCTAATCCTGAAACAACCAGAATTCGACATGCAAAGCTCAGTTATTTCCATCATTGACTATGGACTGGTCATTTATGGCTCAGGCACAGATACAGCTCTCTGGCACATTTCTACCACCCTCAACAAAGCATGTTGATTTATATTAGGGGCTCCAAGTTGCACCCATACGTGCAACCTTTACGCCTAAACTGGCTGGCTGCAACTAATAGGATGCATAAAGTATCAAAGCTGCCTGATGGCTCCGAAATTTTTCATTGGTCTCCTTCCACCAGGAATGCAAGCACTGTTAACCCCCTTCCAAAATACACATTTCACACGTCGTTCTTAACATCAACTACTACAGGTTTCAAGCTGCCATTCGTTTCAGGGGCAAAGATCATTTGCCTACAGAGCACCTCTTTGGCTTAATGCTCTACCTAGTGACATCACCTCCAAAAACAAGTTAGGGCCCCTTCAAATACAAACTGCAGCAGCACCTCTCTGGAGAAAGCAGCTGCGACTGCTTCCCCTAACACACTACCCTCCCTTCTTTGTACTCTCACCAGCACCTGTCTTTTACTTTTGCCAGCACTTACTTGCCACTCCCATTCCTTTCACCCCACCCACCTCCCCATCTCTTATCTATTTCCATCCCTCCTCTTCCCTACAATCACCTCTAACTCCTCCCCCCTTTCCTACATGTTGACAAGGCCGGTTCTGGCTGCCCACTCCTATATAATGTCCCTTGTTACTATGTTTTGTGACCATGTGTTACAAAACTGGTTGCATGTTGAAACATGTACACTCTGTTGTATAACCTAGCTCTTTCAAATTACATATCTGTAAAAATACTCCATTCTCTGTATAACTTTCTGCACCCCTATATGACTAGCCCAATGAAAATTGTACCGTTTCTCCTGTTTTATACTGTTACTGTATATTTGTTTTCATGTAATGATGTGGAACCTTTGTAAATGAGTTCAATAACTCAAAGCTATTTATAATCCAAGACTAAATAAATAAATAAATAAATATTGAAGGTCTCTGTCATATCCCCTTTTTCTCTTCTGGTTTCGAGTGAAACATGTTCTGTGCCTTTAGCTGATCCTCCTAGGATTTGCCCTCCTGGCCCTGAATCATCTTGGTCATTCTACATTGTACTTTCTCTAGACTTTTCCTGTCCATTTTTGGCAGACTCTAGAACTGGACACAGTACTCCAGATGTGGCGTCTCCACTGACCTATACAGTGCTAACAGAACCTCCTGCCTTCTACTGTCGAACTTTCTCCTGATGCACCCCAGCATCTTGTTAGCCTTACCGAAGGCATTGTTGTTAAGACCTTGTCTTGTCCTCTTTCATTACCACCTGGGTATTTTCTTTTTTTCACTTTTCACCTTCGCGCTCCTTACTGCTTTACCTGCTTCCCTCTGTTTGCCTTGACACACTTATTTATTTATTGAAATGTTTCACCAGAAAGGCACACTGAACAACAAGTTGCTTATCTCCTAGTGCGACTGGAGTACAATTGGATGAAGAATTAGACATATGGTTTAACATTTATCATATCTGAGAAATTAAACATTCAATTACATTTGTAACAAGGCATACGGTTAAAAAATATCATAAATAATCATACAGTTGCATTTGTAATATAACATAGAATTAAATATATCATACCTGTGGAATATGCATTTAATTACAAGTGGCATATCTGAGGAACATAGTACAGAAATTTAATGTAGCCTTGGAGCCAATTCTTTGCAGGAATGGATCATGGTTAAGAGGCAGACTATTTAGCAATTATTGAATAAATGAGGCCCAGTGGGGGGGACATCAAGGAGGATAGCGGGGTAGACAGGGGAAACAAGCTGGGGGAAGGAGAGAATAAAGATGGGGGAACATTACCAGAGAAAAGTGAGCAAAAAAAAATATATATATACCCCTTCTGAATACTATCCTTTTTTTTTTTTTTTTTAGGTGTTTAACCAGGAATAGCACACTGAGCTGAGAGTTTTTTTACAGGAGTGACCTGGGAGCACAAGGAAGTTAAGTGACTTGCTCAAGGTCACACAGTATGCAAGTGGAAGCTGTGGGATTCAAACCCAGGTCTGGTCTGCTGGATGTCACCAGATTTGGAGCTCAGAGCCTTAGACCACTGTGCTATACTGCCTCTTTTAGCTTTTACCTTTTCAGCCACCTCTTTCGAGAATCATAGCGGTCTCTTTTTCCTTTTGCTTTTGTTCACTTGCTTGATGCAGAGGTTTGCTGTCTTTACCATGTCCTCTTTTAGTTTTGCCCATTGTTCCTCCATCCCACCAGGTCACCCCTGCCAGGTCATCCATGAGGCACTCACCCATCTGTATAAAATCTGTGCTTCTAGAAGTCCTTGTGTGGTTCGATTCCACAGCCATCCTTATATCGAACCACACTGTACTGTATCCCTAGGTGGCCTCCCACCTTGACATCTGCAACACTGTCCCTGTTAGCAGTACCAGGTCCAGTACTGTACCATCATGAGTCGATTCACTGACTGGTTGCCTGAGGAACTCCCGGAGGATCCAGGATGTCCCTACTTCTAGCTGAAGCCACTGCTGGAGACTCCAATCTACATCCAGCAGACTGAAGTCCCCACCTGTAGCACCTCCCCTTTTCTGCCATTTGCTACTGGCTTCCACCAGTACCTGATCTAATTCCTCGCCCCTGTGCTGGAGCACTATAGATCAAGCCAGTGTGAATAATGGCTCCTTTCCCATCTCCAGTGTGACCCCCAGGACCTGTGCCCCCATATTTCCTGTATCTTCATCACTTTATGCTTTCCCTCCATAAACCACCACACCCCTCCTTTCCTTCCCACCCTGTTCATCCTGAACAGAGTATTGCCTAGGTATGGCCAGGTCCTAGTCATGATTTTCAGTGCACCATAACTCAGTAATGGCCACAATATCCCAGGTCGGCCTCTGCCATGATGGTCTCTAGGTCTGGAATCTTATTTCCTAGACTTCTGGTATTTGCACACAGGACCTTCCAGATTTTGTTACCACTCTGCTTGTTCCCACTTTTCCTTTTGCCTCCCTCACTCTTTTTTAATGCTGCCATTCCATCCCCTTCATTTCTACCACCCTGCTTCCTTTATTAATTTGCAGCCTGGGTGATTCCTCTCCTCTCAGGTTCTCCCTACTCTCTACCTCACCCTGGTGGGGGGGGGGGCAGTTTCTGCCCCCCTGATTCCTTCTGTGATCTTCTTGGATAGTTTAAATGTCCATCAAAGTAACATTTAAACTGTCCACTGAGGATTGCAGTGCCCTTCCCGGATGGATGGATGCAGGCCATTACCCCTGAACAGGCACTGATCCCTCCAGGTGGGTCCCCAATCCCCAATGTAGCTGAACCCCTGCTTTCTGCACCATTCCTTCAACCATGAGTTGAAGCTCCTTGGTGCAGTAATCCTTTTCCTTCCCCCTGCCATAGAAGGGCAGCACCTCAGTAAAAGCCACTGAGTGTGCTACCTGTCTAGGAGCTCCTCCCAGCTCCCTAAACTCCCCTTGCACTACCCCAGCCCTGTTTGATGATTAAAAAATGCATGAAAAACACAGGAACCCACACTCCAAAACTGGAGCACATCCTCCAACCCAGGCCACAGTGAGCACACCCAAGAGCCAAAAAAAAAGAAAGAAAAACCTGGTGTACATGCACCCCCCCCCCGACAAGATGTGTGGCCCCAAAGCAGAGTGACAAAACGAACAACCCTTTAAGTTAGTTTCAGCTACAATCAACAGAAACACTGGCACACCTGTCAAATCCATCCCCTATGCTGAGCAGCACAAACCTTCCTATTTCTTCATTTTCATGATTCCAGCCCTGTCAGGTCCATAATATCACCTCCAAGCCAAGTGTGGTGGCCATCCCCTTCAAAAAAACCCAAACTGAAACATAGTGGAAGTAGAAATGCCACTGCCACATCAAATGGGAAGATGCCTGCAAGCTTCTATAGTGAAATCAGGTAGGGCAACCCCCGCACAGTTTCATGGCAAAGGCACTTCAAAACCTCCACCTGCATACAGTGTGACCCTGAGCAAGTCACTTAACCTCCCCAGTGTTCCCGGGCCACCCCTGAAAACAGGTACTGTGCCTAGTGGGCCATATCAGTTTCGCAAATTATAAAGGACAGTTTTTCCTGTGCATTCTGCTTCCCTGTGCCCCCCCACACTTCGCCACCCAATATACAGCATGCATGTTCACAGCTCTCCCCAAACAGGTGGCGGTCCCCAAAGGGCTGCCACACCTTCAGATGCATGCCGCTCCCTAGTGGTGCCTCCCCCCACTTGGTACCAGTGCACTTGGTGATGGCCCTGATGCACCTAGGCATGGCATACCTGGCCAGCCCCCTCCCCACCCCCGGCAGCAGCAGGCACATGGCAGCCTGGACCACCCCTGCAGAACATGCTGACAAGAAGATAGGATTTTATTTTGCTCCAAGTACACCTTGGTCCGGTGAAAGACCACCCTCTCAGGGGCCTTGGACAATGGCGAGAGAAGCGAGATCAGCCTGCTTTTTTATTAAAGTTCTTTGGCCAGATTTAAAGACTAGCACCACAGTCACCTGCTTCCAAATCCCAGGGACTGTACCTGTCTGCAAAAAAAAAAATATTATAGTTCATGGTTAGGACTTACTGTGTACTGAATTCAGCCAGTTCCAAAAAGCTTGCTGCGCACATTCTAAAGATACTGTGCATGTTGTATAATCAGTACACCTGACAGTCCCTCTCACATCGACTGCTGCCACTTCCCTGCTCCCTCTTTCACTGTCATTCACTCACTGCTCCAATCACAAATGCAACGTTATGATCTCACGTAAAAACCATGTTTTATAAAAATAAAATATGGGTGACCACACAACTCACCCGATGTTTCCATCTCAGGGTTGAGATAACAGCATGGACCTCTCAAGTTTTACTCTCGAGGTCCATACGCTGTTACCTCTATCCCTCGAAGGAAACACAGGCTTGTTATGTATAGTCTCCCATACATTATTCCTTATGTGATGCATCAGAGGGGAGCTGGTCAAGAGGGGGGGATCCTCCCCCTGTACAAGGCCTTGGTTAGGCTGTACCTGGTGTAAGACATCCAGTTCTGGACACTGCAGTAGAGAAGTAACATGATTAACAGGGTCCGACACAAGGCCACCAAGCTGATTAGCATCTTGATGGCAAGAGCTATGAGAAGAGACTGAAAAAAAAACCCTAACATTTTTAGCTTAAAGAGCATAATTGTGCTCACTTCCAGTATCTTTCAGAAGCCCCCACCGGTAGCTTACCTGCACCGGAGTTATAAGTAGCAGTTTTTAGAATTCTCCTGTTTATATATTTTGAAGGGGAAGGGATTATAAATCCTTGCTGGGACGAGCTGGCAGCCTGATCCCTTTGCCTTCCTGGTCCCGACTGAGAAACTCTCCGTCCCCGTGCCACCACCGTACTCAGACATATTGTGACATCAGAGTTTGTAGAGTGCAGGGGTCTGCTCCATTGCTGTGTATGGGTGTGAAGTCAAAAACATATATTTTTATATTTTAGAGGGCCACTGGGGTCCTATTGGAGCCACTGATCAACCAACAGGGCTCTTCTTACATCATGTATTTGAAATTTAATGTGTTCCTATTATGTCAAATGTACTACACAGTGCGATTGTAAAACTGTATCGAGATACTGTATATTTTTATATAAAATTTCCAATAAAATATTAATTACAAAAAAAAAATGCCCGCATCGAGCAAACTAGATAGACTGAATGTCTTTCTTCTGCTGGCAAATTTGTGTGTTTGTATTGTTCCACACAACGGGTGGTTATCATATGGAACAGTCTACTGAGTGAGGCTGTAGAAGTTTGAACTAGTTGGACTTTCAAAGGAGGGCTAGACAAATTCCATAGAGAAAATGGCATTGAGGTTTACAAACCATGAGCGGGGTAACGATACAGCTAATACATTAGATTTGTGCTCAGAGTCAAATCTGGTATAGCCACTGCTGTGTTGTAGGAGGAGTGGACAAGACAGACCTTAAACCCTGTACTCTGTTCCTTGTTCTGGTGTCACCTAGTAGTAATACTAGCAGTTTATTACTATGGTGTCTTTCCAGGAACATTATGGGGAGAACATAAATAAATTAAAACAAACGGACAGACAACAAACACATGCACTTTACAAATAGTGCAAAACCGCAGAATAGTAAAGAACAAAAGTAAAGTGAAATGAGCAATCACCAAAGTATCTGATATAACTAACTACACAAACACAGTCTAGGAACCAATAAAGGACAAGGGAATGTTTGATTTAAAGCAGTAGTGCACTGAAATTAACTTGGGCAAACAACCTGACCCTAACTTTTTTTATCACTATAAACAATTCCAGGCATCTTCCAGTGTTATTTGTGGTGGAATATACTAGTTCCACCAAAATTTGAGTATTTAATAAATATTTTAATTTATGTTTTTTCTCAGGAAGAAAAGACGGCCTAAACATTTGGCTCAGAAGTACCATTGTAGACATACGGGTTAGGATTGAGAAAATAAAAAAACTCATGGTGTGTAGCATAGCAGCTACCTAGAAAAGTACAGAACTGTAGCTGAAACTAGCTTTTGGAAAAACATTTTTCATTGCACTGGTGCATTAAAAGATGGCACCTGGCTTTCCTCTTGGAATTTGCCAGGAAGGAAGGAAGTCAGATAAATAGCAGCAGGTATTGCATTCCAAAGGGAAAGACCTGCCACAGCAAAGGCGAGGTCCCCCACAGTGTTAAGGTGGGTGGGGGCCCAGTGGAGCCCCTGTCCCCAGGTCAGAGTGGTTGTGCCTGGGGAATAGCAGCTCAATAGCTTGTGCAGATAATGGGGGCTCGATCTATTTGGGTTTAAAGGTCAGAAAATGGGTCTTGTACTCAAGTCTCTGTCTAACTGGCAACCAGTGCAGAGAGGGGAGTAGCAATAGAGTGATGTGTTCTGACATCTGGCCATCTCATACACAGGGCTGTCCTCTTCGTTTCCTTCAGTCAACAACATGAACCCGATCTAGTCTCTGTTATTTTAGGTTGTCTGTACATCACACTGTTTGTTGTTTTATTTGCTGATATTTTCAGCTTGTGTTGTTCTCCTGTGTCGATCAATTTATTGCACAAAGCTTTCATTGTGGTAAACACAAAAGACAGCAAAGAGATATTTAAAAATCATGACTGAAGCGGACTCCATGGCTCGGTGGTAGATCCCTCTGGCTTGCACTAGCGACCAGGGTTCGCACCCCAAGCCTAGGATGTCTACTGCGGAGGCAAGTAGTGATGGCTGCAAATCGTTCTTAGGATGCTCTCCTCCCGAGACGAGTGGATTGCTGCGCCTAGCTAAGCGACCCCTGGTGGTGATGCCCTAGGTAGAGTGGGTCACCACATATTACTGGGAATACTCCCAGGGTGTTGCGGAGTTCACACACAGAAGGTGGGAGACACAAGAATGGGAAAAGGGGTCACTCGATGCACCAGATGACAGCCCCTGTGGCCCCTACCATGCCATCAGGCCCCTCAGCAGACCAACCCTGCTCCCTCCACCCATCAGCCAAATGTTTGGATGTGGCTTCATTTCTGGTGGCAGCAGGATGCACACCTCCCCCCAGCATCCTGAAACTGGATGGTCAACGGAGGATTGTGGAGGATGTGGAGGCAGTGGTCCATACCTGAATGGTGAGTCCAGTGGGAGGAAAGGGGTTCCACTGGGGCAGTCAGAAGAAGTGGACTACCTGCTGTCCAGGTGCAGGAGAAATAAAGATCACACACACACACACACACACACACACACAATCACTACCCCATTCCTTGTATTATCCACTACCCCCACCCCAGTATTACAGCACTGTGTAAATGAGATTACTGTCTACATCTGTATGCTTACCTGGCTCAAACATTTTCAATAAATACTACATAAAGTAGATAAAGTAAATTTTGTCAGAGAACACTGTAAGAAAAGAATTCTTTAAAACACATGTTAGATTATGATATTTTAAAGTTCCACATGGTTATAAATTGTGTATTACAATCTGGATTCCTCTACATTCAGCCAGATAAAACATTGTATTACTTCCAAGTTAGAGGGCTCCTCCTAAACTACCTAGACAAAAAGATATATTACCAGAATAATTCTCCCTAGAGCCATCTAAGCTCTCAGCATCCAATATTTACAGTAAATTACTTTCATATTTATGAGGTGACCCTTTCGATAAGGATCTGTGGTGGACCAGAGAACTAAATCTTCCACATTCTTCACTAACTAGGACATCGACATGGAAATCTCCTCCTAATCCTTCCTGTCAGACAACTGAAAGCTAATTCAGCAAGCATTTCTCATTAAATTAATCCTACAGATCTTATAAATTGTATATAATGGGCCTCTTCCCATCTAATATATGCCTTAGATGCCAACAACAAAAAGGGATATTGATGCAGATGCTATGGGAATGCAAAATAACCATATAGAAAACAAACATTTGGTCAGCTATTCTGCTAAGGACAAATTACTGTCGGGGGGCTAGGTCCCCTGCGATCAAACAGCCTCCTTTCATGCTAATGAAACACTTGGTGCACGCAGGATTTGTAATGCTGGCGATACTGTCATCCCCTCCCCTTCATTTTACATCCTTTTCATTCTACATTCCCCAATGCTCACATCACTGACTGGATCAGCTGTGGGTGCGTCAATGGTGCCAGCGGTGGTTCAGAGCAAAATTACTCTCTTGGCTGCTGTTGACGTGCTCCCCTGAAGCCAAGTACTCACCTACTTGCTTCATACCTCCAAACCTCTAACCTCCGAAATCAAGGACAAGACTTAAAAAAAAAAAAAAAAAAACACACAAGGGACAAATGACCAAAATTGGAGACACATTTTTTTGTTGTTGTTGTTGTTTTTGTTTTGTTTATTTATAGTGCTTCCATCATGACCAGTTCCTTATCTACTCCTGGCAAACAACCAGCCCCACTGCCCCATCTGCAGCCCCCAGCTTTCAACTCCTCGGCTTTCCCTCTGGGGATGTCCTTTCTCCTCTGCAGACCCTATGAGTGCTGAGGGGTATGGAGGCTACGCACAGCCTGAGTGTACTGGGTGTTATTAATGTGGCAGGGAGCTTCCCCTCTTTAAGTCCATCCCTGAGGACTGCTTGCATGTAAGGACTCCAGTGCATGCACACACATGCAATTGTGTAGCATCGTGTGGTGCTGGTGAACACCCCCCCCCACTTTGCCACTCTGAACTGCACCTCTGCCCATGGTCACCCAGGAGGCTCTATTCACTTGGAGCTAGGCATTCACCCACAGAGAGAGACACATAGTACGCTGGTATGCTCAGTCTTTCCCCAAGTTGGCAATCCAGCGGCACAGGCACATTTCTCAGTGTTGTAGTGGCAGCACTTTGCAGGCAGGCTAGCATCAGGGCGTATCTTAAAAATGGTCACATCAGGTCAGTCATCAAGCTGTTGCAATATAGGGAGCAGGAAAAACAAGAGGTCACACATCAGCAGCAGGATGGTGCTTCTGAAGGGCAGCCAGACCCAGTCTGTAGCCGACAGAAACCAGAAATACCAGCACTCAAAAACAGGCAGGCTGAGACCTGTTGTTAGCTGCAAGTCAGTTTTATTGCACACAGTGTACATCACAAAAACTGCGACCAACAACTTCTTGCACAGCAAAAAGCGTCAAAATAACAGATGCAGACAGTAAGTCTCAGCCAAACTACACAGCGGATGTGCCCTGTGCCCAATGCCCCCCTGCTTCACTCAGCTGGGAGCTTTGTCAGCAAGCCTCCTGTTGTTGGTCACTGTTTTTTGATATGCACAGTGCGCTAAAAAAAACTGAACTGCAGTCAACATGTTTCAACCTTTGGGCTGGCCTGCCGGCGCAGTGGTAGCGCTATCGCTTGCAATGCTGATGACGTGGATTTGAAAAATGAGCCTGGAGCATCAGAGGGCCGGCCATGGGGGTCAGGATGAGTGTCTGAAGGACTGCTTTCCTCTGGGGGTGGGGTTGGGCTGCGGGCTGCAGTGCCCAGGATTAGTCTAAATCCTAGCAGAGACTAAGTTCAGCAGCCTTGGCCTGAGAGACTGGGGCGGGAGGAGACACCTGACATCAGAGTGCCATACATGGGTGCACACATGGCTACCCTTGCAGTCACTACACAGCCACACTTCCAAGGGGAAACATGAAGAAACTCCCACAGGATGGCACACAGTGAAGACCAGGAGCCACAATACTCTGCTGGCCAGAAAGACTCTGGTGCAAGTCTTGGCCAAGTCCTCCAATGATCATGGTCCCTCTCTCTGGGGAGCCCCACCCTGAAGAGTAAGTCATGTGCCTCCCAGTCCAGGCAGTAGGGAAGATGCTGGGTGGGTGAAAAAACATGTCTCAGGCTGTCTGTTTTCTGTTTTTGTTTTTTTTTCAATTCTTTGTCACTCCGGTCACCGGTTACCGGGGACCCCCTCAGGCATGACCCACTCGAGCAGCCTTCCGCCCAGCTGAATCCCTCCAACCAAGGAATCAGGTGTTGGATCCACTCCCACCGAGCTCTAACAGGGAGAGGATCTCGAAGAGTCAGTCATGTCAGGACCAGTGGTGGGCGTGTGTGACCGCTTCCTTGGATCCACCATTGTTCTCCTGGCAGCTGGGGTTTTCCACCTAAATTAACTGGTCCTCCTGAGGTGCAGACGTGCAATGACATCAGCGCACGGAGGGACTGCTCCCGCCCCCTTCCCACAGACTTCCACCGCCACCTCACTCCCTCACACATCTCCTCTGGTGTAGTACTCCCGGTCTCCACCGGGAGCCACTACGAGGCATGGATTCCTCTGTAACCAACCCCAGAAGAGGAAAGCAGTCCTCCGGATGCTCGATCCTACTCCTTCCTAGCCGACCCCCGGCGCCCCGAGTCCGCTCCTGAACCCGGGTCGCAGGCATGGTATGAGGTGTGGCATCCAACACCTCAACCCTCAGTGTCACAGGGCCGGCTGGTCTGTCTATTTTCTGTCTGTTACAATATGGGGATACAGCAGGAAAACGATTTTGTGAAGAACTAGATTATAACGTTAACCTTAGGCATCATTTTATGTTTCAAGTCCCTACTCTGCAGTGGCAGAAAGGCCAAATTTAGGAGGAGCTGAGGATATGTTTGAGGCAAAATCAAGGACAGTTAAGAGGTATGACACATATTACCCAAGGCTAATGTCTCAGAGATCCCCTGTACCACAAAAACAATATCAGCACCATTGAATCTCTCACTGCTGGTCCCATCTAGGACATTGGCCAAGGAGATTATGGAAACAAGGATGCAAAAAGAGGGAGGTGATGGATGTCAGTAGTAATTTAAGGTCAGAAAGGATTCTAGGTCCATCAGGTCTGCCTCACACTTCATGAGCAATGATAAAACAATATGCTGTGAAACATGCAACTGATTTATAGGGTTTCAGACCTCCTCGACAACTCAGGGTACCCTGTGAGCCCCTTGATACAGAAATTTGTCCAGACTTAACTTAAAGGCCTGTAATGTCTTTATAGTCACTGTCCCCGCTAGTAGGCTGTTCCACAAATTCATGACCCTCTGGGAAAAGAGTGCCTCTAACATTACCATAAATTTAGCATCTGTAAGCTTCAGCGCATGGCCAACAATCGCTGGAGAAACCAGATCAAACCACGTCCACGTCAGTATCCTTCAGTATGTGGATGACTGATAACATGTCCCCTCTCCGCAGCCATTTCTCCAAGGTAATTATGTTAATTTCCTCATAGATTTTGTTCCTCTCTCATAATTTGCTGTGTAAGTCTATTTTATTACTATACCTGTGGGGCTAGGTAAATGCACATTCTCCTTTAAAACTAATCTTAATCTAATTTTGAGTCTGGTGGAGAGTTTTATACCTGAGGTGTATGTATCTTTTTTTTTTTTTTTTTTTGTTTATCTGTTCCCCTCCTCATTCATCCCCTGGACACCCCAGCCCTGACACCCACCAGGCCTTAGCTCCAGCCTCTTCCCCCTGAGTGTGTCCCCCCCCGCGGGGTCAGTAAGGTTCCCCAACCCCCATTGGTGATCTGATCCAGTTTGGCTGACTGCCCGGCTAGTTCGGTGCGGGGCCTGCTAGTGCACAACGTCATCCTACCAGCCAGGAATTCTTCCTCATTTTATTCCCCTGGAGGCACAATGTGATGCATGCTGGGTGCTCCCGTGTGATGTGTGGAGTGCTACACCCCGTGTTCTGTCAGCCCAAACTACCTTCTCCCAGTCGTCACTAGGTGTCAGGCATTCGCTGGGCTCTACACACCCTCCTTCCCAGAGGAGAGCAGTCCTTCAGACAATCAATTTTCTTCCAGACCATCCAACTGTACCGATTTGGCTGGTACAATACCGGCTATCTTACTTTGGTACCGGATCCTCAGAACTTGTCAGTGTGTACCGAATTTTGAAATCCACTCTGACAGTAAAACCTTTTATGACTGCAGTTTGTTCTGCACAGCCACTGCCGGGCTGCTAGAGGCATGCGGATGCAAGCATCTGTCCCCATGGTAACTGCTGTAACTCACGTGCAGACAGTAATATCTGTGTAACTTCAGTGTTCCCCCCCCCAGATCTTGTGGTGTAACAAACATAAGCTCCTTCTCATCACAGTAGTCTATGTTATGGAACACTCTCTGTTGGAGCGGTCTGAATCTGGGACACACATGGCTGTTACCATGATTTCTGCTGCACTGCCACCAACTGAAATGGCATTTCAGAACTCATGTGTGGGCCTGTATATAAAAGCAAAGAACTAAAACAACTGCGAGACTGCCTGAGTGCAGGTTACAGGAAAACAGACTAATGTGTACATCTCTGGGCAGGCTGTCGTCCCTACCATTCCCCGTGCTTACATCAAAGCAGGCCAGTGTTTTAATGGCGTGCGGTGGGAAATCCTGCCGAGTAATTCACGATGCGTCATAGTCTGAGGACTAAGTAAGTGTACCTATTTTCATCTTTCAAATGTTGGAGGGTATGCTCCCCCCTTCCCCGAGGACCCTCCGATGCCTCATGTTGTCTGGGCCCTTGGCTGCCCCAGGTGGAGGCCTGAGGGACAGTGCAGTGTCCGAGCACCAAAAGTAGGGAGGAAACCATGGTTTCATGATGTGCACACACCTCCACATGGACATGCCAATGTGCCACTGCAGCCAGGGGGCAGGAGCACAGAAAACGGAAAAGAATGGAGATCCAGGCTCCATGATATCCTGCCCGCTCCATCCTGGCCCACGCCACCGACTGAAACAAATTGCCCCACTACTGAATAATGTTCCAGGTAGGGAGAGGACAGTCCTCCCATTCCTGGGCCCTGCCACAGGGTGTGGGTGGGAATCCGTGGGGGTCCTGGGTCAGATGAGTACCGGGGGAGGCGGTTGCCAGTTGGGAGGAGCAGGGATGGGACCAAGAAGCCCTGCCCAAAAGCTCCAAGGGAACAAAGCAATATGGAATAAACAAAAAAAAGCATGGGATCCTATGGTTTATTTTGTGGATTTGTAATGCTTAAGATAACAAACTTGTATTGGACAAAAAAATAGAAGAAATTTAACATGAGGTGCAAAAACATCAGGGCGCATTGTTAAAAAGCTTCGATTGGCTGCTCACTGGTCCCACAGTACTCCTGAGACTAAGTCAGTACAGGTCATGCTTCTAGGGAGGAAAGCACTGCATTCTGTTGCCATAGGAACCCCTGTCACAGGGCGAAGCGTTCACCCTTGTCCACAGGGGACTGCTGTGTGTCAGCTCAGCAGTGGCAGTTTACACAGCACCATTAGGAAGGGAGGGCAAGGGAGAAAAACTGTCAGGCCTGCCCTTTTTACATATCAGCTTTCAACACCATGCCACCATTCTGCAGTGTAATCCATATACCATGTATCTTCGAATAGTAGCTGCCCTCAAATAGAAGCCGCAAGCAAAAAAACAACTTTGTAATAAAAGCCGCCCTTGAATAGAGCCTACTGCTACTATACGTGGCTACTATATGAGGGCTTCTGCTTCGAACAGATCGGTATTGGTTTACAGTACTTGAGCTACTTGGTCTCTAGCGAGCATTTCTGAATAATGGTACCATATAGCAACTGAGCTGCCTGGAGAACATACCGTCAGATATGTCGGTAGTCATGGTAAAGATGTTTCATACCCTAATAATAGCTGGATTCCTGGAATTCACAGGAGGGTTGGAACTGTTAGTTTAAACACCCTGGGGTAGTTTAGTGATCTCTGATATAAAATTTATAAAATTGCCACCATTCATTTCCACTACTAGCACTATTAGCCAGTACACCTAAGTTATGATGAGAGGCCAAAGAAGTTTGGTTGATAATTTTATTAGTTTGTAATGCAACACAAGAGAAAACAAAATTGAAACAAAATACTGGTACCAATACACGCTTAAAGTGAAAAGACGCTGATCGATGCCAGCAGACACAAGCACATCATCTACACCATGCAGAGGCGTGTCCAGCGCACTCACTCAATCTCTGCATAACTTTAGCAGTCACATGAGCAATCAACTTGTTTTAATTTCTTCTCCAGCTGGCTGCTCAACTTGACAGTTGTTTGACAGTACTTTTAAATGCTTAGGGCAATCCAGATTGGTGGCCAGATCAGTGACAGTGTAAAGGCAGCCCTTGTTTAGTAGCAGCCCTTGAATAGAAGGCTAACCTGAAATACAAATTTCAAAGTAACTGCTTTTTTTTTTTTAAATACATGGAATATTGATCTTGAGGTGGAATACCAAATGTGGGTTTTGGAATTCCACCTCCGACACCAGATTATTTTCTTAATTTCTACCCTGGCCTCTCAGAATGACAACCAATGGACATCTTGAGATGCACACCGCTTGGAAGGCAATTGGATGTCTTTGACGTTTGGGCTGGGAGTTTGTTAGGTGGTCCTCTAGGGGATGCCCTGGTCAAAGGGCAGAAAAAGCTACACAGAATAAAACATTTTTCATAAAGAGAGGGGAGGAGACACAAGAATAATGAATGGCATGAGTTTATCTGACTGTTGTGGGCCAGAAACACCTGCAAAGGACAGGCAAGGCATTTGTTTTATACAGTGCTGTTTCCCAAGGGCTCAGGATGCTTAATAAGATAACAAAACAAGCATCAGAAAGGAACAGCAATGAGCAGTACCACGACGTCCGGCACTGCCTTAGAGGTAAGTCTCCCAACGTTTTGTTAATTAATAACACTATTTTACTATTACAAATGACCAGCAGAAATTAATCAACATTTCTAATTGGCAGCCAAATATCTTTGAACAAATAAATTGATAAATTCAAAGATCCCGGAGCCAGCTAAATGGACTACTAATTAAAACTGCCATGTTTCACAGGCACTTTGCCATAGGACATAAAGGTATAGCAGTCTCTCTTCTCTATCGGAAAAGCATGGCATGCATGACTAATATATATGCTCATTTTAAGGACCCAGCTACACACGACATAACAAGATTGTCATACTACCCGTCTCATGTTGCAGCAATAATATAAATAAGAAAACTATTTCCTGAATATAATAACTGGTTAAATGTTTTTACAACCTGAAAACCAGGTTGTAACTCTCCTTTACAACACAGTGGAGCTCATGGGGTGGTGCACAGGGTTTGGGGCAGTTAGGGTTCGAAAAACCCTTCTTGTGGATTTCCTTAACTTTAGTTTTTTTAAAACCCCTAACGATTCATTAACACTGTTTTTTGCCATGAATGACCTGTCTTTTTTGATAGCCACTGTACAGTATCTTAATGGATGTATTATTCCGATCCGTGAGGGCCAGTGCAAAAGCAACGATCGCATCCTCACAACAGGAGTAAGTACAAACTTGCTTCACACAGGGCGTACTCGGGTGGACCCTGCACAGAACAGGAGCTGTACCTGAACTTACTTTGCACAGGGCTCTTTGGTGCCTGCGAAAAGCTGAACACACAGTGCATAAGTGTCGTTTTGTTAACGTACTGTAAAATGTGTTTTTGGTGGTGACCCCCCCCAAAAAAAACAATCATTTCAAGGAGCATTAACAAAATCACACTTATTTGTTCATGAGGCGTGGGTGACTACATAACCACTGTAAAAATTGGGGGTTAAATGAACCACAAATGGCCAAGTTATGGCCAAAAGTAAAAATAAAACAAACAAACCAAAAAGCCCCAGAAAATCTAACATTGCAAGCATGCATAGAGGGCACATTTTCAGTCTGTTTTATTTTTCACATTTTTTAACTTTTGGCCATAATTTACCCTTTTGGAGTTTCTTGGCCTCACATTTTAGCATGGCCATATCACCACCACGCCAGATGAACACGGGTGTGATTTTGTTAATGCACACCAAAATGTGCTTTTGGGGTTAACCCCCAAAACACATTTCTGGGTGCCTTCACAAAATTACAAATGATGAGTTATATATTCTCTGCAAAAAAATGACATTAATGAACCATTAGGGTTAAAGCATCAAAAGTAGGAAAATGCAACCTTAGGGTTCCCAAGCCTAAGACCCCACCCCCACCCTGCATGCAGGAACTGGCCTGAGGGGTGTGCCTTGGGGTTGTGAACCCTAATTCTCATCCTATTCTGTGAGTAAGTAAGTAAGACAAGTACAATACAGGAATATGGGGTGAGCATTAGGGTTCACAACCCCAAGGCACAACCCTTGGGCCTGTTCGTGCATGCAAGGATAGGTGGGGTCTTAGGCTTAGGAACCTAGTCGCATTTTCCTACTTGCAGTGCTTTAACCCTAATGGTGCATTAATGCAATTTTTTGCAGAGAATTTCCTTACTTTTTAAGAAAGTATAATCATAGGCTTATTGCATTCTAGGAGCGCAGGGCCCAGATGCGCTCCCAAGCACCCATAATTTTTCATAGATTGTAACTGTATCTTTATTTTCCTGTGGTAGCGGGCCTTGCACTCCCATCACGCCATAATCCTCTACATAGTTGCATGTGGGGGCCCTGCGCTCCCATAAGTCCTTAATGGTACCCATATCTGTATGTGGGAGTGCAGGGCTCTGCGCCCCCATCCATGCATAATTTTTGAGGTAGTGTAATGCTAAAGATGTTTGCCTGGGAGCGCAGGGCCCTCTATGCCCTGTGCTCCCATCCCAGAGTGTACACAGCCAAAGAAACACCTGACATTTACTGTTATCCCATAGAAAACTAAGGGAAATCTGACAGCTGTGTAAATGAACACCAAATTAATATATTTTAACGCAACCAGCAAAAGGCATCAGTGATCAAAGCCCTTTGTACCCTGAAAATTTCAGAACAAAATTCCAAACCGTTTATTCACAGTGCACTGACAGACAAATGACTGGGTAAACCTCCCATTACAATGTTATCCTATGGGAAGCAAAGCAAAATGTAACCCCACAGAACTCCACAGCCAAGTAATGTATTTTCTCCAAAAGGCACATCTATGGGGCAAGCCCTTTATACCCTGAAAATGTCAGCCCAATATTTCAAACAGTTTTTTTGCTATGAAGTGACAAAGAAACAGCTATAAAAAATCCTTATTCGCAAATTGCATAAAAGAATCCTTTACTGAGCTTCTTTTTTCACAATTTGTGGTAAAAGAAAAAGCTTTTTTCGCAAATTGTGAGAAAGGATCCTGTTTCGCAGTAAAAGATTTCCTGCAGATAAAATAAACACATTTCTGGACCTTTTTTAAAAAAGTGATCCCAGAATATGATTCCTCGGGCCCCAATTAGGTAAACACAACTACTGGTGTTTGCAAAATGCCTCTATTATTTTTTAGATTTAAGTTTGTTCGCCTCGCTAAGCAAAAACAAAATGGCAGCTACGGTGACAATTCCACATTTGTGGAATAAGGATTCCGCATTCGATCAAGAATCCTAGTTCGAGCCTGACATCTAACTTTTCCGTAGGAAATAATAGGAAACTTTAAAATGTAATAACTTTGGAAGGATTAAATATTGTTTCCTCAGATCTTCTAAATGTACCACAGTGACTCAAGACCTATATACCTAAACATGTTAGACCAAAATTGCATGGAGGTTTTGCACATCGCCAGTGACAAAGAATTTGACAAAAGTGGTAACTTACTTTTTGACCTCCGTATCTCACACCCGTACATTACGAGCTGGAATGGAACTTGCCCGTCAAAGAGATCTTTTGACCCTGATGGAGTATGCAAACTTTCATGTGAATAAGCTGAGCAGTTGCAAAGTTATTAAAGTCCCTAATTTTCAGTTAAACACAGAGGCAGGAGACTTAACCTTAAATGGTGCACCCAATGTTTTATATATATATATATATATATATATATATATATATATATATATATATACGGGCATGACTGTGCCCCTATAATATATATAACAAACAGACAGACAGATGGAGAAATAGCTATTTATGAACAATTATGACAACCCTTTGCTGCCACCATGGGGAGACAGGTTGGTTACCATAATATGACTATTCCACTAGTGGCATTAGTGCACAGTGAATACCATGCAGTCAAAAGCGTGAAAGATGTATGCGCTAAGGGGATATAGTAGCCCTGCATGGTATTGTGTATGTCCGTGCCGACAAAATCACAAAGAGCCGTGCTTCTGGTCCAACTGAGCACTCTAAGTCCACAGATGTATGCTGTGTGGATGCTGACAGCGTGGCTTAGAGGTTAGAGTGACAGCCTGCAAATAGGCAAGGCAATTTTTTTTGTAGGGCACCCAATCTGGAGGATCTGGGTGCCTAACAGAAATTATAACGAAGCATAGGAAAAAAACAACATTAATGAATAAAACAATGTCAGTTCAAAAATACTAAATACAGCAATTTAAAATAGTAAAAAGGCTTTCAGACTGTCACAAAAGGGGACTAGAACAGGATGGACTCCGAAATCTGGGAAAGTCAGGACAAAGAGGTGGGCCTTCAGCCTCCACTTGAACACATCAACCGAGGGAGCCTCCCGAACTGGAGGTGGTAATGAGTTCCATCGGGTCAGCCCAGAGACACTAAATGCATGATCTCCTGAGGTCTTCAGCTGAACCCTGGGAATGTATAGGAAGCCCCTCAAAGAGGAGAGGAGGGAGCAAGCAGAAGTCATGGTGTCAGGAGCTCTGACAGGAAACCAGCCCAAAATATAGCTGGGGCTTCCCTGTGGCATGGTTCGAGTCATAGAAACATAGCACTTGGCCCACCTAGTCTTCCTTACACACACTCCCTTTTTTTGTTATTTGTGCAGCATAGTGTTAGTATATAAATTTAAGGGGGGGTGTGGGTGGCGAAGACCCCACATGGGGTGCAGGTTACATGTTACAAGATCTTGAGAATGTGCAAGGTTTTTGGGTTTCACAGGGTTGGTTTTTGGGGTATTTTACCAGCGTGGTGTTTACTGTGTGTGTGTGACTGCGCTGTTATTGATGTTGGCCCCTTGATGTGGCTCCGTTGGTTACTAGAATGCCAGACTATGGAGCCTACTAATTGGCAAAGCCTCTAATAGTCAGTGGGTTAGAGCTAGAGTGCCAGTAGCTCAGAGCTGCAGAAGTGTATCAAGATGGCAAAGTGACAGTAAGGTACAGGTGTGCCTTTGGGGGGGATCCCCCCTCAGTTTCCTTTGGCAGGCCACTTGAGGAGGCATGGGCCCCTTACTACAAGGAGCTGACTATAGATCTAGTGTGCAAGAACAGTACAGCTTGCCTAGTAGTATCAAGGGACAGACACCAGGACAGCGGTGAAGACTGGGGATTGGAGTCTGAAGGTCATCTGGTGTAGCTCACCATTAATTAATTCTGGTGGGAGTGTAAGGGATAACAGGGAGACAGCTATATCTAAGAGGCTGCCCTTTAAGGAAGTCCCTGGCAACCTTCTGGGCACAAAGGATCTCATGAAAGCAACTGTTACTGTTTGGGAGCGATTTCAGTACTATTCTCGAGAAAGATGCTGCCAGTCATGCTGAAGATGGTGAGAGCTCTGGTGACAGACGTTGAGCTGTGGATGCACGTAGGTGATATGCCTGCTATTATTACAGGGAATCCCAGGCTGGGATGTATATCGGAAAAGCTTACCTCTGGCAGAGGCCATAGGGAGGTTCACCACCACTGTCAGAAGGCAGGCTGAGGGGCACGTGGCTGCACTGGTGTCCAGTAAACTGTCCGATGATGGTAAGGATCTGGTTGAGAAGAGGCACCCAGAGCTGAAGTGGCCATTAGCCAGTTATGTCTGAGTGGAAATTCCTACAGTGGTACTGCCTCCTGCATACCAGCTCAATGGATGTCAAGGTGTCATGTAGTATGTGTGAAAATAAGTGTAAACCAAAGTATAAACAAGGTGGTAGATCTGGTAAATTCAGAAAGCAGAGTGAAAAGCCTCCGACACAAGGTATAACCTCACCCACAGGTGAATAACAGGGATTATAACAATGGTCTGAGAAATGAAGCTTTCTGATTGGCTGTAAACATTCTAACAGCCTTATGTTAATCTTTTATTAATATACTTGTACAGCTTATCCATATATTGAACAAAGTTTAACACTGTTTAAAAAAACATTTTTATTATAATAGCAATAAGGCACTCCCAGGGGTTATGTTAATGGTCAGTTAATCACCCTTTAGGGGCATGTCGCACTCAGCAGTGCCTTGTGCCACATTATGCCCCTAGAGGGTGATTAACAGACCATTAAAATAACCCCTGGTCATGCCTTATTGCTTAAATAATGGGAATCCTTCTCCACAGCAGAGAGGAGTAAAGCATACAATCTTTCTTTAAGGGACACTGACATTATGGCCCTGTCCACACTACACCACTCGGGCCCGGTAACGGATGTCGACCATTACGGCTGGGAAGCGGTGCAGTGCGTCCACACCGTGGTGGTGTTCGTTACGGGACCAGCACCACCGGTCCACACAGCAGGAGCCGGGCGACCGTTACCGCGGCGCCCGATCCCACAATGCAGCTCGTGCTGTGCTTCGTGCCCTGCGAGGCCGTTACCGCCCGTCCACACTACCGCTGGTAACGTTACCAGGGTGGGACCGGTTTCATAACCGTTGCTGAAACCACCTCATATGTGGTTTCAACAATGGTTATGAAAACACCTCCTGTAACGTTACAGGTATAAATGCAAACCGTTGCGGTAACGGTTTGGGCACTCTGTAACGTTACAGAGGCGTAGTGTGGACAGGGCCTATGACTTCTGTCTGGGGTCAGGATCTAGCCTGTCTTAGCAGTGCTGATGGAAAAGCACTTTGGGGACCATGTTCCTGTGTATGGAACTGAAAATATGTTAGTAAACATGACAACACCATGCATTCAGAATGATTTATTTCTGTTCGGTCAGAACTGGTACTGAGTGAAGCTCTGATATGTAAACTACAGCACAGCCTGCCAACCAGTGCATAAAGCCAAGACACCACTGTGTTGCTAATAGGTTACATTTTTATTCAGAACTAGCCATAAGAGTGCAAGGATCTCTTACAAAGGGGGCACCCTGATGACGGATGTCCCTGATGGTGCTCTAGTAAAACCGGTCGGAGGTTTTGTCAGGGGTTCTGCTGGTGCCTCCCTTTTGATAAGAGATCCTTGCACTCTTATGACTAGTTCTGAATAAGATTCATCTACGCAAGGACATAGGATGGAGGCAGTCCAGAGGAGGGCAACTAAAAATGGTGCAGGGTCTTCATCAGAAACCATATGAAGAGACTGAGGGAGCTTAATATGTATACCCTTGATGAAAGGAGGATGGGGGACATGATAGAAACGTTCAAGTACCTCAAGGAATCAAGTCCAGGAGGTAGCATCTTTCAGAAAAGAGATGTGTAAGAACAAGGGGCACAATTTAAAGATAGAGGGATGGCTCAGGGTAATGTGGGAAATTTTTTCATGGAGAGAGTGGTGGATGCATGGAACTGCCTTCCTGGGGAGGTTGTTGGGTCTAAAACAGTGGGGGAATTCAAACATGCATGGGACAGACATAAGGCAATTATAGTGGGAGGTGGCAGGAAGTAGGCTGTTGGTTAACTAGAATCTGCAACTTATCCAGTAGGTAGGGAAATGGGCAGACTGGGTGGGCCAAGTGGTTCTTATCTGCCGTCAAAGTCTATGTTTCAGTGGTGTCTTGGCTTTTATGAACTGGTTTGGCGGGTGGTGCTGGAGTTTACATATTGGATATTTGCTTTTCTCCTTGGTACACCCAGCCGTGGGTCTGCTTTGTTTGTTTACTTCACTGAGTGACGCTCACCTAGGGCTGAATGAGGATAAAGAGAGTACGGCACTATAAATATGTAAAGTTTAATGTTGCTGTTTTGTGCATGGAGCGCCTCCGGTTAGCAGCTACCAGCAACCTCTAGACATATAGGATACTCCTGGGGCCACACCTACTAACCAAGTTGCCACCTGGTGCCTAGAGAATGTTACCATATGCATCAGCCCCAGCTGAGAGTACAGCAAGCCATCAGCCATATCTAAAGGGCCTCCAGGACTGCCTGCCACCTAGTCCAGGAGTGCACTAGGTATGAAGAGTAGGTGGATAGTAAAACAGTCATTTACTGTGGCGGTCATCCCAGGATACCTGTGAAAAAAGATGCTTTTACATCTCCCATGGCTTTCCCATAAGTTAACAGGGCCTCTGAGGGTGCCTCTTATGGTATAAGAGACTCAAGAGACTCAAGCATGAGGTTTGGTTAAGATGACAGCGAAGCTGGACAATTCTGTCTGCCCAAATCTCATGACAGATGTCTGTCATACCATAAGAGACACCCCTTGGAGGCTCTATTAACTTATTATAAATCGCTCAAGTTTAGCTTGAGTGATTAATAATAAGTTTATAGTCTTTTTTCTGTTTGTTTGGTTTTGTTAATTTTACTGTCAGTGGTGCGCTCCATCGCAGGATAAGAGGTACAGTAGTTATATGTGCTGATTGGCTGAAATCACGTTCGAGATTTATAATGAATGATACTGTTTTAAGTAAATAAATCTTCTGGTTTCCTCTGGAGAACTGGATGAAAAACTGTGGTTTCCCTGGCAAGACCACATTTCTGCATCTTGTAAACAAGAAAGAAATTCACCAGACTGTGATTCAGGAAAAATGTATGAAACTTCCCTAAATTTACTGGCCACACAAAAGTTGCCGGGTTTGCACAGTTTTGTTTATATTCCTTGTTAATTCAAGGAGTAGGACGGATTGGTACTGTAGCTAAACTAAAGTCTCAGTAGGTGCAAAGACCAAGAGCCCTTAACAGTATTCAGTGTACTTGTCGAAAAGTATATAAGTGTTTTAATGGTCAAAGGTTATTTCTTTCCTTCTCATCTTACTCCCAGTTCAGTAAATGGACCAGGAAACTGTAAATGGTTAGTGACTTTTGGCACCCTTTATTTAACAATAGTTCTCGTCCGTCATCTCAGAGATAGGTTGTGTACACCATTTGTAACATAGGAAAGACAACTGTCTTCAGACAGAGCATCCTGATAGTTACTGGGCACAGCTAACCTCTGGCTAGACAGCACCCTGCAGTGCACAAAGATTCTGTAAATAAAACTGAACAGTTTACACTTTTAAATCAACCGAATTTTAGGGTCAGAGCCACAGAAATGCTAAATCTGAGCTGCAGCCATGTCAACCTTTCAGTTCAGACTTCACAGAGCGATTTTCCTATTCAGAATTACCATGGGTTTCCACAGGAGCTGATTCACAGCTGAAACCGACTGAGGTGAGAAAATGAATGACGGTGCCAGACATAAGCTAATTACATGGCTTGGCTTAGTCTGAAGATCAAAGTTATGACTGAAGTCAGAAACAGGCAAAGATCCCCCCAACCCCCAATCAGGGACCGTAATATACAGAAGAGGCTTAGTGCACGTAAAGGCTACAGTGCCTGCAAAGGCCAGAACATTACTCTAAAAGTTTAGCAACTGAAATGCAGTGCCAAGAAGTGCAAATGATGCAGTTAGGGAACAAAAAACCCAGAACAAAATATTGGATGGGAGGAGTTCATCTGAGCACAACATCAAAGAAAAGGGACCTAGCAGTCATGATTAGTGACTCCCTTAAACAAACCAGCCAATGTAACAAAGCCTTGAGCAAGGCTAACAGGATGCTAGGGTGCACAGAGAGAGAGTTCGACAGTAGGAAACAGGACATACTGTTACCGCTGTATAGGTCACTGCTGAGGCCACACATGGAGTACTGGGCCCAATTCAAGAATCTCCACCAGATAAAAGGAACAAGCTAGAGATGGTACAATGCAGCGTGACCAGAATGATTCAAGGCAAGGAGGGTAGCAGCTCCTATGAAGATCAGCTAAAGGCACTGAACATGTATTCACTTAAAACCCAACAAGAGAGGTGCGACATGACAGAGGCACGAAAAAACTAGCTACTCAAGGGTCACGCAGTGCCTGCATACCCAACAGACACAGCTAGAATCAAAAAAGCAGCACGTGCTACCTCTAGGGGAAAATACACCACAACAGATATACTGTCCGAACCCAAAAATATGTGTCCAAAAACAGATGCAAAAAGTGTTTATTTCATAGATAAATGGCAATACAAAATTGATAAAAATTCACGAGTCCATGGGCACAAGAGGTGGTCAGACACACTAGGAGCCAAACCTAACATTTCGCACCAGTGGGTGCTTCATCAGAGGCTTGCTAGGCCAACACATATAGTGGGTTTACAGTATAAATGATCAACGATGATTTCCTAAATGAGAAGAAAAACCTGCAAATTTGTTACAATAAATAGTTAAAAGATCATAGGGAACTGAGAGCTAATGAAATCAATCAAGACTAGTTTTACAAGACATAATTGTGTTAAACTATTATAGTTTGACTCAATGTCTTCACAGATGTATGTTCATGCCTTCTTAAAATGATTTCATAAAGATTGATTTTCGTAGCTTATCTTTGGACAATCCTAAACAGCACAAGTGCACAGCCACAATGTAATAACAGCATTGCAAGATTTGTTTCATATCCTTTTATGTGTTCGATCCTTGGCTAGGCTGCAATTATGTTTGTATTGTGTCAATAAGTAGTTAAATTAATAACTGTACAGAGTGTTTATAACAACACCAGTAAACATATTCTGCTTTCTTTGCATTCTAATATTTATTATATATCCCATAGGTAACACCCGGTACAGAATTACAAACCTGATATCCTTTTGTAGATGCAAACTTCGTCAACACAAACTTTTTAAGGTGGGTAAACATGTATATATGAGTATGTCTGTATCAAAATGATGATAATGGAATTATGCAGAGAATCTGTTAGAAAGCTATTAAGCTTGTGCATATTTATACATGTTACACATTAAAGAATAGCATTGTAAAATGAGTATCCGTAACAGCTCTGTGATTTAAAGTGGTACAGTCACTGAATAAAAGCTTTCTGGTCTTAATTTACCTTCATATCTCCTCAATGTTACAGTATTGTAGTTATCTATGCTGGACTGCAAGGAGGCAAAATCGACTTGGTGGCCATCTTGGTAACCCTAGAATTCTTCTCCTTGTCTTAGTTTTCAGTAGTTGCCTCCTTCCTTGGAAACTACTATCCACTTGATGAGGGATAATACCAAAGGGCGAGCCTTTGGAAAGCGTGAGATTTTCAGAGGTCTCAAGTTCTCTAATCCAGGGGTTCTCAATGGTGAGGCCAGCCTCCCTGGAGAGGCCCTAACCTGTTCCAGGGGAGGCTCAAGCAAGTCTGAAAAAGTACTGTATTTAAATTTTGGGTTTTATATATTTTGTGTGAAGAGATGAAGCAAACTGAAAGAGGATAATAATAGTAGGTGAATTTAATGTATTTATTTACTAATAGGTGACAAGGGAAGGTGAATGAGCCAAGGCTCATTTCAGGTGTACCCGGGAAGGGTAGGGAGTGAATACATTCCAAAAGGTAACTGCAAAACAATCAAGAAACATACAATGAGCAATAGTGCAAATACATATGAATAAATTAATAATGGTGGTAATTGATCAATTTGTAAACTGATGGCAGAACAGCCCAAATACAAGGGGCGAACACAGAAGTGCTAAGAGCAATAGCAGGAAGGAGCAAAGTAATCCCTGAGATGTTGCTTAGGAGCAGAGGAGGAGGGGAAGAGGCAAAGTATGTAGGAAGGTTATTTCATATAGAGAGGAAACAGAGGAAGTAGTCTGACCCATGAAGGTACTGCAACAAGGGGTAACAATGATTTAAGAATGAAAATAGCAGAGCAAGTAGGTTGGCCTATGTGTGTGTGTGTGTGTGTGGGGGGGTTACAATAAGCTGAATAATAATATTTATTTATTTGTTATTCAGATAACACCTTTGAGCACAGGAGCTCTTTTTCAAAGGTTCAACGTCAGTATAAGACAAAGAACTGAATGTGAGCCAAGTACTCAAAGGGGTTTCAATTTATTCATGGTGTACTGCGCAAAGTACATTATGTTATTTTTCTTTGGGGGAGGCCCAAGATTATTCCAATTTTTGGGGGAGGCTCAAAATCTTTTCCATGGATTTGGGGAGGCTCACTGTGACAAAGTCTGAGAACTATTGTTCTAATCTGACTGAATGAAAGGTTGTGGAGCAGTGACTCCTGCTCTGGGCCCTACCAGTGCTGTTGTGTGTAACACATCAAGAAAGATGACTTCACAAACTGTGCTCAGGCAAGGAGAACAATTCTGGGACCCAGAAGGAACACATCTTGCAGCTGTCATTAAAATCAGGGATTTTAGCCGTCCCGTTAGCACAGTGGTTGGATTTCGCGGTGACCGGGTTGAAACGGACCTGGGTCGCTGGAGGGCTACCGGAGGAGAAAGCTTGAGCGCCTGTTGACTGCTCGCTTTCTCCTGGGGAGGGGTGGTATGCCGCCCGCTGCGTGTTGACTCCTGGCAGAGGCTGGGAGCACAGCAGCACCACGGAGACGGAAATTTCAAGGCGGCAGTGGGCGTTAACGTTAGCCTAGATGTCAATGGCACACCATGCCCTGGGACAAGAAACAGGAAAACAATTGGCTCCCTGCCTTCTCGATGACAGCTGCCTGTTCCCGATGTGACCAGGAGCCTGGTCATATTCCCCCTCCCGTCTCAGCAGCTCTCAGGAGGGCTGAATGGAATCGCTGGCTCCTCCCTGGTGCCTTCCCCTCGGAGGCGGAACCCATCCGGTGCAGGGTTACACCCGACTACCCCTCCTGAGATGACTGCAAATATGAGACAAGGAGGCGGGGTGTAGAAAGGCTCCAGCGGGCCTAGGCTGGCCAAGGAGAGTCGACTTGGGAACCAGGGAGCAAAAAATAAAAAAATAAGGGATTTACAGAGATGATCCATAGGCGTGAAAACAAGGCTCAAGACCTCGACCAGAAAGAATAACCGAGTTGATCTTCCTCTGACTGCCCACTTTTATTTGATGTCAACCTTTCTCTCCAATTATCCATGTCACAGGAATGGAAAAAAACACTAACAGTTGAGAGAGAGGAAGAGAATCTTTCTTTCTTGTTCTCATTTTCATTCTAGAATCTGAGGCCTGAGACTAAGACAGTCAACCCTGCACTGCCATGGACAGCTTTTGTTGATTTTTGAGGGGCATTGCTTAGTTGATTGTTGAGGGGGTATGAGGTGAATAAAATATGTATTATTTATATAGGATAAGACCATTATAGTTAAAAAGAGCTGGTGACATGTTCAGGATAACTTTAACAAAACATAATATTTAGGTACCATCCTGCTTGTATTTCCCATTAGTTCTATATTCCTCCTCCCCATTATTTAGTAGTGAGGTCACTTGCATGAAAACAGGATCTTTGGTCCTGAAGATATTGATCTATTTCTGCTGTTTCTCCTACTTGACATCATAGAGCACTGCTTGTGACCTCACAATTACCCCACGGCAGCAGACTGTGATGTCACAACAGAGGATTATGACTTGAAGTAGGGAGTAAACTATAGAGGCTGACGAACTCAAAATGATCTATATGGGATAACAATCATATATTCATACACATTTCTTTAGTAATACATTATGGGAAGGAGACATGTATAAAATATAAATGGAATGCAAGCAGAACTGCAACTAATTATTATGTTTTTTTAAGGTTTTCTTAGAGGCGTTAGTAGCTCTTTAAAAATCTCCACTCTGGGAGATCTGCAGTTGAACTAGATTTGTCCCTACTGCCATGCCTAAGGTGACCTGCCTGAGGAAAACCACTCTCTAGTTGAGGAAAACTGGAAAGTGGTTCATGAGTAATATTTTGCAATTTTTCCTGCAGTTAGACTGAGCCTACACAGGCAGGAAGAAGACAGGTCCCACCTATGGCACAGGCAAGAACATACAATTACACTGTTCCCCGATTGGGAGTAACTTTCCCAATTATATACCTCAGAAAATCATGGTACTTCATGGACAAGGAACTGTTCTATATTGAATGATGCTGTAAGAAGAAAACTCATGAACCACAAAGTACTAATTACCACACTGTGCTAAGAGATCTCTCTAAAATTACATGAGGGGTCCCACACTGTTTTACAGGACTGAGGTCTGTATTGGGAAAATTAAACCTTGCTGTGCTGCAGATTGATAATCAGTCCAGAATTCCTATATGTTCTAATTCTGCTAGCAGCCTAAGGGTTAAGGGATAAAAACTAAGAAATATGGCGGTTGCCCTGGGGATGGTATATGGTTCTCCATTATTTAAGAAAGAATTAAGTCATGATGCAGGTGCCAGCAAGAAACAGCTTGTCACTACCGGTTACCGGTAAGATGCAGGTCAAGTACTGAACTACTCTGGATGTTGCTGTGAGGAGAGAGGTAGGCAGTCACTGTTGTGTGGAGCCTCTCAGGCCTGAAGCTATGGTTCCCTTGCCCAATGAGAAAACAAAGGCTACGATGCAGATGCAAGCAAACACAGTGGACTGTTGCCAGTAAGCAATGGCTTAATCCTGAAAGACCTTGGATGTCAGTATGTGTGTGTGTGGGGGGGGTGCAACTGACATTTGGGACCTCTCAGGCCTGAAGACCTGTGGTCCACGATACCACAACAGCAACACTTCAGCTGAGAGGAGGAGAAGAACGCTGCTGAGTTATTGATGCAAGCTCTGGACATATAACCAGTCTCTACTAAGCTATTGCCAATGTCCAGGGCCAGTACATATGAAGTCATGTGGCCTGAGAAGACCCAAACTGCTGCAAAAGTGTTCACCAGACATGATGATGAAGGTGCTGTTAGCTGCTAACCCAAGTTCAGGACCCATACTCAAGGCCAGTTAAGCCATCAAGCACTGAAGCAGCATACATGGAAGCCAGCTCCAGTGATCTCGATGCTGCCACTGAGAAGTCAGCAGCTTACCATAAAACCTCTCTGGAAAATCAACTGTCCCCTTACCATGGCTGCCTGATCAGAAACTGAGGGAGGAAAGTACACAGAGAGATGACTTCTGATTGTTGTACTATAGGTAAACTGGAAATGTCTGAGATGGGGAGCTTGCACCTCTAGATTTACAAACAGGCCATGCCATCTCCAGGAGGTTGACCTCTCCTATAGTATTAGATTTAGGAAGATGACAGAGAAACAGGAACTTGCATATAATTTTGTAGAAGGAGAGGGGAACTTAATTACTGTGGGTTCCAGTCCAATTTAACCCCTGGCTATGGGATGGTAGCACAAGTTGGCTGTGTACATGAAAACACACTGCCCCTTAGCTGAACTGGCCATAAACCACAGGAAGGGCAACTATGGTGACTAGTGCTGCTGTGGGCAGATATCATGAAGAGGCTATGGGCAGGATGATCAAGGGTTGCGCGTAGGCGCAACAGTCATTGCGCCATCACGCAACCTGATATGTCGGCATGATATTCAAAGGGGATGTTGCGCTGTGCAAATCGATGGCCAAGGCAGCACCAGTAATGTATGCGGCACAAGTGCAGGGGGGCGTGCCCATGCATATGAGACACCTCCCGATATTCAGCCTGGGATGTGCAGCGCATATGCTGTCACATATCCCGCCTTGCGCCACTCAGGGGGGCGCAAGGTTGTGCCCGGTGAAATCAGAAGCAAGTCCTAGCCACCCACAGGCGAGTTGCCATATTGTAAGGTGCAACACGGCACCCACCTGCTGTGGGTGGCCACCCGACCTCCCAAGACACAGGCCAGGTGCCATGCCACCCCCCATGCCCGATCGCAGGCATAAGATGTATGTAAATACCCTGGTGGTCCAGTGGACCCGATCCCCAGCCCGATCGCGGGCATAAGATGCATCATGTAGTCAGATGGTTCTCTACTAAGCTATTGCCAGTGTCCAGGGCCAGTATATATGAAGTCATGTGGCCTGAGAAGACCCAAACTGCTGTGGCTGTGTAGTACAGTATGGTCTGCAGGCCCATTGGCCCACACGGTAGACCAATGGGCATACAACCGTACTGTACGCTGTCAGTCGGTGGGCGGCTGGGCGGCTTGCGGGTGGGGAGCTGCCACCCGCCGCTGACTGGGGGGGAGCTAGGTGGTGGGTCTGAGTGGGTGGGTGGGAGGGTACCACGGCCCACCTGGGTATTACTACAACAGAAGCCTGCGATCGGGCTTGGGATCGGGTCCACTGGACCACCAGGGAGATTTATTTATTCATTTTCCCGTGATCGGGCAGGGGAGCAGGTCCACTGGACCACTGAGTTATTTATGTCATGCCTGCGATGATGGGGCGCATTACCCGCCGAGGGGCAGGGGCGTAGTCCTCAACGGCTGCAGCTTGGAGGGCGCCAGGTGCAAGTCACCAGGGATTGGTGACCTGCATGCAAATGGCCCCATTTGCACCTTATATGAATGACCTCATTTGCATGCCCAGCACTGAATATCGCGGTTGCTGTGCCTAGCGCCCCTCACTTGCACTGGCGCATCCCCTGCTCCTCACTTGCGCTGGCACAGTGCCACTGCGGCGTCGCGGTGGGTGCAGCCTGAGCCATATTCAATGGTGCTGAGCCATGGCGCAGCACCGTTGAATATCGCCCGGGCCATGCCCTGGCGCATCTCAGTTGCGCTGCACCCAGGCTTGCGCCCCTGCCTGGCACAGTCTAAATATCCCGCCCTATGTGTATAATGACTCCCTTGTGGAGCTTCATGCACACTACCATTCCTGGGCATAGTTTCCATAGGAACATTGGCTGGAGGCCAGAGGATAGGGACTGGGACAGCTGCTGCTTTGAGGAGACTGTGAAATTATTGTATCTAGTCAACTGCAACTGGGAAGAATTTTCAGAAGGAACATTTTCTTGTGGGCAGATTGCTGCTGTCAGCAGATCTCACCATACTGAGTGTGAGGCAGCTGTGTATGGTGGACTGCAGAGCTCTATGCATACATCTCTGGTCCTGGGCAGTGACTGGGTGGAGACACCATCTGGAGGCCACAGGATGGAGACTGGGCTGGCTGTTGCAGAAAGTGCTCCAAGAATAAGCTTCTGAAAAGCTGGTCTGATTTAAATGTAGAAAACAACACTTGCACCACAGATCCTCTGGAGGCAGGAAAAGAACTGAGGTGCTTTTAGCAGGAGCAACAAAATTCTGAAGTCCTGCCTCACTGACTCCAAGAAAGTGCAGCTACCCAAGTGTGAAGCCTAGATTGGTAAATGCAAGTGTAACTGGGCCTTTTGGGGGGACTACACTGATAGGAGGGTAGCCAGCCTGGGTTCTTACTGTTGTTGCCATCATTTTGGGGTGGGGGGAGAAATGGACCAGGGGAATTTTTTTTGTGTTAAGGGTCTTCTGATGCAAACCCAGAACTTTAATGTTTCTTGCCACTCCAAGTTTCCCATATTGGCGCCCTAGTCACCAAGGTGGATGGGATGCACACACAGACAGAATAGGCAACACCAACAAGATGGTTTCAAAACAGCAGGCCTGTACTCTACTGCAGTGTAACAGCACCTGAAGTCCAACCGGGAACAGAGGGTACTCAGATCTTGCAATCATGTCTTGTGGATAGTCAAGGTAATTAACAGTTCATTAATGGGCACCGAGACTCCGACATTGAGCCTTCAGTTCACTGTGCCCAGGCTAAGCCCTGCACACAAGCATTCATGATGCCTTCGGCACCCAGTGTTCATATAGCAATCAATACACCTTACCAGAAAATGTCTGCTACTCAGGAATCCAAGGCAACCCTTCCTCTGTTGAGTCATTAAGAGGAAGCAGGATCCCTGCTAAATAAGTCCATTACTTCCTTCTTGTCAAGTCAAATAGGAATTTGGACAGAATTTCCATTTTAGGCTCTAAGCGGAATATCTGGTTAACATTTCAGTTCTTAGGTGGCATCTCTGCCTAGCTGTTAATTAGTTTCACGTCCCTGTGGCCCATGATCGATCTTGGAGCCTACTGCAGGTTGGAGACCCAGGTTCCATGGGGCAGGCAACCTCTGAAGTCCTGTACCAGCCTGGTTCTCCTCAGGTCCCTGGACAGCGGTGCGGCAGGAGGGCCATCAAGCAAGCAGAACCTAGGTGAACCAACGCCCCAGATTGCAGTCCCGACCCTCCTGGGCACACATAGTCGCAGCCAAGGCACCACCAACCAACAAGACCTCATACTTCCTCCTTTCCTCAGTCTCCATTATCCATTCTTCATTTTCTGGGTGCCCCCTGAATATATGCCCTTGGAAAAGGCAGACATCCTGAACCAATACTTCTGTTCAGTGTTCACAGAGGAAGCAGAAGGGGAGGGGCCACAAAAAAGTAACAGAAGCCTTGGAGGGAGGGAGGTGGACACTAGTCCATTTTCAGAGGAAAGAGTCCAGAAAGGACTCACCAATCTGAAGGTGGACAAAGCAATAGAGCCAGGAGGGTGCATAGTGCATACTAAGTTTCATAATAAGGAGTTTCAGGAGCGAAAGGTGGAGTGCCAATGAAGCTCTATCCTATAACTCTTTAGCAGCCTGCAAATTGTTTCTCTAATAGCCATTTGTCCAACTTACGCTTAAAAATATTGCTACTTTACTCAGAATCAGGTCTGGGGCAAATATGTTCCATGGCTTGATTACCGTGTAAGGGAACAAAGATTTTCTTTGATGCATCCAAGGGTACTGAGAGAGCTCAGGGAGGTACTGGCTGCACCTCTGACAGTACTAAGTACTATTTATATACATATATATATATATGGTTTTATGCCTGGATTTTCCCTGTTTTGTCGCTTCTCCATGCCATAGCCACATGTGCGTGTGGAGGCACCGCCGCGCCACGGCATGAGGCCCTCCTGCTGCTTGCCACCTCCTCCCGCCTACACTACCCATCAGACCTCCACCCAATGGCAGTGGAACTACGTGGGGAAGGCAGCCTCCTCGGGAGAGGAAAGCTGCCTTCTGGCTGCTCAATCCTGCTCCCTCCCTCCCCGTGCCAGCTCTTTGACGATCCAAGTCTGTTCCAGAGCCGGGTCGCTGGCATGACGTGGGGTAAGGTGTCCAGTGCCTCAGTCCTCTGACAATACTATTTAACAGCTCACGGGAAACAGGAGTGGGAGTGGTTCTGGAGGACTGGAGGAGGGTGGATGTAGTCCCAATACACAAAAGTAGTAGCAGGGAGGAACCTAGTAATTATAGGCCAGTCAGCCTGACATCAGTGTCGGGAAAGTTAATGGAATCGCTGCTGAAGGAAAGGATTGTGGAATATCTTGAATCCGGTGGGTCACAAGACCCAAGGCTGCATGGGTTCATGGGGGGAGGTCATGTCAAATAAATTTGCTAGTTTTCTCTGACTGGATGACTAAGGAATTAGATCAGGGTGGAGTGGTGGATGTGGCCTACCTAGAGTTCAGTATGGCTGTCGACAATGTTCCACATGGGAGACAAGTAAGCAAGCCGGGTAGCTTAGGAGTGAGTCCAAAGGTGGCAAACTGGATGAGAAATTGGTTAAGGGATAGGTGACAGAGAACAGACAGAGACAGAGTGGAGGAGGTCCAGAAGAGGGCAACTAAAATGGTGCAGGGTCTGTGTAACCCCTAGGTGGCGCTATCCCAAGGGCTACTCCCCTGCCTGCGTGACTAGGTGCAGGTTAAGGGGCCTGAGTACTGAAAACGGGTGCCTCCACCCTGAGGACAGGGTTATTGGTAGCGTAGCTGACCTGGGTGCAGCCCTCCTGGACACTGTAACCCTCCTCTTTCCCCTCTAGTGGCCTAAGCAATGAACAACAGACTGTTACAATAACCCCTAATCAGCATACAAATCCCCACTCTGTTGCACTCACCACCAGGGCTGATTCCACCAGTTCAACCCTGGAGACCCCGTGCAAAATAAGGTTAGACACAGCAGGTAACAGTACAGTGCTTCTTGTACAAAATGGAACCACAGTCAAGTTAAATGCAAAATAATTAGATCTGATTTATTCAGGGGGAATGAGCGGAGAAGCAGCGCATTTGGCTGATTAATTTGTAACTTTATTTATTTTATTTTTATTTTACTGTAAATTCGGAATTACAAACCTTTGAGTCAAAGACTCTTTTGCAAAGGCTCCACGTCGGTTACAGAGGGTGGAGGGGGGAACACGAGTTGGGGGAAGACAGACGGAACAGGCAAATTATATACAAGCACAAATTATTTACAGATTTATGTACAATCACATTTTAGTAACATTAGCTCTCCGGTGGTTACAGAGGGTGGAGAGACATATGACAGTAAAGGCAATGGAAGGCAACTTTCAATACATAATAAACAAGTGGTATTACTGAATTAATTGTCGGTATGATGGCAGAGACTTTTTTCTCTGGTTTGGGCAGGTAGAGACATACCTGCGACCCTGGGTTGAGCAATGGGGGCTTAGATAGGCCTGAGGGGCCCCTGTGTGGGTGTGTGGGAGGAGAGAAAGCAGGTAGGCCAACGTAGCATTCACATTTGAGCTACCCAATAGGAAGGTTTAGGCCTGCTTTGAAGAGATGGATGCTGCGGGATTGGGAGAGGGAGGGCGGAAGAGTGTTTAGCCAATTGGGGGCACGGTAGCGGAGGGATCTCTGCGCAAGGGACGTTCGACATGGGGGAACCACGAAGGATGTGGTAGCCGTGAGTCTGGTAATACGCCTGAGAGGGGCCGGTTTGACGATGTGGTGAAGGGCGGTTGGCGCTAGCTGGAGGTGGATCTTTTTTGCTAGAATGCAGGTGTGGTACTTGAGCCTTTGATGGAAATTAAGCCAGCCAGTCAGTTTGTATAGGTCGCAGGTGTGGGTGAGTCTGTCACAACCTGAGACAAGGCGACATGCTTTGTTTAGCGCAGTGGTTATGCAGCTTGGGGTGGAGTTATCAGCAGTGCCGTAGATTACAATCCCGTAATCGATTAGGGAGAGGATGGAGGATGTGACAGCTATCTGCATGGCATGTGCGCGCAGACTGTTTTGATTCTGTAGAGGTACCCACTCTCGGGTTGATTGCTGCTGAGAGGAGGCGTACATGTCTGTGGTAGGAGAGGAGGTATCCAGGGTGACCCCAGGTATTTGAAGTGATTGGCGTGCTCAGCAGGGAACCATCGCGTTGGAAATGTGAAGAGCCATCTGGCTGTGCGGGCTTTGGCGGTGAGCAAGGTCATGGCCTTGGTTTTGGAATAATTAATGATCAGCGGTGGTCAGTGAACCAATTTTTCCAGCTCCCAGAAGTATTCCTGGAGGGTGTGCTGGAGTGCGTCGGTTGAGGGTGTTTCCAGTAGAGAACAGCGTCGTCAGCACAGAGTGAAGATGACCGCTGCAGGCTTTGGGGAAAATTAAGGAAGAGGTGAAAGCAGTGGGCCTAAGATTGACCCCTGCGGAACACGGGCGAACAGGCTTGGGAGTGGAGATGGTGGAGTTTATTCTTACTTGCTGCGGCGTTCTGTGAGGTAGTCCTTTAGCCAGGCAGCGGCCTCGAGACTACATTTAGTTGCGGCAGGACTTGGAAGGTAGTCGTGGCTGACAGGTAGCCGAGGCCTTAGTTAAGTCTATAAAGATGGCCTGCTAGTGACCCATGGTCGGTACCTCATGGATGAGCGTTGTGAGCTCAGCGAGCCGTGATGGTGCTGTGGCCAGCTCTGAACCCATGCTGTTCCTTGCTGAGCAGGTTGTGTTTTGTTAGATGCTCAGTAAGCTGGTCTGAGACTAATTTTTCCAGGGCTTTGGAGAGAGGAGGAGTATAGAGATTGGTCTATAATTCCGGGAGGGTGGGATCACAGCTCTTTAAGATAGGGGTGATCACGGCTTTTTCAGGTAGTGAAATTGGCGAGGCAAAGCGAGAGGTTTAGGATTTGTGTGAGATGGGTTATGGTGATATCAAGGGTAAGCCTTATGAGTTTTAGGTCCAGGAGTCGTTGCTGGGCGAGTGTTAGCGATTGCTTTGGAGATGTGCTTGACAGCTGAGGAGCAGGGGATGGTGCGAACCCGGAAGGGGAGGGAGGACTGTACTCGCCATAAGTGGAGTAGAGGGGTTTGGGGGTGGAAGAGGTTATGGGGAGGATATGTGAGAGGTCTGAGAAAGTTTCATTGAGGGCTTCAGTGATTTTAGCAGGATCTTGGGTAACGTCCTGTTCAGACTTAGTTGGGTAGGGCGGGGGCGTGGTTTGCCACTAATTTCTTGTATGTTACTCCAGAACTTTCTCCCATCTCCCAGGAGGAGGAGGGTGTGCTGATAGTAATCAGCCTTGGCCTGCCGTGTGGCCCAGGTGCATTTATTTCGAACCTCCTATAGAGTTGTCTGTCTTGGGTGCGTTGGGAGTCCTATGGCCCTGTGCCAGAGGTTGTCCCTGTGTTGCATGAGCTTTGGGAGGAGGTGTTATCCATGGTGTAGACCTGGTTTTCACGACCTGCCTAGTGAGGGGAGCATATATATAAGGCTTTGTTAAAGGTAGCTATAAAGTGGGTGAGGCAGCATCAACTGATTGTCGTTATATAAAGGAAGCCAGTAACTATTGGCTAGGTATTCTTTGAGGTTATTAATGCCTCCTTTTGAGTTTTGATTGCCATGTGGTTTTGGGTGGTGCAGTGGGCAGTTTGCCCGACCACCAGCAGATAACCGAGGGAGTGGTCACTGATAGAGTCAGAGACACACTGAAGCCTGGGTAATATTTTTGGCCTGTTGGTAAGATGAGATCTAGTAGTGAGGATGTCCCGGTTCTTGTGTCGCGCCTCGTTGGGGATGTGATAATTTGGGTGAGACCCATAGCCTGGGCAGCATCTCTGAAGACGGAGGAGGATGGGGATGCCCAGTCGATGTTGAAGTCACCCATTAATATGGTTTCATTAGTATTTGGGAGGTGTGAGACAGCGTGAAGGATGGATTCAAATGTGGGTTTCTGGTTTCTCGGGGGGATATAGGCTGAGATGATGATGATTGTTTTAGAGCCCAATCTAATTTTGACTGCGAGTCTGGGCCCCATGTTAGGGAGGGGTATCAACGATGGTGGCGCAAGTGTTGATTTAATGAATATTACGCAGCCTCCACCTCGCTTACGGATCTATCCGTCCTAAGGAGGTTATAGTTGTAGGAAACAGCATCATTAGGGATTTTATTTGATAGCCAGGTTTCAGAGAGGGTTAGGATGTCTGGGGCATGTTGGGCAATCCAACCCTACAGTAGGGTGTGTTTTTGGGAAGGCTACAAATATTAAGTGATGCCAGCAGTAGTCTTCCTGTGGTTTTGTTTGGGGAGGTTTTGTTGAGGGGCCAGGGTTGGGGTGAATGTTTCCAGAAAGGAGGGAGAAGGAATACGTGTCGCAGCAGGAGAGCCTGGAGAGTTTAAGAGACTCGTGCTGTGGGCGCACTGGAGAATGTTTTATTTTTTGTTGTGGGTGGGGACTGGTAAGCTAGAGATGTCGCCGGGAAGAAGGGAGGGAGCGATGGGGGGAAGTAGCAATATGTTATTGTAGCTGGAAGGGGGCTGGGTTATAAGTTGGGGAAAAACTGTGGTACAGTGTTTACCCAGTTGAAGTGAGGGTGTGAACAAGGGTATAGGCAAAAAAACTGATTCAATCATGCCTGCACTTTAGAGTCCCTTCACAGTCACACACTCTGGGTACCCAGTTGGAAAAAAGGTGGGCTAGCCTGACACACTGCCCGGGGTAGGCCGGCATTGCAGCCGGTTGGGACCCTGTGATGGAAAGAAGGAGCATGCACAACCACACACAATTTGTAATCTGGAGCCTGGAGGCTCAGTTCGTGACAAGAAAACAACAATTGAATCAGATGACAACACTTTTGATTTAGCTAATGTTACAGGGAGCTACCCTGGTGTTTACTCATGCTACCCAATACGAAACACAGGAGGGACGAAATGGAGACTGCAGGTCGACAAGCTGGTATGCCAGGAGAAGCAGGGCCCACACGATTCACCGAGGTGTCATTCCTGTTCGAGATGTTGTGCAGGGGCTGATCTCTGGGGGAGTCTCTCATCGATGGTGATCTCTGCATCTGAAGTAGCTTACTGGGCCAAGGTGGCAGGGCCCCGGCCGGGTGAACAGTTCAGATTCGGATTCGATTAGTGCTGGAGACAGCTTCCAGCAAAGCGTGACACACTTAAGTAGTGGGGAACCAAATCGCGATCCACTGACAGCTTACAGCACATTTATAGTAAAGCAAAACACAATACCACATGTTGGATGACAGTCCAGTTGCAATTTCAGTTTTCCTAAGCAAAACCGTGATCTCTGTGGTGATTCAGACATCCTGACAGGCCGATCACTTACAGCAAATCTTCGGTCTTCTTCAGGTAACAGGGCAATCACAATTCAGTATTTCTGGTCACAAGCCGGTTCAGATTCAGTCCGATTATTTTCACTAGCAGATCCCTCAGAAGGGAAGATGAAGCAGGTAGGCCATGCACAGCCTTCCCACCAGATACCTGTGCTACTACACAGGAGCAGCTGCTCGAATGTCTTGAGCAGTTCACTCTCTCAACTCCAAACTCAGACTGACTCTCTGCTGCAGGCAGTACCGGGACTTCCTTCTCATCCAAAAAGGGTTTGATTGGTTGATTCATCTGTCTGTCAAAGCAAGGGCTCCCCCTCCAGGTTCATTTAGGCACCAAAATGAAAAAACTACAATTCCTGAAATTCACTCCCACAAGACCCTGGGGACAGACTTCATTTTAAGCAAGGCCCCTAGAATTCTGCGGCCGCAGAATTTTAAGCAGAACTTGCAATCTACCGCAGAACCCCTGCGGTGCGCCAGAATTCACTCTTCTTGGGATTTTTTATTAATATTTCTGTTTATACATAGAATCTGGTTCCCTTCCCCTCTTTTTATATCCAAACCCCCCCCTATATTTTCAGAATGTGATGTTATTATTGCTATATCATACATTAACTAATGAAATGGCTGCATTCTGCAACAGAAATGAACAGTCACTTATCTACCACAGCTCCCACTGCCAGAGACGGTGGCACAGCACATCATGCATGGTGATATTTGCTCAACCTGCACTACAGCCCAATACAATTTTCAGTCTTACATTGTTGCACTAGCAACAACTTAAACAAAACCTTGTCAATAGCACAGACCTGTTAAGTCCATACCTCACTTTGTACAAAACCTATTTGTGCCTTTACGGTATAGAGCGCTATCTGAAATGAATAACTGGTAAAATGAATTTAATTGTCTCAATTTTAAGAAAAATAAAGTAATTATGCCGGAAAAGTGAAATATAATAATGTAGACCTGTTGAAAGAATAGACCTGTTAAATAAATAATTGCACTATCAGCATTTTGGCAGGGTTATTGGTTATTGATTACATATTGTCATTGGTTGATAGAATCACCTAAAAGTTATTGAGAAATGTTGTGTGCAGGGACAGCTGTTGGGCCAGAGGTAGCATACTGTGTTTCCGTGCCAGCAACTCAGGTTCAGAGATTAGCTCTGGGAGCTGGCTGGGCAGCACAGATTGGTGGAACACATCACTGCTCACAGCCTGGGAAAGTATGGTGCAGTGTTCTGTCACATGGTGGACACGTTGTGATGAGCCGGAGAGCTGTATTTCGAATTGGTTCACTTGCATGTCATGGCCTAATGGTGTATACGCAGTGTGTGTCAGGAAAGCAGGCTGACATGAAAATGAGTTTGGAATAACTCCTATATTCCACTCCAATGGGACCTGTATGAATGAGGATGCAAGTTCATGGAAATTAAAAAAAAATATATATATATATATATACACACACACACACACACACACACACACACACACATATACATACAGTATCTCTGTCTCTCTCACACACACACACACACCGCATATTTGCATGTATGTTACAATTGCATATAAATACATAAGTGATACACAGTGGGAACCTTATGAGTGGTGTAGAAAGCACATACAAATATATAAGTGATAGACAGTGGAAACCTCATTAGTGGGATAGACAGCATGCATATAGAAATACCTTATTTATCACATAAGATCCCCTCTGCATATGTCATTTGTGCAACAAGCTAGGACCTTAAGGGAGAGACATTTGTTTTGCTTTTTTAGGCATAAAATTATTTTTATAAGTCTGTTATTTTTTGAACTAGTGTTACTGTGCTTTCCACCATCCTGACTGCTATAACCACTGCCATGAAAGTGAAGTCAGGATGACAAGCTGACACCGTGATGTGGTAGTTAGTGCCGCAGAACTTCTGCAGAAATTACAAACCACCACCGAGAAGTTCTGGCGGCAAATGGTAGTCTTGCCGCAGAACTTGGTCCCACTGTGCCGCAGAGAAAGCACGGGCCCTGATTTTAAGGTTTCCAAAAGGTACTGATTGGTGCAATACAGAAATGTCCATGCTGCAAAGAAAGGCAGGTTAGACAAACTATAATACTATTATTAGAGCAGCTAATCAGCAAACAATTACCAGTTCTAACAGAGCTCCCTCTGCACCATTAGCGACAGCAAAACAGAGCAATATTATTGCAGCTCGGGCGGGACTCAAGCCTGAAAACACTCGGCCCCTACCCAGATTAATTATACACTACAAAAATAATGTCTATTAAAGGGACAGGCACGGAGGTTAACAGGGCACTCGCATGCAAGCACTTTTACACCTGTAAAGACATAGAACACCCGCCTGGCAGTAGGCATTTAAGCACACCCAAGGAAGACTTTTGGGAACCTCCATTTATAGGAGGGTTACACCAACTTCAGAAGCCCTACAAGGAGAGACTAAAGGACCTCAATATGTACACCCTGGATGAGAGAAGGAATATGATAGAGACCTTTAAATACCTCACAGGGGTAAATAAAGTATAGGAGGAAGTATTTTTCAGAAAAAGATGCTGAAGAACAAGGGGACATGCTATGAAGCTGGAGGGGTGGATTCAGGAGAGATGTGAGGAAGTACTTCTTCAGAGAAAGAGTGGTGGATTCCTGGAGCAGCCTTCCAGCGGAGGAAGTGGGGCAAAAAGTTGTGGGGTTCAAGAATGCATGAGATAAGCACAAGGGAATCATAGTGGAAAGGAAGTGGGGAGGGGAAAAAGAGCTGTAGATCAAGTACGTTCTGCAGTAATAACATAGCTAGGGGAAAAAGAGGCAGTCTGGGTGGGCCAAGCAGTCCTTATCTGCTGTCAAGTTCTATGTGTCTGTGTTTCACAGCAAACCACTCCTTTGCCCCCTTCCCCAGCCTGGGGAGCCTAAGGCATTGCTAGCCCAAATGCCCCAAATATAGGATCTGGGTTACAAAGTATGAAGGAGAATGTATTTTTTCATCAGCGGAGTCCTGAATTAATATAACAAAAATTCATTGCTTGCTTAAAAAAATCTTTAAATTTAAAATAAAGGGTGTTTTATATATACACTGGTAGCATGTACTAGCAATGGAAACTGTGTTTAAATTAAAAAAAAAATTCCTCAAACTTACCAAGGGGTTCTGGCAATGTGCCTTTTTCATTGCTGCGCTTTTCCTGATCTCTCAGGTCCTAAATACATCAGTGATGTCATTACAGTCCTTATTCTCTAATTAGTTCAACTACAGCCCTCTATAAAAAGTTTTTCATTTACAAAAATCATAAGACATAAATTTATACATACAGGATTCATTTTTGTTTAACAAGGCATTCAATTGACCTGTTTGTAAGAGGAAGAAAACTGCGCTGGGGCTCAAATGACATCATGCTGTTTCCCACAGCATGTTGGGGTTCTGAGAGCTCTTGGGAGACCAGCAGTGACACAAACACCATTTAGTGGTACATTTCAACCTTTCATTTTTCAAAATAAAGAATATTTTGTTATAAATACACCTCAGCAGCAAAATTAACACAAACTATATTTTATATTGCGCTTTGAAATGTTCTCATTATTAGAAATGGGTTAACAGACAAATATTGTTTGGGGCCTGATTTGTTTACATTAAAGTGATTTATGGGAGCTGTGTCCTGCTGATGCTAGCTTAGTATTTAGTAAAAAACTGGGAAATCACTTTAAAGGAAAACTGCATAAATTTAATTGTCCCACCCCCAAAGCCTTAGTCCCCAACAAAATTAGGCCTTTGCAAGGCAAACCTTTTTTTTGTTAAGTGTGTTAACGTACTTCATTTTTGTAAAGTCCAGAATTCAGCAACATGGTGGATGCTGCGCAGTCCCAATTCATGTGATAGTGTGGCGCTGCACTGCGCGCTTCAATACAAAGGGGTTACTTCAATTATTGAGAAGACTGTGTTTGCTGACTAGAGAAGAATATTAACAATTCCAGCTCTCCAGAACCTGCACATCTCTGCTTGGTGCAAGACAAGAGGACCCTGCCTGCTGATAGGATTGTGGGGCAACATTCGTTCTCAAAAGCAACAATAATTATACCTGCCGGAACACAGAAGGTGCACCCTGGAGCCCATAGTTTCATCAGGACTGTAAAGAAATACTAAAAAACAACTATCATGAAGCAGGGCACATTGCCTCATGTTAAAATGGCCTGGCTAGAGAAAGGAGTCAAATTATCTCTCCACTAGTCCCTCATCTAATGTGAATTCACACTCGGACATATACAGTAGATGCTTTCGGTGTCCTGCATTCAAAAATGTGCCACTTGGACACAGACAAAGCACCTCTTTACTTAATTACATGCTCTTATCATCTGGGCTCACATAAGTTAATAGGGCCTCTGTTGGCTCTCTCTCTTTAAGACAGACTCGAGCATGAGGCTTGGGCAAGAGGACTGCAAATTGAAGCCAAGCAGCTGTGTCTGCCCAAACTTTATGGAAGGACTCTGTTATACCATAAGAGACACCTCACGGAGGCCTTATTATCATATTATAAAGCACTCAAATTTAGCGCAAATGATTTATAAGTTTAGAGTCTTTTTTAAAAAAAATGTTATTATGCTGTCTCCCCCGGCACTGAAGCAGTGCGCTATCTCTTAACACTCTAGCATGAGAGCACACTGTACACAGGATAGGAGGTACAGTGGCTTTGTGCACTGATTGACTGAAATCACGTTAGCGGGACCTTGCTGTGACAACGGAAGAAGCTAGAAATAGTAAGAAAGCTGCAGCTGGGATCAGCCCTATGGTTTTGTCACCTTGCTGTACGACATGAATCAGTGCCATTTTTCAGTTCCAAAGTTTTAGCAGCAAGGGCATACTAAGCTGTTAGCAGCTAATTTTTAGATACATCCTGGAGGAGAGGGGAGACTGTGATTGAACAGAGCAATGATAACATCAGTGCTTAAGATATGATAGTACCAGTAGTTCTGACCCACAGTTAACTGATGAAGATATCACCAACATCCCAGACAAGGATTTGCAAACCCATGATCCTTTGCACTGGGTATGAGGCTTTGGAATGTATGTGTGAGGTTCGGAGAGACCTGCAGAGATCGAACGATCTAGATATTTGTTCACTCTCTGCATTCATCTCAGATCTTACACACTGCTCTGTTTCCAAGCTGTCTCTCTCTGGTATCCTACCTACGAGTATGTTAAATGCCCGATTTCCTCTGAGGGCTGACCTGATACTTGACTGAAATAGCAACTGCTCTCAGCATTCCCAATGGGATGAAGCATATGTCTGTGCCGAAAGGTTTCACATTCTCATCTGGGCTACAACAACTGTTAAAACCTATTTGCAGTGCAAATTTAGTTCCGGTCAAGACTTTTCAGCCAGGTCCACCACCAAACAGTTATGTAAAACCATGGTGCTTTGCCCAAATGCCCAGGATTTTAAGCTTTAAAGTGTATGCATGTGGTTTGGTGACATGCAGAGACCAGTTGCTGCCAAATGATTCTTCTGTCCTCCAAGCACAAATTCTTAGCACATGTTTTGTTCAACGTTCCATAAGTTGCTTAACATAGCACTGGGGAACCACACATCATGTAAATCAGCCACAGTAATTGGTTTTGCAGTGCTGATCCAAGCAGTAGGTAATGTGCACTTTGTGCAGAAACTGAATGTGAACACAAAGAGCTTTGATTTCACAAGTAAAGAGTTTTATGTTTGGAACAAATGGAAAACCACCACATTAAATTCAGGCAATTCTCAGAGGAGTTGCAAGATTTTAAATGAGCAGGTTTTCTGCTGTTCATCTTCGGTAGGTAGTCGGAACGCATCCCCTCCACCATCTTGGCCCCTTGACTCAACTTCAGCTCCTCCAGCTTGGGAGGTGAGACACGTAGCTGCCAATATTGCTGATGTTAATCTGGCTTCTTTGGCTGACACTCCCTCCCCAACAACACACTCACTGAGTGTGCCATCTCTGTTGCTACAACTGAACCTCTACCAGTGTACTCAAAGTCAGAAAACACAGACCCCGTGCTCACAGTAGCAGATAAGTGCAGGTCAGACACAGCAGGAGCCACTCAAAAATAAACACAAAACTGGCTCACTGGATGGCAAAATAAAATCCAAGCTGGAGCAAAAGATGCAAACAGCAAACACATTTATTGAGAGTGGAGCAAAAAACACATTATACGCAGTTATGCCTCAACTGTTAAACAACTGGTGATTGTATCACTCTGTAATTAGTTTAACTTAATATGTCCCTCCCAGGCACTGGAGCTCACCTGATCCTATTCGGCCAAAAAGTGGAGGCCCGGACCACCCTCATCATCAGCGGCAGTCCCATGCTAGCCAGCAGCCCCGAGTGCACACTACAGGCACTGGGGCTCACCCAATCCTGTTGGGCCAAAAAGCGGAGGCCTGGAGCGCCCTCATCATCAGCGGCAGGCCCCTGCTAGCCAGCAGCCCCAGATCCACACTACAGGCACCGGGACTCACCCGATCCTGTTAGGCCGAAAAGTGGAGGCCCGGACTGCCCTCATCACCAGCGGCAGTCCCATGCTAGCCAGCAGCCCCGGATCCACACTACATGGTACAACTTGAACTCTGCTGCAGCACCACTGACCTTGAACCAACCGCCAGCACTGCTGATTGGCTGTTGATCATTGCATTAGCCCCCTGATTGGCTCTGCGCACAAGCCCGGACTTGGCGAGGCTCCTACCGGCACTCCTTGATTCTGCAGCTTCTCTGCTAAGCCTACACTTTGATTTTAAGAGTTTTAAGAGTTTATATCATTCTAAAGTGTCCCAAGTATTCTGTGTTAAGGGGAACCTTTGTTTAAACTCTAAGGGGACTTGCTGACTGATGTAATCTTGTGAACTGTTTAGGGGTTTTATTAATATAGCCAGTGCCCTGCTTCTTTAGCTTGTTGTTTTTCACCAGCGCCGTGACTCTGACCTCTGGGAATTCAGTTTCTTGCTTGAATTCCCACTGTCCCGAGTAGCTCATTCTCCTCTTGCTGCTCACTTGCTAATTTAATTTTGTTCCTTACCCCACCCCATCTCAGACCTAGGCGCCTCCTAGCCTACAGCTCTCACATCCATTGTTTAAGTCACTGAATGTTCCCCCATACGATCTCACCTATTTTAATCCAAGGCTTTCTCTTGCTCCCCCAGGCACTGGGCTCACCTGATCCTGTTGGGCTGAAAAGGAAGCCGGATCACCCTCATCATCAGCAACAGTCCCTGTTAGCCAGCAGCCCAGGATCCACACTAAGGTATGGCCTGAACTCTGCTGCAGCACCGCTGAGCTTGAACCAACAGCCAGCACCGCTGATTGGCTGTTGATCATTGCGCTAGCCCCCTGACTGACTCTGCGCACAAGCCCAGACTTAGCAAGGCTCTTAACAGCACTCCTCTATTCCGCAGCTTCTCCGCTAAGTTTATTTATTTTTTTTCCCCACCCACGACCTCTGACCCCGCCTCTATTAAATACGGGATAGTCATGCCTATGCCTGCATCTCCCCTTCTACCATCAGTCAAAACCTATGGCCGCTTAAAGCTGCCTGCACTTTCATTTTTTTCTTTTATAACCAGCCACAGTAGTTTAATCACCCTAGCCCCAAGTTGCCACCAGTGTGGACTAGCTTAAGCGGTTATAGCAAACCTTCAAGTCCACCTATCATGGGGTGCTCTCACCTTCTGCTCCTCATTACCCATCTCTGTACAGCTGGCACCTTATTCCATTCTGGTCCCACAACCACCTCCCACGAATCCTTTCTGGGCATAGACTGGTTGACTAATGCACCAATGGCCACTGCCTCTCCTGAAGATGAATGGCGGTCCACTTTCCACACACCCAAATACAGTTTTCATTGGAGTCCTAACAATTAGTCTCTCCTAAACATAACAACAGTGTCCAGACACCTATCTACCTGAAGCCTCAGCGGTAGGTCGAGAAAATCAATATAATCTTTTCTGCCAGGGGGATAATCTTTTTACTTCTGCTCCTCTCTGACAATATACATCAAAACCTTGGCCCACCAACCTTGACAGGCTCAGGGGTTCATAACGTGAATGGCCTAAAAATAGCCTCTCTGAATATCTGCAGCTTAACTGCAAAATTTGACCAACTCCAAGCATGGATGGCCCTCCATGCCCCTGACATCCTCTGCCTAACAGAGACTTGGATGTCTGGTAGGATTAAAGAAAGCGAAGTGGACCTTAAGGGCTTCCAAGCATTTTGGCTCAATAGAATAGGCAAGAGAGGCGGAGGCTGCCTCATCTATGCCAGGGATTCATTGCGGTGCTCAGTTCTCCCTATCACCAGAATGGCGAGGATCATGCGCTACTAGTGATAAAAGTTCAATTTGGTCAACATGGCAAAACTCTTACCCTGGCCATGACCTATCTGCCCCACAAAAAAGCCAAGGAAGGCCATCCCTATATTATTGAAGCAATCAGCACTCTCCCAAAGGGTACGGAGATCATCATTACTGGAGACTTCAATATTAACTGTGTCAGCAAGGATGCAGCCCCATTCAAAGACCTGATAACCACCACCAACCTAGCACAACTCGTAAACAGACCCACCAGGCAGAACTATGAATCAGGCAACAGCACCCTCTTAGACTCGGTCTTAGCAAGCACACTGCCACGGATCTCTGAGCTCAAGGTGCTCCCGGAAACTATGAGTGACCACTCCCCTGTCTCATTCCTGTGGACAAATAAAGTTACCAAATGCCCACCCATCCTCATCGAAAGCAGGGTCCTGAGGAAAGGCAAACTTGGAGCCCTCAAATTGGCCCTCTCCCTCCTTGATTGGTCCCCTATCAACCTGGTACCTACCCTAGACCAGGCCCTTAGTTGCTTCGTTGATGGCATTAATTCCATCTGCGACATCTATGCCCCACACATGAAAAGGAAAATCCGTGGGCAGGAAAATGGCTGTATTAATGGGGAGCTCCTCACCCACCTGAAAGATAGGGATTGCCTCTGGGAGAAGGCCAGAAACTCAGGAAGCAAGCATGACTTCCAGTGCTACAAAACAGTGAGAAATCACTGCACCAAACTTGTCCGGCTTGCAAAAGCCAACTACCATAAGACCCAGCTCACCAGCATATGGGGTGATGGTAAAAGATTCTGGGACAATATCAAAAACATCCTTGGTAAGGATGACAAGCAGCACCCCCAGTTGCTCAATATTAATAACTTCCCAACTACTGACCCCCTTGACATTGCAGATTCCTTCAATAAGGCCTTCACCGGCCTGTCCCCAGTGCTGCCTTCAGACTATCTTCAGCCTGGTGTGATCCATGCCAGCACAGAGTCACCCGAGGGGTTCCATCCAGCCTTCTACTTCAAGAGGGTGATGATGAGGGAGGCCCTAACCATGGTAAAAAAAAAAGTCCTAGGCAAGACCAGATTGGGCAGTGATGGGGTAGACATGAAAATACTAGCCCTCACCCTAGACGTCATCCTGCCTATAACAATGCTATTCAAGAAGTCCCTGTCCCTTGCTCAATTCTCGGAGGTTTGGAAGCAGACCCTTGTTATGCCAGTGCATAAAAATGGCGATAAGACACTAGTAAACAACTACAGGTCCATCTCGATCCTATCCTCGCTATCCAAGGCACTGGAAAAGATAGTGGCGGGCCAACTCATCGATTTCCTCAACAAATACAGTCTGCAATGTCCAAACCAGCATGGCTTCTGACTATACCACAGTACCACAATGGCACTGCTGGACTACATGGACTTTGCACACGAGGCCCTAGATGAAGGCAAACTGGTGGGGTCAGTCTTCATATACCTCATCAAAGCCTTCAATACTGTCAACCACCCACTTCTACTAACCCAACTGCATAACTTGGGCATGGCGCCCAATGCCTTGTGCTGGTTCCAAGACTACCTGACACAAAGGAGTCAACGTGTCAAAATTGGGTAGACATTATCCAGCACCAGAGAGGTATCACTAGGGGTCCCTCAAGGGTCAGTTCTGGGGCCCCTACTTTTCAGCCTCTTCTTAAATTACCTCCCCTCAGCCTGTGACACCAAACTTATCCTTTACGCTGATGATACTGTTCTACTGAGCAGCAACAACTCTCTGGGTGCCCTACAATATGAACTGCAGAACTCCTTCACTAAACTAGGGGATGGTTCTGTAGGCTGGCTTCTTCTAAATTACAAGGCGACCAAGGCTACGCTTATATCAGTCCTCAAAACAAACACAGGCTCCACCCCCTCATTATTTCCAACACAAGTAGTGAGCCGATAGAACAAGTGCACCTGTTTAAGTACCTGGGGGTCACTATTGCTGACACCCGCACGTTCATGCACCATATCGACTCTCTCTTAAAGGCGGTTAATACCAAGATTGGAGTCCTATATAGGCATAGGAAATTCCTCACTCTGGAGGCCCTCCGCCTATCTGTATCCAGCTCCATACTATCTACAATAGACTACGGGCTTGTGGTGTATGGGACTGCCTCAGATACAGCGCTCAAGAGGGTTCGTACTGCACTTAATAAGGCATGTCACCTCACCTCACCCTAGATGCAGATCGATGCACTCATACCTGTACTCTATATGAATGCACTAGCTGGCTCACACTGAGAAACAAGATCAAGTACCAAACTTGCCTTCTGGGAATGAAGGTACAATTGAGCAAAACCCCATCCTGTATAGGGGATATGTTTAAGGCATCCACCTCATCACAAATCACCAGGGGGAGGATGAGAGGGGTTCTGTCCATCCTCTTCCGCCGCACCTCACTTGGGCAACACACCATCCCCTACAGGGCCCCCCTGTGGCTGAATCAACTCCCTGGTCACCTCCTGGCTTCTAAAAGCCTCGCTCAATTCAAAACTGGTCTCAAACAGCACCTTATAACAGTCTCAGAATGCTGCTGCCTACAAGGCTGACCCCCCACCCCATGATGCCCAGCCCTTGGAAAGCACCTGGCAGGATCTAATTCCTCACCCCCGACCCAGCCTTTGACTACCCATAGTTAGCAGTCCTTTATTGCACTTTTGGTACTGCCCCCCCCACCCTCTCTCCTTCCCCTAGCCCAGCATACCACTGTACAGGCTGTTTTAGCACAAATCCGGGCCATGCATGCCCACCCCCGACCTAGTTGTGCTTTTCTCTGCAGTACTGACTAGCCCCACTCTCTCACCTCACGCTGTAACCCCAACCTCTCAACCTAACGCCCCTCTACTCGACAAAGCCCATGAGGCTGCTACCCCTCCTGTCCCCCTCCACCACCTCTGTCCCTTTCTCTCCCATTGCTGCAGTTATCTAAACCATGCAACTATTGTTTAAGCATTGTAACTTTATGTCCTGTGTTAATTTAGAAGGAGAATTACCTAGGTTAATGTAATTACCACTATATTGTACTTTAATTGACACTGCTCCACTGTTGAAGGGTGTTGTTTATGTACCTCCTGACCAAATGTCAAGTGCTCGTGTATCTGTAACTGTTATTCTGTGTTAAATAATGTTCATGGTGTCTACTGTGACACGGAACCTTTTAAAAGAGCTCACGCTCAAAGGTCTTTCAATTTATTAAATAAATTTAAAAAGTTTCTGTGTAGTTGTCACTTTACATCGGCCAGGGTCGTGTCTGCAAGAGGACCTCCAGTCCAGTGTACTTAGCCAGATACCAAATAAATAAAATAAACACTATCCTATCTGAACGGCATTCAGTATAATTCTTTCCTATACCACTTGAATGCCTCTAACTGTGACTGTGTTGAATGCTTACGGGTGGGGAGTCTATGCCAGAATAGTTGTTGTCACCCTTGTTTTGAAGTGGTAGTGGCCAGGGAAGATGTAGGGATGTGGAAGTCCTCTGTAGTGGAGACCGCTAAGAGGTGGCACAGGATCCCAGAGGAGAATAAAGCAACTTCTGGTGGGGATGCGACTGTCAGGGGTTAAATTTGGGAATAGGAAGGAGGCAGAGAGGAGTCAGGTACCCATGTGGCACAATGGCCTGCAGGGATGGGAAGCAGATCCTGGGGATTGGTAGGGCAGCAGGATGGAAGGGGGCTGGATTTCACTGCCCAACTGGGAACCAATGACTTGGCTAGGGACAGGGCTGAGACAATGCAGGGGAAGTTTAGGAAGCTGGGTAGTGGTCTTATATAGGTAGTGTGCTAAGTGGCTTTCTCCGAGGTGCTGTCCGTCTATGATGGGGGGAAGGGGGAGGAGAGGGATCTCAGCAGCAGGAACTGCAACACATGGTTGAAGAAATGGTGCAGAGAGGAGGGTTTTTTTTTCAGTCTTTGGTAACTGGGTGAGGCCCACTAGGCACAAGTGCCTATTTTCAGGGGCGACCTGGGAGCACTGGAGTGGTTAAGTAACTTGCTTAGAGTCACACAGTATGCAAGTGGAGGTTGTGGGAATCAAACCCAGGTCTGCTGGATGTACCAAGCTCATTCACAGCTAGTTACTCTAAGCTCTAGGCTATACTGCCTACACTGGGGACTGGGAATTCACCTGGATGGATAAGGATCCATACAGGGTGATGAGCTGTATCCATCTGATAGGTGAACTGCAGTCCTTGGTGGATGGTTCAAATATTACTTTGCACATTTAACTAGCCAAGGGGGGAGGAAGAAGAAATTGGGGAGGCAGAAACTGACCCCACACTTGTTGAGGTAGCAAGTAGGGAGAACCTGAGGGGAGAGAAACCCCTGAGGGTGCAAAGTAAGGAAAGAAGCAGAGTGATAGAGACAAAGGGGGATGAGAAAAGGAGCATGAAAGAGAGGGGGGACAAAAAGGGAAAAGAGGGGTTACAAGCAGAGTGCTAACAAAATCTGGAAGGCCTTGTGTATGCATGCTGGAAGTCATGAAATAAGATTCCAGACCTAGAGGGCATAATGGCAGAGGCCGACCTGGATCTTGTGAACATTATCGAGCCATGGTGCACTGAAAACCATGACTGGGATGTAGCCATACCAGGCTACACTCTGTTTAGGAAAGACAGGGTGGGAAGGAATGTAGGGGGTGTGGTGCTTTATGTGAGGCAAAGCATAAAAGCAACAGAGATACAGGGAATATGGGGGGGCAGAGGTACTGTGGGTCACCCTGGAGAATGGGGACACAGCCACTATTTTCAATGACCTGAGAAAACTAGAGACGTGATCATGGGTATGACAGCTGGATTTCAATGCAAAAAAGTGCAAAATAATGCACTTGGAGCACAGAAACCTGTGGGCAGAGTACAAAATGAGTGGGGTGGCACTGACAATCACCAAACAGGAACGCAACCTGGGTGAATCATATTGGATAATCTAAAGGTGGCCAGGCAGTGCAACAAGGTTGTTGGAAGGGCTAGTGGGATGCTGGGGTGCACAGGGAGGGGTATCACCAGCAGAAGGAGGGAGGTGGTGTTGCCTCTGTATAGATCGCTGGTAAGACCCCACCTAAAGTACTGTTTCCAGTTCTGGAGATAACATCTCCAGAAGGCTACAGATGGAGTGGAGGTGGTCCAGAAAAGGGCAAATAAAATGGTGGATGGTCTGCATGAGAAGAGACTTAAGGACCTGAAAATGTATACCCTGGAAGACAGGAAGGGGGATGTGACAGAGACCTTTAAATACCTCACGGGAGTAAATAAGATACAGGAGGAAAGCATTTTTCAGAAAAAAAAGATGATCAAGAACAATGGGACATGCTTTTGTAACCCCCCAACCCCCAGGTACTGTATGCCGTTTCTATCGGACAGCTCTACCTGGTGGTCTGGGTTCGGGAAGGAATATGTCACTTGGCACATTGGCTAGGTTTGGCTACTCTGCAACATGGGCACCCATGTAACTCCAGACAAAGGAAGCAATAACTGTAATGTCCAATACCAGAAGTGCTCCATAAGGGAAACTTCCTCATCAATCCCACGTCTGGGTACTTTCCTCAGGCATTGGCCAAGTACCTGAGAGAAAACAACAGGTGCCCCAGAGCAAATCCGTAGAGGTGAATTTGGTTACTACTGATGATGGGTCTCCCACCTCTCGCTCCCATAATTCATACCTGCCAATTTCTCTGGACTGTAACACCTCATCCTTTAAAACACTTTGCTGTGTAGATTATTTTTAAATGTGTTCCACATTCAAGCTACTGTCTTTACATCCTATTTGTGCTGAACTTGTGGATGCATGGAACGGCCTTCCGGAGGAGGTTGTGGAGTCAAAAACAGTGGTTGAATTCAAGCATGCATGGGACAGCCATAAGGCAATTCTAGGGGGTTGGGGTAGAAAGAAGTAGGCTGCTGGTTAACTAGGATCTGCAGCTTATCCATTAGGTAGGGAAATGGGCAGACTGGGTGGGCCAAGCGGTTCTTATCTGCCGTCAAATGCTATGTTTCTATGTAACTTGAACATACTTAATAAGAGGCTATGTCCATTACTCTAGACCCCCCACAGAGTTAAGCAGTCCAATCCCCACATCTTCCAAACTGTACTTGGCTGTCTTTTCCTGACCCCACAGTAACAGTCCCTTTAGTTTCATCTTGATTCAGGTGAAAACACATGGCCCTTTAGCAGAGCAAACTCACCCCTTGGTTGCAAGTGCCCCAGGCATTTTTCCTAATGGAACTCTCGTCCAGAGTTTCTGGTACCTCAGCACGAACTTAAAGCAGGCAGCTTCTTTTTCCTAGCCGGACCAGCGGGGTTGCCCCTGGAAGCAGGCAGATTCCTTCCCCCCATCCCTGCAGGGATGGGGCCCTGAACCACTGAAAGCGGTCTCCACCACTTCAATGTGCTCTTCTTGTGTTCCTCTTCAGGTGAGAACACACACCTATACAACAAAAACTAGCTCTTTGACAGAGCTTAGAGCTCTGAGGGCCTGATTACAGCAGAGCACCTCTTCTACTCACTGCACAGACTCTACAGACTGACTTCAAATTCCCCAACGTTCTACTCTAACCTCCAACTGCAACATTCCAGTGTGGCTTATGCAGCTGCGACAGTTCTAAATGACGTCATCCCTCAGTCTTAGCTGAGACTGAGAACAGAGTGAGACAGTGTGAAATCCATTTAACTGGAGTTTCACAAGCTGCCTTCCCTGCCTACCTCTAGGTCTTACTGGGATTCTAGTAACCCCGGGTAACAGGGGGTTACACTATAAAGTTTCAGGGGGGTAAATTCAGGAGGGATGTGAGGAAGTACTTCTTTACAGAAAGAGTGGTGGATTCCTGGAATAGCCTTCCAGCGGAGGTGGTGGGGTGAAAACAATGGTGGGGTTCAAGAATGCATGGGATAGGCACAAGGGAATCTTGGAGGATAGGTGGGGGGAGAGATAACGAACTGGAGATTGAGTATGATCTGCAGTGTTACTGTAGGCAGGGAAAAATGGGCAGACTAGGTGGGCCAAGCAGTCCTTATCCACTGGCAAAATTCTATGTTTCTAAGCAAGCAATAATACCCGAAAGGATGGGCAGTATTGGGTAATAGCGGACCGCTCAGGGGCGTAATGAGGCCCGATGCTGCAGGTAGAGGGCCTTATAGCCCCTGTGCGGTCTGGTATTGCCCAATACCGCCCACCCTGGAGGGTATTATTGCTCTTAGAAAATTGGCTTACATTATTTTTTTACTAATAATTTAATACAAAAGAGTGTGAAATATTAGTAAAAAAAAATGCACAGAAACATCAGGTTACGTAAAATAGTCCCTTTACTGGCTTACTGGTTTAGTGCCACTAGAGGGTGCTGATGTTTGTGAGATTGTTTTTATTTGGTGCACTGTCACTTTAACCTCCCACCATCTCATTCATGAGTTTTTCCTTCTGCTTGTAAATTAATTTACTTGGGTAGTAGATTGTGAGCAGGAGCGAGAGGCTAAGCTGTGGAACTGGACTGCTGCAGTGTTGTTTCGTAGGCGATCGGGGGACACAGAAGTTGAGAGGCAAACTGGAGTAAAAAAGAATGTACTTTGTATTTTTTAAAATACGTAAAGGGTCCAGTTGTGGGTTGTTTGCTACAGGAAGAGAGACAGTGTCGGGGTCAGTGTGAGGGAGGCAGGTAAGCAGGACGAGAGTTTCGTTTCTGTACGGAGGCACGCGCTGTCATTTTGAAAGCTGCGCTGCCAGTGACATGAAGCCGATAAGGTTGTCGGCTTCCTTTGCTTCTTGTTTTATATTTTGGAGTGGTATTAAAATTGAAAAATGATTGGGGGCAGGCAGAGGAGAGCAGCTTTGCTCTGAGGGATTTTCGTGCCATGAACTCACTCCCCACTCTCTCGTAACGCTAAGCTGAGAGGTAAAAATGGCAGCTGATGACACTGAAAATTCGGGGTGACCATAAATATTCTCAGTAATGCGGCACTCCGAATTGGCACTTGTTTTAAGTGGGCGTCTATCAAAAGTTAATGTACTCCCCTGTAGTGTCCTTCAGCCAATCAGGAAGCACGAACAATCTTGCCCATTTTCTAAGTACTATTACAACTTTTGTGAATGATGTGGGGTAGGATGGAGGGGAGATAGTGGTGAGTGGGATGATGAGCACCACAAGTGTGTCTGCTTGGGGCACCGCCAAGTCAAACAGTGTTCCCTGGCACTGAGTTTGAGACTTTAGAGTGTGCACATGGGGTTGGGGGAAGGGCCACTAAAAAACAAAGAGATTTTAAATATTCAAATAAGTGTATGAAAGCAGCAGCAGCAGTATTTATTAGCGGAAACAAATTTCAGCATAGCGTTCTTTAGTTAGAATATATTTCTGGCAAAGCATCAATCTATTTTTCTTTCCACTGTCCTTCTCTCCTGAACGGAGAGATGGGGTTTCAAAGTTTTCACAAAAGTCCTCGTTCTTGGCTGGCCCCCCAGCACAGTGGTAGCGCTACCTCTTGCGGTACTGACAGCCTGAATTCAACAGCAAACTCGGGCTGTAGGAGGGTTGGCTGGGAGGAGGAGGACTGAGCGTCCGGCAAATTGGCCTCCTCCTCTAGGGAGGGGTTGGTGCGTAGCCCCACATTAGCCCGGCCCCTAGCATTGGCTGGGGGTAGGGTGCAGGGGCCACAAGAGAGCAGCAGGTTCTGAAATACCACATATGAAGTGTGCGTGATGCAGTCATTCACGCCACTGCACGCACAGGGGGATAAGCCCTGGAGGAACACACAGGAAGGTTAAGTCCCAGAGATGTCACGGTGATGGGGCTGGGGTGGTGAGCATGAAGGGAGCTGCCTGGTGCTCAGGGGATAAAAAGCACTAAGTGCAAAAAAGTCCTTTGTTCTCTTTCCAGGCCTATGATGAATAAATTAATCATTTTTGTGTGATACTATGCTGCCTGCCATCAGAAATATGTGCTAGCACCCTCCTAATACATCCACTGGATGAATCCAGCATGTAAAGTCAAAACATAACCTCAAAGGGAGTTTTAAAAATTGCTAGTGGTGGCCATCTTTAATGACTTCAGTCATTAATTACAAAATTTATAACAACAGCCATTTTAAAAACATCTGGGAGAACTAAAATCAGCTATTCTCTAGCTATAGCATGGAACACCCTACAAAAATCCCTAAAACTGTCCAATATCATTCCATTTGCATCCTTTAAACAGCATTGTACAGTCTTCTTCACAGTGAAATGCAGTTGCTACCGCTAGAGCTAGCTTTGTCATCTCACAATCTCCCTCCCAAAAATTAACCATATATGGCATAAATCCTTCCAGGCAGACACCCCATCTTATGGCACCCAGTAATACCTTCACCATCTTAGTATTACATTATGCTGTGTGTTTGCCATGGCCCCTCCACTGGGATATGTATATACTGTATACACTGTAAATATTAGCTTAACTTTCCTGTAACCGATTTTTATCATGTGAATGTTACTGTACATCACTGTGTTTATAAACGTTTTTTCCCCTGTATGTATAACTGTTTTATATAAGTGTATGATGTATCTGTTGTGTATCAACTGTTGAATCTTGACCTTATCAGGTCCACCTTGTAAATGAGCCTTGCTCAATGATGTTCACCTGAATAAATAAAGATTTGATGATGATGATGATAAAAATATACTGATGATGAAACTATGTCTGAAATGTATTAATGTAAAAAATTATATGATTAAACTATTTTACTAACCGATGAACACTGCTGCTTTACGTCCTTCTGAGCACTAGATCAGAAGGCTACAGGATCTGTTGGAAAGATGGAGTAGGACCATTTTTGTGGATGTCAACCATCATTTTGTTTTTGTTTTGTTCAGGTTTCTTTTTTTTCTTGTCAGGCCTGTCAATGGAAAACTGACTGTACATCAAAGTTTTGCAATGCTGTTACTAACTGAACCCTCGTAGTTTCTTTACAGATGAAATGTATGATGGCATGGCGCAGTCCGGAAGTGGTATTAGCTAAAACAAGCTATTACAGCTTAGGGCCCATCAGCTATAATGACATACTTTATCCAATACCACCTTTGGGCATTAAAAATAAATTTAAGAGAGGAGTGCACTATTGTAGAAGTCCACGGAAAGGGTAGCATCCTGTCATCACTTCATGTGCGTTGTTGGGTAGTCATGTGTATGGTGGGCTGAGGCACAAGTGCCACACCACCCATAACACTGGCACTCCTAGTTCAGGAATGGGCCAGGATCGCCGGTGGTCAGCCTGGGGAAGGAGGATTGAGCGTCTATAGAGAACTCTCCTCCTTTGGGGAGGGGACACAGCGAGCCGCTATTTGTCTGTCAACCAAGGAAGGGTGGGTGGCATAGCATCAGCAAACACTTCTCAGAGGACTGGAGGCAGGCACTTAAATACATGCAGCATTTTCACACCACATACCCACACCATGGCACACATTCCCAACCTCGAGGACAGGAAGAAACCAGGAGGACCCCCCTTCCTGAGCACCAGGATGATGGCCAGCGACCCCCAGGCTCTGCTCCACCACTCATGGCACCCACTTATCCATAGACGTAAGCAAGCAGTTGGGGTAAGGCTGGGGATAGTGGGTGACAGGGATGGGGGGGTTACCATCAGATGGCAGGTTGCTCAGGGTGACAAAGAGATAAATAATGAAATGGGCAGTACTTTCTTCCATCCACAGACTCCTGGCACCCACCAAAGAAAGCATCCTACCTGCAGTCCTGTTTAACTGAATTGGCCGATACAGACACCTCCAAGTTCCTGCAGCTCGCTCCCCCCAACTAGGAGACTACATTCAACTGGAAGGCGTGACAACAGGATCAGTGGAGGAGTTAAACAGTGCAGCAGCCCTTGAATGTGGAGGTGGGGGGCATAGTCACACCTACTTGCTCAGGACATACTCAGTTTTCTCCTTTTTGTACCCCCTTGACATGATTAAGCAGGTAGATCCATGACATCACTGTGGTAGCCTGAGATACTGTACATCCCAGTAAATGTCTAGCTATAGACAGATATAGCACAGGAAATCAAATTAAAATAAATGTGGATTTCTGTGATAAATCTAGATATGGTTAGATTTACTGAGAATTTTCTCTGGCAATCACTTTCTGACAACAGAATGTCTCAACAGCACACTAGGCCCACTGACTTCCATCTCTCAGGTCAGGGGCAGGATCTGGGGCCTTCTCTCCCTAGAGGAGTGAGGACATAAAGGGCACACATAGGTGCAAAACCTATGGGTGAGGGTGGCGGCAGCCCTCACACACACTTTTGCACATGAGTATTTAAAGTGCACCTTTAATGCATGCAAGGTCAGAAGGAAGCAATCATTCATAATCTATTTTGTAATTACTACAGCCTCCTCACTTTTCACCATGTTCCGGCACCCATGGGCCATGCCTCTTCCTTACCTGTCGCTGGAAGCCCCGAGTTGAGGCATGTATTCAAGTTTCCGGTGTGCCAAGTAGGCCCCTACTTCCTGGCACACCAAAGCCAGACAGAGGATGCCAGCTTTGGCACTGAAACCAAAAGGAAACATAAATGATTTATTTTAAATTACAGCTATTGCAACACTTTGATCTTCAGTCATGCAGTATTTCCCAGGGGAGATCTGGTTATCTTTATTCTTTAGCTGTCAGGAAATGCCTGGGCTGTTCATCATTACTGCTTAAATGATAAAACAGGTAGACTCACATGCTACAGTCTGAGTAGTAAACCAGTTTGCCGGCAGGTGCCTCTTGATGCAGGCTTCTTGTCCTGGTCTATCAGTGCTGAAATCAGACTTAAGGCCGTGTCCAAAAAAAAGATGTATTGTCTAATTTTAAAACTTTTATCAAAAACACATGAGTGCACAGAGCTCCATGATCTGGAAAAATGCCAAAAAACACAAACAGGAAACTGCAAGTGGTAAAATGTGACAGTTCCCTGCGAGAAGGTAGCAACCGAGTGCCAGAAAGAAAGGATTTCAACATGGCAGTGTGCCATTGTTAAATGCACCTCTTTGTCTGCTTTCTCAGAAGATAACCCCCAACAGTCATTCTGCGAACTCTGAATCAGGGAGGCCTGCAGGAGGATACTGTACTTTCTAATTCAAGTGACTAAGACAGTGGATATGTAAGAATCTATCTAGGCTACCTTGTTTCAGTTAGATTTAACATGGTAGAGAATGTGATCACCACCAAAAACTAACACTCACAGAGTTATGAATGGTTCTTTTTGACAAAGGCTTAGGCAAATCTATAGCCCCGTTCACACAGCCAATCCTGGGCCATTGTTGGTGGTGCACAGCAGCGGGATCATTGCCACTGTGCACATCTGAATGCCACCCTTTTTTCCATTTTCGGGTAGCATTTCGTTGTGACCACGATCCCTCTTTTCTTGGGATTGCATAGTGGTGTGGGTGTTTTGTGCCATTTTGCACGACCATCTGAACACCTGGCACCACTCAGAACCATGCCAGCTGATTAGCCAGGCTGCAATTTCCGGAAGACTGTGGCAACGCAGGAAGCAAGCCTGCAACAGTGCAAAGCCGTATCACGTGAATGCTGGTCGGCAATGTTGCAGATACAGCCGTGGATCCGATGGGGATGGCAGTGATCAAGATACCTGCCGTATGAACGACGCATATGATGGAACTAGATCAACAGTCTCAGCATACCTGTTGCAAGGGGTATGGAAATATAACCGGTTCCCTATATCGATATGCATGGATTTGTAGTAATGAAACATTTTTGCTGACTCTCGTTGATGCTAAATACAAAGACTGGGAGATGCTCAAACTTTTTATGACACAAAATGTTCTTTTATAATAAATCACTAAAGTGATTTCTGGCAATCAGTGTGCAGAGCCACCGTACATCTTATCCTGCGTATGGTTTGGTCTCATGCAGGAGCATTGGGAGAGAGCACTCCATTTCAGCGCCAGGTGGAGGACAGCATAAGTAAATTTAAAAAAAGGCTCTAAATCTATTACAAATCACCTGAGCTAAACTGAAGTGATTTATAATAGGTTACATATAGCTGCCGACAGGTGTCTCTTTAAGCAATAAGACACAACAGGGTGTGGGTTATTGGTGGTTTACCCACACCTTGTGTGGTGTGTCACGAGGCGCAGCCGAGTGGCTTAACCACACAAGAAGTGGTAAATCTCCAATAACTCACACCCTGGAGTGCCTTATTGTGATTATACAATGGACCCATGTGTAAAATGTGTTTAATTATGTTGTTTTATAAATGCATTTCCTCAGCTGTGGGTAATGCAGGATTTACCCATGGTCATGTCACATGTTTTGACCAATGAGGTTACAGGATTTTCACATACCATTGTATAATGTGGTATAAAGACACCTCTTATGAGGTTTGGGCAGACAGAGCTGCTCAGCCGTTTCTGGTCTTCTCACCCAAACCTCACACTCGGTGTCTCTTATATTAAAGAGACACCCTTGAAACCTATTAACTTACAAATGACATCATTTGTTCATTTACAGAATTGCAATATATATATTTTAAATTTATTCTTTGGTAATCAGGTAAGGCCTACTAAGCACAAGTGCCTGTTTTCAGGGGTGACCTTGGAGCACTGGGAGGTTAAGTGACTTATTCAGAGTCACAAAGTATGCAAGTGGAGGCTGTGGGAATCAAACCCAGTTCTGCTGGATGTACCAAGCTCATTCACTGCTCATTACTGAACCTCTACATAAACAAGATTTTTACCGATACTTGCAAGTCCATTCTTTAAATGTCTGCAACTATGGGAGTCCCAACCTTACCTTGAATGCAGGCAAGAGTGGGGCTCAGACTTTAGATTTGGTATCAAGGTTATGTAAAACACTTCAGATATCTCTAGCGGTTCCATGTCATAATAGCGATCACAAAGGCGACCGCTATTACAGCAGTGTTTGCGAAAAGCAAAATGGCAACATACACTCCCGGAGAATCAACAACAGCGACCAGGGGAAAAAACACACCTGCATCTCCTAAATTACTATTCTCAAATCCAGGGAGTGCATGCTGGGAGGGTGGAACCAGAATGAAAAAATAAACCAAAGTCCCACACATGGAAAACATGTAAAAGAATTACCCTACTGAGCCCCCAAACCCTGGACCTCCCTCACTACCAAACCAGAATACCAGCTCTGTAGCACACCCCAAAACCACAGCCCACATACCTCTGCTTCCTGCCTGAACCCCGTTTCCTGTCTGGAATCTCCTCTTCCTGTCCTTCGCCTTCCTACTCCTTTGCCATTTTCTCCCCCCACCTAGTCGCTCTAACCATGCTCATTACCCTTTCAGGGTAGCTCAGACCACAAGCACTCAAACTGAGTCACTCAAAATCGAATCGCTCAATTAGAGTTGCTATAATAACGTGATACCCTCTGCAACAGATTCATAGTGACATCAGGTAAGGCCATTATCCACTGGTGGCTGACAGAGGATTGCCCAAATACTGCTAACTGGGTGGCAGTTCATAAAACAATTCAACTTACAGAGAGCATCACAGCACTGACAAAATATATGTTTAATATACGATAGCTCCTGTTCATGAAATGGGTGGAGACCAGAGAGAAGACAGGGGTCCTAGATCATTTACTTTAGAGCCAGAAGGGGCCCCATATGGACGAGTATGTTTCTAAAGTAAGCACATTTTTAATCAGCTCACTAGGGGTTGTTCATGTGAGGGGTATGGACTACGGGGACCATTATGGCATACAATTGCAAGATAGACTCGTGAGGCATAGTTGTGTATTAGCCCAGGTTTTAATGCCATTTCCATATCATTTGACATCCAGATGGTGGGTCTGTATTTTAACGTTTTCATGTCTCTGTACTTTTGAAGTGCAAAACACTTTGGAATAAAGAGTGTATGAAAGACACTGGAAAAGTCAAAGTCCTTTCCTGGTTAGCATAGTGGTGGAAACCCAGGTTTGGGCGCCAGCCCTGGAATCCTGTACACTGTGACAATGAGCCACTTGAGTCCCAAGGGAGGAAGAGTGGGGGTCAGTCAACATTTCTGCAATTCCTTCATACCCCCCCCAAACCAGTTTGCCAAGGAGTGGCATGGGTACCTGTTGTGAAAGTAGCCACTTGTCCACCCTCTGAGTGGGAGGAATGGTGCACTCCCTGAGACCCCAATACTGCAGTTGCAGACGGGGGGAAGGGTACAAAATGGGAAAGAGAGAAGTAAGCAGCAAGTCATGATAAAGGCAGAGTGTCCCAATGCCACTTGGAAGTACATTCAAATGTTTTTAATGCACGCCCTGCTGTGGCTTATTGCACTTATAACATGTCTCCCTGCTCTTTTGTATTGTATTATATGCAAAGTGAAACATTTTAATACGATTTTTTTTTTTACATAAAACCATTTGTTTAAATACATTTAAATCAGTCTCAGATTTTAAGGCACAGAAAATCCTTCAGGCAAGAACCTATTTTCAAAGGATCTAAAGTATACACAAGTCATTTGTGAATACACAGAGCAAAATTACAAAAGATGAAGACAGACAAAGCAGTGTAAGGGAATGTATTGTCAGGAGTCAACATAGACTAGAAGAAGTTACAAGTGTAACCCCTAGATGGCGCTATCCCAGGGGCTACTACCCCTGCCTGATTTGCCACTAACAGGTTGAGGGGCCTGGAGCCAATGGCGGGTGCCTCCACCCAGAGGTCAGGGTTTGCAATAGTTAAACTAACTTGGTCACAGCCCTCTGGGACACTGCAACCCCCCTTTCTTCCCACTAGTGGCCCACACAATATATCAGAATTACCTTCACAGTATACACTTACCCCCAGGTCTGGTTCCGCACTGGGACCTCCTGTGAAATGAGATACAGTGCAACAATCACAGTACAGTACTTTAACATAGACAAATACCTCAGGCAGTATAACTTTGCTGAAACAAGCAGCTCTGATTTATTTAGGGGATATAACAAGGACAGGAAATCAGGTTAATTAGCTTATCACTCTAATAATCTACCTATGGCTCTGTGCAAGGCCTATCCCTATCAGTTACTGTCCCTGGGTACCCAAGCCCTAGTGGCTAGTCAAACCGTGGCAGCTGGTAGGGGCCCTTTCACACAGAGAAAGGAGAATTAAACAGTCAGCAGTACAGTAATTCCATTTGGATTTAATGTGGCAATTCAACAGGGGCGACCCTGAATTAGTACTCACGACCTCCAAATAAGATAGGGTCCTTCAATGTCAGCAGGGCTCACTTGAGGTACACAAACCTCTTCACACATCCATATAAAAGAAGCACTATACCAGGCAGGCTGCATCTGTATCCCGATGCAATTACTTCACAATACCGGGAGAACACACAGCAGATTCAGTTCCTGACAGACAGAGTGCAATTTTCAGCAATTCCTCCAGTCTTCTACAGGGTGAGCCTGGTTTCTACTCTTCAGAGATCCTTTGATTCTTTTCACAGGACGGATTCAGTCCTAACAAGCTGTTACACAAGCTGCAGACCGGAACTCTGGGCCTTACACACGTTTTTTGACTAAAACTGCACACTGAAAAAGCACAGGGCTCCTTCCTTCTTCACTGCCAAAGCTCAACTGAAACTCCAACCGACAAAACCGGGCACTTCCTTTGAGTTCCTCCCAGTTCTTGACTGGATTGGCTGTCACTCACAATAGACTGCTGCTGTTGGTCAAAAAGGTGCTGAAGTCTAAACTACATCTCCCAGAGTCACTGCTCATACAATCCTCTTGTGGCTGGCTCAGATTATGAGTCAAGTTCTGATTAGTCCAAGGCACCATTTTAGAGCTAGCTTACCCCACACTGATTGGTCCAGTTCAGCAGTTCAAAACTAGAATGGGGAACTAGCAGACACAGTTCTGACTGCAAAGAAAGCAGGTTAGACAAACAGTAATTTCATTATTACTCTAAATAATTTCTAGCAAACAGTTGCATCTTTCAGATAGGTTCCCTTTGCACTCCTAGTGACTGCAAAAATGAAGTGAATTGGCAGCAGCTTGAGTGGTACTCAATCAAAAGAACACACAGTCCCCATACAAACTAATTATGTCTGCAAGCAGACAGCTCTTAAAGACAGTACCAGAGGTTCTAAAACACTCACTGATAAATGGCTTAAATGCCAAACACCATTCAGGCTTGGAGCATTCAAGCAAGCTCCTGGAAGTCTTTTGGGAACCCCCATTTGCAGGGGGGTTACACAAGTGGTCTGAAACAGTGAGTACATCAGTAATTGAGATCTGAAAAAGGAGACTGTCACAACCTCTTAACAGGTCTGTTGAGGCATTCCAATGTTTAGCAAGTCTACAGGAGAATGAGTTCTGACTTGGTGTGGATTTTCTAAGCAGTAGTAATAAAGAGCTACATGTCCTACCTCTAGTTGAGTATTTATTGTCATTGAATCTGAATATGGACTGCAGCCCAGGAGTAAGTAACCCAAGTGCTTTTCAGCCCATAACCCTGGTGTAGAACGGATCCTGTAAGTTACAATGTAGCCGTCCGAAAGTACTGTAGATGACACAGGTGTGGGGTCAAGCTTAAGGTCCAGTGCAAAGTGATAGGCCCTGTTCAAAAGACTTTTTCTCCCCCTTCCATTTTTCCACCTAACTTGTGGGCGGCCCCTATTTGGCGGTCACCCCAGCCCTGTCATCCACCCAACCCAGGGCACCTCTATCTCTTGAACCTTCAGAGGCTGGTGCCATATCGGGTGGTGTGGACCCTCTGGGGTATGCCACCATCATCCCGCCTGCCCAAGTGGTCTTCCCCGCAGCTTTCCTCCCCAGGCTGGCATGTGTGCTATGGTGCGTATGTACTGCATAAAGATGCAGTGTACCTCAGTGATCTGCACCTGGCAAACCAGGTAGGCAACTGCTGATTCACCACCTAGCCTCCACTAGGTGCTGACTGAGCAGCAGTATGCACCATCCTACCTTCTTCCCCTGGCTGGCCTCAGAGCAACCCCAGTTTGTTGCCGTACCCAGGTCATCGGCATGGAAGGCAGCGTAGCCCCCTGTCTCAGCTACCGCACGCCGGTCGGCATGTTAAAAGACTTTTAACCAAAGTCAGCACACTATCACTACCAAATCACACACTACACTATACCTAAAATAGTTCCTGATTTTACAGTACAGTAAGGATCAGCCAGCACTCCCGCTTCATACAGAAATCAGCACTCGGGTACTCAGTTCATCTTCATATTTTGTTTTATTTTATAGTGCAGGAATCCATGAACAACGATCAGAGCTAACAGATGCCATCACATCTGCTGACCTAACATTTCGCTCCTCGAACATGGCGCTTCCTCCCCAGAGTGCTGATTTCTGTGGAAAGTGGAGATGAGTGCTAATCCTTTCTGTCCTGTTGAGCTGAACTGTGGGGCGAGGTACCACCACCCCTGCAGTGAGTCACTCCCCCACAAACAGTCCCTGATTTCATAGGTAATGAGGTTTTTATGCCTTCGTAATAAGATCTGGCACCTGACTGTGCATTGCCAGCTTTTTAATGCCCGTTCAGATATGTCTCTGAACCAATAAGGTTTTGACATTTTCTTTGCGATTTTATAATTAAAAAATAATAATACTTCTTGTCCTTCCTCTGTTCTGTGAAGCTTCAGGATAAAGAAAGGGAAATGAACAATTACTCTTGGTGGGGGTGGGGGCAGGGGACTGTGTACACAGACTGTACATCTCTGTCTTACAGAGACCAACTTTGGAACACCAGTTTCATCCCCTCAAGAAACATTCTAGATTTACAAACAGAAATCTGAGAAACTGTAACATTTCAAAGAGTTTGGGTTTACACTGTATTTGTTCCGCTGGTTTGCTCAAATAACAGTTTTGCTTCCTCTCTGCAAGGAAAACCCAGTAGAGTTCTGGTAAGAACAGGGGCAAAAAACAAGGAGATTCTCTTTCAGTTCAAAGATATATGAGTTGACTTTGCATGTCAGTGATCATTACTGCAGTATCTCTTTACTCCCCTGGTTTGATTCCCAGTTGCTCCACTTCTGTGGATAAGTCAGGGAATGTGTAATGCTGTAAGTGGAGTGCGGGGCCTTGAGAGCCTTTCATCGCTGTTGTATACAAGGTCATCTTGCTCCTACGACATGTGCTGTAGTTCTACTGGGCTCATTTTAAATGCATTAGAGGTTCAAAATAATTATTCAAGTTCCATGTTTATGACACTGTCAACACCCACTTTTAGATACATAGCTACACAGATGGTGATGGCAGATAATGGCCTCTGGCCCACCTAGTCAACCCATTGGCGAACTTAACTTTGCTTCTTCAAGCTTTTCTAGTATTGGGTTGTCCCTTACTCCCAACTACCTGGATTCCCTGATGCCTACGCATGCATTCTTAAATACTGTAATCGGTCCAGCCCCTACTGCCTCCTCCGGCAAGGCAATCCATTTGTCCACCACCCTCTCTGTGAAGAAATATTTCCTCATGTTTCCTCTGAAGCTCCCTCCCTCCAGTTTCATCCCATGTCCTCTAGTCCTTGAACCTCTTTTTCGATGAAAAATTGTGTTTTCCTCCACCTTGTTACTCCCCATGAGTTACTTATATATCTCAATCATATCCCCCCTCTTCCTCCTCTCCTCCAGGAAGTACATATGTAAGTCCTTTAGCTTGTCCTCATAGGTTTTGTGATGTGATTCTTGCACCATCTTGGTTGCCCTCCTCTGAACTGCCTCCACACTATGTCCTTGCATAGGTAAGGCCTCCAGAACAGGACACTGTACTAAAGGCGAGGCCTCACTAATGACTTGTAGTGGAATTATGACCTCCTTTTCCTGCTGGTGATATCCCTACCTATGCAACCAAGCATCCAGTTTGCTTTACCTGCCGCCTTGTCACACTGACTCCCTACCTTGAGGTTATCAGAGATGATAACCCCTAGGTCCCCTTCCTGCTTGGAGCATTCTATATCCCCCAGCTGATATGCTGTTCCAGGGATTTTGTTCCCCATGTACATTTTTCACATTTCTTTGTGTTAAATCTCAACTGCCACTCCCTTGACCAGTCCTCAAGCTTCTGCAGATCTCTCCTCATTCTAGCCACACCTTCTGGCGTGTCCACTCTGTTGTAGAACTTTGTGTCATTAGTGAACAGACAAATTCTCCCTTCTAGGTATTCTGTAATGTCACTGAAAAAGATGTTGAAGAGGAATGGACCCAGCACTGATCCCTGTGGCACCCCACTGGTCATCCTTCCCTCTGCGGAATGACAGCCATTTACCACCACCCTCTGTGTCCTGCATCCCAGCCAGTTCCCCACCCACCGCACCACTGTCCTACCTACTCCCACGTTCCTCAGCTTGTTTAGCAGCCTTCTATGCAGCACAATTTCAAAGGCCTTGCTGAAGTCCAGGTAGGCCATGTCCATTGTGCCCCCGATCCACCTCCCTTGTCACCCAGTTGAAAAATTCAATGAGATTAGTCTGGCACGACCTCCACCCTGTAAAACCATGCTGCCTTGGGTCCTTAACACTGTTGGCCACCAGGTGTTCCACTATGCTTTCCTTCAGTAGTGTTTCCATGATCTTCCCCACTACTAAGGTCAGGCTGACTGGTCTATAGTTTCCTGCTTCCTCTCTGTTCCCGCTTTTGTATAAGGGAACTACATCAGCTATCCTCCAGTCTTTGGGTAACTCTCCTGTTTCCAGTGACTGGCTAAACAGGGTTGCCAGAGGTCCTGCCACCATCTTTCTTAGTTCCCTTAGCATTCTGGGGTGTACCCCATCTGTCCCCATAGCTTTATCGACTCTTATTCCTTCCAATTCCTTTAGGACCTTTTCCCATGGAAACGGCCTTGTATCCATTTCTGTGCTCTTCCTACCCTCTCTATTACCTTCTGGCCCATTTCCTGGACCCTCCTCTATAAAGACTGAGCAGAAATATCTGTTCAGTATGTGTGCTTTACTGTTGTCATCTCCACTGTACTCCTCCTTCCCCTTCAGCCTCACCATCCTCCGTTTGCCTTCCTTTGTTCATCGACATATTTAAAAAAAGGTTTTGTCCCCTCTAACCACTGATTGTGCAATGCGTTCCTCTGTTTGTGCTTTGGCTTCCCTTACTGCCCTCCCTGCCTCCCTTTGCTTCTCATGGTACCGCTCCCTGTGTCCGTTTGTATTGTATGAATGCTATTTTTTGGTTTTCACTTTCTCCGCTACCTCCTTGGAATACCATAACTGCTCCCTCTTCTTTTCCCCTTGCTTACCTGTTTTACACATAATTGTGTTGCCTTTGCTATCCCTGTTTTGAATACTACCCACTGTTCCCCCACCCCTACTTTCCTCCCTATTCCAGTTAGTGCCTCTTCCAAGTTTTCCCCATTTTCTTAAAATCTGCCTTCCTAAAGTCAATGATATCGCAACAATAGGCTTATTTTATTTATTTATTTATTGAATTTTGATGACCGGGTAGGCCCACTGGGCCGAGAGGTCCCTTTTCAGGGGCGCACCGGGAATAACAATACAGACATTATGAACTTTGTGCAGTTACATAATACAGGAAGTTACGAGCATACAGTATTCAGCTGTTTACACATAGCAGTAGTTATTAGGGTATTATATGTCATATTGGTAAGTTGTAGTTCATAGCATTCGAACATTCCTTTGCAGACCATCACTGGGGTCAATTTCATACTTTTGACCATTTTTTAAACTGAGCTATTGAAACATAAAATTTGTTGGCAGAGAAAGGCCCCGGCCAATTGCGTCATTGATCCCTTAAAGAATGCCTACTGTCTCAGGGTGAACCTTGGGAAAACATGATTTCTAGACACATTCCAGGTGGTATTTCATGCAGTTTCTAAAATAGACACTTGCTCTTTCATTATTACAGTGCACAGTAATACGAAAACAGAATCACTGTCCATTTAAAGGGAAACTCCTATCAACTCCCTCAATGCAGCAGTGGCTGGAGAAACACCCGATTAGGGCTTTTAACATAAAAGAAAATTTTTCACTACCGGGTACCCTGGAATTTTAATGAAAAAGATCCGCTCACTCCATAATGGCGACACAGCCCCAGGTGGACATCTCGCGCATCTCAGGTGACTTCCACCGTGAAGGTTATGCTAATGAGGGCTACCAACAAATGGCAGATGTTGGTAGCCCTCATTAGCACAACCTTCATGGCAGAAGTCACCTGAGGTGCACGAGATGTCCATCTGGTGCTCTGTCACCATTATGGAGCAAGCGGATCTTTTTCACAAAAATTCTGGGGCACCAGGTAGTAAAAATGTTATTTCATGTTAAAAGCCCATTGGTGTTTCTGCAGCCGCTGCTGCACTGAGGGACTTGATAGGAGTTTCCCTTTAACATGGGCACTGCCGAAGCAATGCCGCTTTCGATGCCATTGACTCAGTTTGTGTCCTGAGCCTGAGTCATCAGAGGGTTGGGGGGGGGTTTATTGAGCATCCTATTTGACACTCTTTCTCTGGGGTGGGTGTATCCTGCTGCTGACTGCAACACTGCCAAGACAGAACTCTGCATACATATCAGGAAGGTGACAGCGTGCAAATGGTGAAAAGTTGTGACCGCCTTCTCATGGGGAGGGAACTATGGGGAAAAATGGGAAATGTGGATGACTGCTAAATCAAACAGTCAACATCCTTCCTGCCCACAGCGGCCATCACAGATCTTACTCCTTGGGTGCTTCCACTCCCCATTGAAGACTCCTCTGCCCTACAATTGTTGGCTGGCTATGGGGACAACACTTGTTGAAGGAGCCGTGAAAGGCATGGTCCTACCCCATTAAAATATGGAAATGCCAGGAGTGCCACTAGGACTTGGCTTAATAGCAAGGAGATGGCATCTAGCCATGGCTGAAAAAGGTTCTAGCCAGGTCAAGCCCAAGGAGTATAAAGTGTGTGTGTAAAAGAAGAGAAAACATCATCTGCAACAGCCGCTTGTTTTATAGACACATGACAAGATGATATAATCAATTCCACAGCAACAAGTTGTGACGTTGCAAGAAACTGGGATGTCAGGTGTCAACAAGCAACCAGAGCTCATTAAAGAACTTTTAGAACCAAAAATAGTTGACAGAAAAATGTTACAAATTTTAAGAAGTGGCCAGTTATAACGTTTTATTTCTGAAGTATTTTCCTTTTGCTGTTTGCTCATTAGAAATTTTTCTTTGTGACAGTATTATGCTAGATGTGTTGAATAGCACTCTTCTCCGACAGCTGACATATTCTAGTTCTATTCCCTCCACTACATCATCTGCACTGTGACCTCACGCTGTGGCATCACAGGTGATTGACCCGACAGCTACCGAGTGTCTGTTCCTGAGTAGCTGTGATGTCACAGTCACTGAGGTCACGGTGCTGATGATGTAGTGGGAAGGAATAGAACTAGATATGTCAGCTGCCAGGCAGAGTGCTGTTCTACAGATCATACCCACTAACATCAGTAAAAAATATTCTATTTACTTAAAGGGAAAAGAAAAGGCACCTCAGATATAAAAGGTAATAGCTGACTGCTTTTAAAAACTAATATTTGCCAGACCAACGACGCAGCAATTGAATTTCCGCTTGCAACACTGGCGACCCAGGTTCGGGAATGGACTCAGGTGCCGGAGGGCTGGCTGGGGAGACTTGAGCATCCAACGACTGCTCACCTTCTCCCAGGGGGACAGAGGGTCCGTGGCCTGGCGCTTGTTAACTCCTGGCAGAGGCACGGGGAACAGCAATGCATAGGGCCCCCGCCACATAGGGAGCATGACGGATGTCGGCATGTGCCCTGATGTCAGTGGCATGCCACATTCCCAGGGGAAGAAAATGGGAAATGGAGCTCTCTGGCTGGATGGGTGATGGTTGCCAGCCCATGCCACCACGAAGCCCCGGACAGAGGTAAGAATAGTGCACTGGCCGGCCCCACTGGCGCCTTCCCCCTTGGAGGGGGGGGACAACCCATCTGGCATAGGGTTTGTCGGGCTACCCAGGAGGGCTGCGATGTGGGGTGGTGGTTTGTGGCAGGACAGAGTGCCAGCGGGGTCCTAGGTGACCCAAAGGAGCAGCCGGTCAGGGAGCATGGAGGAGCAAAAACAAAAAAACTAATATTAATTTCAGGCAGTACACTCGCTCTTTATGTATTATTCTGAAACTTCCCTTGAGATATCAGAGTCTCTTTAAAGGAGAATTGCATAAATCAAAGTGCCTACCCTGCCAGTACCCCAATTACTGGTTTATGTCAGTAAATTAATTTTTCCATTACCCTATAATCCCAATTTTGATGTTTGCAAAACTGCTCTGTAGCTTCTGTAAATACTACCTGTCCCTACCTTATAGGCAGCCTTGTACTTCAGTTGCTTGCTCTCTGCTAATGTTCTCTGCCGAACTCTGCTGTTAGTCGGCATGGCATATTAGTATAGATCAAGTGACAGAACAGCACAGCTGTCTCAGAAATAGTGGTGTGCAACATTTGTAAAAGAAACATCAATCAAAAACTAATGGTACAAGAGACTTCAAGCTACCAAGCAGAAGCAGGAGCCCACTGGAAGTGAGACGTTGCATCTCAGCTACTGCTGGCTATCATGTGTAAATAACTGCTTACAAACCACTCAAGGACACAGTGTATGAAAAGCACTACACAAATGTAAATTCTGTACTATTCTACAGCCCACGCACTACCAGTATTCAAAATATCAATGGTACTGAGAGGTGCCAAAGCAATCTTTCTCACTTTGCCTTCATATTTTCCTCAATATCCTCAGCTCTTTAACTGTTTCTATCTACTCCATCTTCTGAATTGTAGTGCCTTATACAGAGTCAAGTTGCTTACTCAGTGACAGTCCCACAGAGGGTTACAGAGAGCAATCAGCTTGTTTATTCACTGCAAGCCCCACAAAGGACCATGGCAATGCAGCACAGGACAACCACTCATTCAGTGGGCTGGCAGTATAGCCTAGAGGTTAGAGTAACCAGCTGTGAATGAGCTTGGTACATCCAGCAGACCTGGGTTTGATTCCCACAACCTCCACTTGCATACTGTGTGACTCTGAACAAGTCTTAACCATCCCAGTGCTCCTCGGTTACCCCTAAAAACACTTGTGCCTAGGGACTTTACCCAGTTACCAAAAGAGAGCCAATCCACTTTAGATGACTGTGTGAAGCACCCATTACAGTCAGACATAACATACCGGAGAGGCAGAATAGCAAGTAAAAGTTTGGAAGAAGTGCAGTATGTAGGATACAAAATAATTTCCAATCTTTCATTGTTAAAAATATCTAGAAGCCACACATACATGCATTCTAAATCATAAATACCAGTTCAAATCATAACGGGTATGCAAATCCTTGAAAAGGGTAAACTGAATAGGTAACATCTTCACTGTGTGCTGTCTATCTTTCTCACTTTGCCATCATAGTTTCTTCAATTTCCTCAACACCTTTTCATTCTTTCCTCCATTCTATCACCTGCATTACAGGACCATATGGCATGTCAATTTGTTTACTCAACAGCCCAAAAGAGGACTATAGAAAAAAAAAACCAGCTTGTTACATCAACCTTACAAAGGACCAAGGCAATGGTATGCAATGAAATAGCCAGTCCTCTACAGACTACCATCTGAGGCACCCGTTATAGTCAGACATACCATACAAGAGGTGCGGCATAACAGAGAGGAGTTTGGAAGAAAAACAGTATGCAGAATGCATAAACACTACAAAAAGACATTTAATTCCCAATTTGTTTGATTCTTGCAAATCTCTCCAAACCACACACATACATTCTAAATGCTAAAACTCAGTGCAACGCATCATGGGTATGCAAATCCTTTGCGTGTGGGGGGGGGGGTAAGCTGAATAGGAAAAGTCTCAACTGGTACTACAGTTTGTTGACCATGTTACTACTTTGACCACACCACAGCTGACTGACACACACTGAACTTAACCTTAATCATTCTAAATTGCACAAAGTAACAAGCATTACAACAATAGGCTTTCAAGCTATCACTTGAAGTCTAAAATGGGATTTTAATATACTCTAATAAATTCATTGTGTGACAAACTACTAATCATGGGGTTAGGTACTGGCTGGGGAGGTGCTTTATGAATCCAGTTTTTCTTAATGCCATACCTAAATCGAGACAGTTCTCCTTCCAAAGTCTACCACAAAAGTTGGTTTAATAGTTTCATTCATTCATAAATTTTTAAGTTTTGCCTCAAAAGAATGTGGTCCACAAAAAGCCAGCAGAACTACAGAAGCTAAGAGCATGCATTATCAGGTCAAGAAAAGCCATTCATTCTACCTAAGTCAATCCCTTGAACTCAACCCCATCCAATGGATCCAGACTATAGACCACCCATGGACACCATCCCCCTTCCCAACCAGACAGACCTTGTTTGAAATCTCATTTACTCCTCCAGTGTATTCACCTTTTCCATCATTTCATCAGACAGCAATGCATCCAGTTTTATATAAACCAATTATATTTGCAATTAAAGTCTATGAGGTAAAGTGTTCCATTAGTATGTAAACATATGGAGAAAAAAAGACAGTGTTTCCCCAGCATGAAACTCAAGTCTTAAAGAACAACAAATGACCCAGTTTACACAGCAATACCAATCCCCCACTGTTAACCTACCTACAAACAACTTAAACAGCCCTTGTTTCATAATTTTTACCTTCATATTTTTGTAGGGAAGGGATCATGGTACCATGTACCTACAGCTCCAACTCCACGCTGTCCCCACGCTCATATGTTTTGTAATGTATGAGCTTGTGGAGCTCGGAGGCACGTTCTGTTTGGTATCCAGTGATTAGAGCACTGGGGAACGGGCACCTACAGTAACAGTGACCCACTCCCCAGCGCATTTCAGGGATGGCTACGGGAGGGTAGGGCGGATGCATGGGGGGGTGGGCGACTATAGCGGCAGGATGTCGCTATACATACATGCGGGGGGAGTGGGCACGCACAGCAAGGGATGTGAGGGGTGGTGCCGCAGTGGGTTGCCCAGCCGACCCCGTGGCATGGTGGGTGGATTGCCGGGGTCGGTAGGCAGGATACTGGGTTCAGATCCAGGCGCTGGTGCATTTTTGTTGTGCCCTGCCCAAACCTTTTTTTTTTTAAATGTTTTCACACACCCCCCTTGACATGCACCTCCTTGGAGTTGAGAATCCTTTAGTAGGGGGGTGCAGGGGGCACAGCCCCCACAGAAAACATTAAAAAATGAAGTCCCCGGCGCCCTTTTGCTGTGCGATGGGGTGTCAGAGTGCCAAAATAAATTTTTGGCACTCTTGACTTCTGCATAACAGTGATCGCCTTTAGGCTTTCACCGTTATGACATAGAACCAACCCTCTGTTCACTTCAATGGGGGAAGGGAGAGTTTAAACTTTACATATATATATATATATATATAATTTTTTTAGAGGTTCACCCAGTTTAAATTGGTGCTGCCACTCGACTAAGAAGAGCCTTATTAGTTGAGCAGCAGCACTGATTAAAACCAGGTGAACCTCTAAAGTATACAAAAAAAGTTTAAAATCTGCCCCCACTGAAATCAAAAGAGCACCCCCACACTCTGCAAACTCATACATACGTCACAAAACCTATGAATGAGGGGCAGCATGGGGGCAGAGCTGTATGTACACGGTACCAGAAGGGGAAGGGATCAGGCTGCCCTCCTTGATATGAGGATTTATGATCCCTTCCCACAAAAGTACGAAGGTAAAAATTATGAAACAAGGACTGTTTAAGTCATTTATAGGTAGGCTAACAGTGTGTGTGTGGGGGATTAGGTATTGCACCTAAACTGGTGCTGTTTAAACCTGCTGCCTATGAAAAAGAAACATTTGGATTAAGCAGACACAGCTGAAGCATACAATTTCTGCCATCAACAAGAAAAGGCAATGTGTGGCAGATCTAGAACTGTCCTCCTGAGCATACTCAGAGCTAACCATTGTATGGCATTGCTCTTGTTGTCATGGTGACAGAAAATAGAAATTCCACACAAAATCAATATAGCATATGGTGGAATGTTGTACTAGAACATGGGGAAAGGGGCCATTTCTTTAGCTGAGGATTATCCGATGGCCAGAAAGACACAAGATCAGATAAGATCTCTGGTGGGGGTAACAAATTAGCACCCAAAGACTTTATCTGCTATAACTAATAAGCCAGTCCAAATTTCAAGAAACTGACATAAAACTGAGGAGGGTAGCACTGGAACAAATTTGGCCTTAGCAAATTGGGGCATGTGTTTAACGGATGTCAAGGTGGGGACAAGACTGTGAAGGGACATAGATTTGGGAAGCCGACAGTCCCTGGTGCATGCTGAAGTTCTGAGAAAAGACTGTACAAAAGGACCAGGTACTGGGGTCATATGCATCCATAGGGATGTTCAATGCAATCCCACCACTCAAGTGACTCTGAACATTAATGGAGTGCAGCACAAATGAAAGTGGGGTAGAACCAAAGTTACCTGTACCTGTGATTACTGGAAATGACTTTCTACGATTTACAAAGTTAATCATACAAGAAATAAACCCTGCTGTTTCAGCAGCTGTGATAACAAGACCACAGGTGTCATGAAAAGGGATATGGCATATGCAAAGAACTGTAAATGTTATAAGGTAATGTTAAAAAGAAATAAAGAAGGTTTGGAAACCAGTTTTTAAAAGAAAAAAAAAACAAACAGGTTCCCTTTGGGGAGTTATGTGACCGGGTTGGTTAAGACCCTGTCCCATTTGTGATACAGAGAGTTAAAAGCAATGATCTATTTTTTCAGTCCTCTCCTGGTCTGTCACTTGTCTATCTCTTATCTGTCCGATTGCACAATCAAAGTTTCCTTGTGGAGCCTCGGAACTGGCCACTCTGATGATCCCACAATTTGCCCAATCATCTCCCTTCCTTCACTTGTGTTTCTATTTATTCTTTCTCCCCCCTTGCTTTCTGTGGTTAAAAAGTATATGTGAATCTTTGTGTAAAAACTGTGTGAAACTGAGATCTCTTGGTTTGCAAATGTATATTTATTACATTTTGGTGACCGGGTTAGCCCACTGAGCCCCGGAGGTCCCTTTTTCAGGGGTGACCCGGGAGTTGCATAAGACAAGAGGTACAGTACAGCTTTGGTGCAGGTTACAGGTGTCACAATAACGCAGTTAAGATATCAGAGCAGAAGAATAGCAGTACAAAAGGGGTGAGTAGGTTACACAACAGTAATAACATTGAGCGATTAGTTAGCAGATTGACATATTGTTAGGTCAGAGTTGGCGGATAGGAGCTGGGTTAGTCATTTATCTCCTGGTACATGCCAGGAGCTGGTGCAGTGGCAGGCATTGGCGACCGCAAGGTGGGCCTTAAGCCTAGTGCGGAAGTTTTGATTGTGGGGCTTCCCGCACCCCAGGTGGGAGCTGATTCCACAGTGTGGGAGTGGTGAGGACAAATGACATACTGCCTATTTTGGTTCTGATCCTGGGGACTTCTAGAAGAGCTCAGCCAGATATGTGAAGGTATCTGTGATGGGCCTTAAGAGCAATGAGGCCAGAGAGGCTGGGGTTGGGTTAACTAACTTGTACGCTAGGCAGAGTAGGGGGTACAGGAGGTGCACATCCAGTGAGGGCCAGTTTAGGAAGGATAAGGAGTCACAGTGGTGGTCCCTGGGGTTGGCCTGGGATGCGAAGCGAGCCACCTTGTTGTATAGCACCTTAAGTCTGTGCTTCTCCAGCTTTCTCAGCCCTTGCATGACTGGGGCGGCATATGTGATTGTCGGGAGGAGGACGCTGGTGGCGACTGAAATTCTAGCTTCAGGTACGAGCTGGTCTTTCAGTCAGTATAGTATGCCTAGTTTCCCATGTAAGGCTTTAGTGACTGAGTCCATGTGGTTCTTCAGGGTGAGACCCTGGTCCAAGGTTAGGCCAAGGTATTTCAGAGAGGGCACTACTTCTAGGCTGTTACCAGACACAGTGGTGAGTTGAAGGTGCTGTGTTCTGTCTTGACTAAGGGATCTAGGGCCAAATAGCATTGCCTTAGTTTTGGACGTGTTGAGACCATTCTGTTCTCAGTGAACCAGTGCTCCAGTGCCTGGAGGTCACCTTGGAGTTCGTAGCTAAGGCCTCCCAGATTGGCGGCGGAACGGTAGATGACTGCATCATCCACGTACTGGACGACAGAGCTCCCACCACATTGGTTCGGTAGTTCATTAGTGAACAGGGAGAAGAGGAGGGGGCTGTATATCGACCCTTGGAGTACCCCCTCTTTTAGTGGGAGTGGCCCTGAGATGGCATCCTTCCACTTTATCCTCTGCGTGCAGACGACCAAGTAACTCTTGAACCACTTCAGTGCGTGGCTGTCAAGGCCTATGTTGCTCAGCTTAGTGAGTAGGAGATTGTGGTGGACCAGATCAAAGGCCTTGGAGAGGTCAATGAAGATAGCACCAGTAGGGGTGCCCTTGTCCATGTCTTGGAGTACATCTGTTACAAATTTGGTCAGTGCCGTGTCTGTCCCATGTCCAGTTCTGAAGCCATGTTGGGAGGGTGCCAGGATTTTATGGACCTCCAAATAGTCGCGGAGTTGCCCATAGATCAGCTTTTCCTGGATTTTTGACAGAATGTACAGTAGGGAGATTGGTCTATAGTTGCCAATAGACTCCCAGCGGCTGCCCTTGTGGATCGGGACCACGTGGGCCTGTTTCCTAATTATATTATTGACATGATTTCAAAAGGCTATTTAGAACTCAGCGGGTTAACCTTGAGGTGAAGTTTGACCTCCACAGACTCATTTGCAGAACTGTCAACAGATCAGTTCCGGGAAACAATGTTCTATTTTGTTGCGTTTGCGGGAAAAGAAGTTGACTAAGTTCTCATACACTGTGTGAGAAATAGGAGATGTATCTTAACGAGCTCAGGATGCAGAATTTACTTGCCAGGAAAAAACATTATTTATATAGAAAGTAATCTTTTGTTAGAGAAAGCAAGAGAGAGAGAGAGACTAAGATTTAGATTTAGAGATACCCTCAGATGAAGGACTTTGTTTTGTTTTCCTGTTTGTACTGCCTTTATGAAAAGCTATTTTATAATTAATAGTAATAATAAAATTATTTTATATAAAGGATAATGGCTAGGTTTTGGTTAATAACAGCGTTGTAATCACTTTGAGAGGTTGCCATGACATAGTAAAGCTTGACAGCGAAGCTCGAGAGGTTTACCGTTGTCATGGAAATCTTGAGAAGTGATTTTAATGATGTTATTGACCAAAAACTAGCCAGTAGCTTTTATAGAGTATGGTGATAAGTCTCTATAAAAGCTAGTCACTACTATGCTATCTATCTAAAGTCATGAAGGATACAACTTGACTAAAGAAACAACAAAAGATCACATTAAAAAAAATCCAACAATACGGCTGTTAGCCTGGTTCACATGGAGTCCATGAGTGTTTCAACTTAGGAAACATCTGTGCATCCAGATGCATGGTGGAGAGCACCAGAAGAGAAAACAAGAGGTACTGTTTTTATGTAGGCAATGTGGTACTCATTGGAGTGGCTCTTCTGGTCTCCCAGTTGGCATTAATCAGTAGCCAAAATGCGGGATAACCGAGAGACACACATGAGCAGAGGCGTCGAGTTTGTTATGGTATTGTTGTGAAACAGTCAAGTGGGGTTAATAACCTCTTGACATCACAACAATACCATAACAACATTGTAAACTTGCTGATTTCGTTGGTAATCACCCTCTCTACATTATAGTAAAATACTACTTGCAAATTTTGCAACTTCTCCTAGTCTGTCTATGTTTCCTGATCTATGCCTCGATGACAGGGAATAACTGTTCTCTTGAAAAGAGAAGAGATCATGGGATTGATTTTGGTAGTGTTAAGTATATGTCGGACTTGTCTTTATCAAATCTGAGTAGCTTTGTGGCATGTCAAGGATATGGGTATTTCTTTTAGAACCTGGTCATTCCATTACTGCTTGAGTTGGTCAACAGGGTGATTGACATGTGGAACAGCCTACCCGGTGAGGCTGTGCTAGTCCTGTTCAGGCTTTCAAAGCAGGACTAGACAGAATCCTGAGGAGAATGGAGGATTGAACAGCCTCCTTGAATAGACCAAGAGGCGATTAACATTTGGAATAACCTACCCAGTGAGGTTGTGGGAAGCTAGCACTGTTCATGCTTTCAAAGTAGGACTAGACAGATTCCAGACAGGGAATGGCATCGATGGTTACACAGAATGAGTGGGGGGTAACATTCCAGCTGATAAGCTTGGATGAGTGTCCATACTCAAATTGATATAGCCACTACTGTGCGGCAGGAGAGGTGGACAAGATAGACCTTTGTGTCCCTACCATCATCACAATATTGTAATTTTAATATGTCAGGTCCAAAATAGGTATAATGGTGCATAAAAGGGACAAACTCCAGTTTGGCTGCTCTGGATATTGCTTCACTGGGATTTAAGTGTATATCTGCCAAAACCATTTTTAATATAGAAACTGAGATTTTCATATGCCAACACCAGTGTGACTCCATGACATACCCAGTCCCCAGCCAGTTACAGTGTGGGATATTAGGGCTCACATGAATCCTAGTCACTATGTGGCAGTGCAACATGGTGCTGCACTGCCACTGGGAAAGCTTGCTGGTGCTGCACTGCCACTGTGAACACTTGCTGGTGCTGCACTGCCACTGGGACGGTTTGCTGGTGCTGCACGCCACTGGGACGGTTTGCTGGTGCTGCACCGCCACTGTGAATACCTGCTGGTGCTGCACTGCCAATCGATGGTTTGCTAGTGCTGCACTGCCACAAGGACAGTTTGCTGGTGCTGCACTGCCACTGGGACAGCTTGCTGGTGCTGCACTGCCACTGGGACAGCTTGCTGGTGCTGCACTGCCACTGGGAAAACTTGCTGGTGCTGCACTGCCACTGGGAAAGCTTGCTGGTGCTGCACTGCCACTGGGAAAGTTTGCCGCTGCTGCACTGCAACTGGGAAAGCTTGCTGCTGCTGCACTGCCACTGGGATGGCTTGCTGGTGCTGCACTGCCACTGGGATGGCTTGCTGGTGCTGCACTGCCACTGGGATGGTTTGCTGGTGCACCGTGCCACTGGGACAGCTTGCTGGTTCTGAGTTTTAGAACCAATCACTGGATTTCTGGAAGAAGGGGCCCAGGAAAAAGGGTTTAAAAATGGTAAAACAAAAATAAAATCAGAACCAAAAATAACCTCCTTAAAAAGTTTCAAAATTAAAATAAGCAAAGAACATTGCCCCGCCCCCTGCTTTTCGTTTCTTGTAACTTTCTTTTATTGTTTTTCAAAGAAGAAATTACAGTACAAAGAACAAAAAACTCTGAGACAAGATGGTCCCTGGACTCGAGACAGAATAGGAGTGGGATTGTTAATTTACAATTACTAACAAGTTCAACAATAAATATAATCAATCCATCATGTCTGGCTAAACCATTGACAACGAAGTATCCCAGAATGGTTTAAATCCTACCTCATCTGGAGATCTTGTCATTTCATTTCATTTTAATCCCCTGTCTTCCAGGGTTTGGTCTAAGTAGGGCAATGTTAGTCAGAATAATGTTACATTTAAAGATGCAGAAATGTGTTCCATTACCCTCCCCTCCTTTGGTTTCACAATTAAACCTTTTGACAAGGAGGATGCTTCTGCAGCTATTCAGTGGTACTGTAATTTAATTGCAACTACTGTTACTAGATTATACATATATAATTCCCTTTGTCTATATACAAAGCTCTGCAACAGGGTGGACACACACAAGAGGGCCACCAGTATGTTAGCTGACATCAGGAAACTGGAGGAATGGTCAGGAAAATGGCAGTTAAAATTTAATGCCAAGAAATGTAAAGTCATGCACCTGGGAAAGCGAAATCCAGGGATAAAGTACACACAGGAAGGACACCAACTGGAAGAGACAAGAATAGAAAGGGACTTGGGTGTACTCATTACCCATGACCTGAAAGTCACAAAACAATGTGAAAAAGCGTCTCAAAGAGCAAGTGGCATACTAGGGTGTATAGATTGAGGCATTACAAGAAGAAGGCAGGAAGTGATCATGCCACTGTAAAGATCACTGGTGAGGCCACACCTGGAATAGTGTGTCCAGTTCTGGAGGCCTCACTTGAAAAAGAACATGTACAGACTAGAAACAGTGCAGAGAAGGGCTACAAAAGTGGTGCAGGGGCTACACCATGACACATATGAAACTAGGCTTACGAAAGTGAAATTATACTCGCTCGAGCAGAGAAGGAATGGTGGGACATGATAGAAACATTCAAATATGTCAAGGAAATAAACAAGACAGAGAAACTCCTTCAGGGAATAAAGGAAACTAGGACAAGAGGGCACAACTTGCGTCTGGTGGGAGGCAAGTCCAAGAGCATCTCGAGGAAGTACTTCTTCACACAGAGAGCAATAGACCCATGGAACAGCCTGCCACCACAGGTGGTGGCAGCTAAGACAGTGTAAGAATTCAAATTAGCATGGGACAAACAATGTGGGAAGCCTGCCAGGAACATGTAAGGGGGGGGTAGCCACCTTGGGTAGACTAGATGGATAAAATGGTCCCTATCTGCTGACACCATTCTTATGTTCTTATATCTGTATTCTCTCTCTCTCTCTCTCCCCCCCTCTCTCTCTCTCTCTCTCTCTCTCTCCTTCCACCTCCTATAATGCTGCTTTTCTGCACGCCAGAGCCCATTTAATGTCTGCCCTTGCCTTCACTATGTTTCCCCTTAGCCTAACAATTTCCTCTCTCCCTCCTCTGTGGGGACTTATCTCTCTCTCTCCGTTCAGCCTACCTTGGGCACCCTGCTTATTAGCCTCACCCCATTTCTGGCAACAATGTTGTACTGTGCTAGGAACTACTTGCCTTATCTGGTTGCATTTTGAACCTTTTATCTTACTAAAATATTTTATTTCTGTACTTTCATTTACACTATGTCACTGGATTGCTGCAGCTTCTAGATATACATACATGTGTATTATTTCATGTTTAACATTTTGCTTTTATTGTATGTATATCAACTAAAAAAGCAGGTCAGAAGAAATACTGGAGCACAAGGGCAAATCCAAAGTACCTGCCATCAAAAAAAAGCCCTAGCACGCAAAAACCGTAGTAATGGACAACTTGTCCACATCAAGCTAAAGTGCAAACATTTTATATTGCATCACATAGATAAAGAGGTGCACATCCAGTGACCAACAAACAGACCTCAACGTTTTGCAACAATCAAGGGGTGCTTTGTCAAGAGTGACATACAAATTAGCAAAGTACTTTTACAGTACTGTCTCCCTCCAAACACTAGTTAAAACATTGATAAATAAAATACTTAAATTGCACTTATTACATACAAATACAAAAAAAAAAGTCAAAAACAAGTGTGTTCCATTATTGCCCTATTATTCTGGATTAATTTAACTGGATATAACATTTCATTCTTTTCAAATATTCATTACAAAATTAACACAGTCTAGGTTACAGGGAAGACAGTTGTTTTGGAATTGTAAGTAATAAGTGCAATTAATATTTTATTATCAATATTTTAATCAGTGTTTTTTAGGCATGAGGCACATATTCACGAGGGAGATCGCGCTATACAAGCACTTTGTCTGGTTATTTGTATTTCAATCCTGACGAAGGACTTTACTGTTGCAAAACATTGAGATCTGTTTTTGTTACTGTATCTGTTGCGAATCGTTGAGATCTGTTTTTTGTTACTGTGTACACCACTATTTTTATCTATGTGATGCAATAACAAATCTTTGCATTTTAGCTTGGTGTGGACAATTTGTCCATTACTACGTTCCTGTGAGTTAGGGCTTTTTTGCTTTTTATTGTACTCCACTTTCTCTTATCCACCCCTACCCCACCCCCAATCACCACCTCAGGTCCCACCTGGAAACAAGTTTAGGATCAATGTGCCTTTCCCGATCACCAATTTCCAACTAAATAAACAAACAAAAATGTAATCTGCAAGTAGATAATATGCAAAAGTATGCAAACTACAGTAAAGCCCACACAACTGCACACTGAATAAGTGCACATCCCGCTTTAATGCACACTTTCTCAGTTTTCTATTTTCCCTGTGCCCTCCTATTTAAACCAAAACCCCTGAAACTGCACATGGTTTAAGTGTACATACTGCTTAAGTACACATCTCGCTTAAGTACCCAACCAGAACTCACAGAAGATTATTATATCTTAGTTAAGAGCACATTAATGGTGAGGCATACAGCATTATTTGACCTATTCATCACACCCTGGTGTTTAGCCTTGCTCCCAGTCCCAAGGCCCCTCCCCACCTGGAATGCTTTTAGTTCAGGGTATATCAGTGTTAGACAGGCAGCTAGTAGAGGAGTTCCAGTGAACAGCTGTGGGGATCCTAACAGTGGACACAGGCAGCATAGAACAGGGAAGGAGTTCCAGGGGTTATGTTGGGACTGTAGCCGTAAACCCTGAAGGAGTACTGGAGTCTTAAGGGGCCCTTCCTAGGACAGCCAGCACGGAATCAGTGACAGAGGTAACCCTGCTGTGATCTGTAAGGTAGCGTAACACATGCTCTGCTTAACTGCACAGCCCACTTAAATGCACAGAAATGGTGTTTCACCAAGGATGCATGCACTTATCAGGGCTCCACAGTACTAGGTTTGAAAAGCTTTTTAAAAACACATTTGCTAGCCAGCCTGCTGGCACAATGGTAGCACTACTGTTCTTGACACAGATGACCTGGGTTCAGGTATGAGCCTGAGCTGGAGGGCGGGGGCAGATCGAGGAGTCCCATCAGGAGGCAGATCCTCCGGGGGGTGTTATAATTTTTCACTGTTCTACCAATGCGGCGCAGTGGAACTGCGAGTAAGTATGGGACACTGGGAACACACCTGCAGATTGACTGTGTCAGGCCTCGCCAACAACCTACATGCCCCTGGTGGGGGCGGGGAGAACAGGAAAGCAGTTTGCACAGTGCTGGAGGATGATGCACCACTGCAGGCCCACACCTACACGGGCTCAAGTTGCGACACTCCTGGGAGATTCCCCAACCTTCACCTCTGCCTCGGGTGGACTGGCGTTTGTGAGGAAGAAATGCCAAAAGAATCTGAAGGCCGAGTGGCCAGCACTGAGGTATGTTGGCGGGTGAATGGGGGGTATCGGGTGAATGGGGGTATCAAATTGCAACGGAGCTTTGGCTAGGTAGCATGCCTTGGTGGCAGTTAAATGAGGTCCTAGCCTGTGGCCCAAGGAGAAATAAAATGTAAAAAAAAAAATAAATAAACCTTTATTAACTTTTTCATTACCCCTTTTAGGTCATTATAGGAACTGAAAAGGCACTGAACATCTCTACTCTGTATATAGAACCTCAATCCTACCATACCATCATAATAAAAATATATAGTAAGTGGGGTGCAGTGTTGTTTTTTAAGAAGTCTGCCTTTTCACTGGTAAAGGCAAAACAAAACAAAACACACGGCAGTTATAAAAGACACCCCTATTTCTGGCAATCAAGCAGCGCAGACACTTAGTAATGCTTTACGCTCAGGTGGCTGTGGTTCAACTTAAGTTACAGCTGCCATGGAAAAATGATTATATTAGGAACAGCAAGAGTCTTGTATGTTGCTTAGCCAAGGAGGTGGGGCATGTGAAGAAGGCTGGAATACCCCCAACCACTACCCCACACATGCCATATCTCAAGGGTGGATTTTTTTTTGCTTCTCTGCCAGAAGCTCTTCACCTGGGAACAATCCTGTTTTTTCATCAGCCAAGAGCAGGAAAGCTTTGCAGTCTCTGGGGAGGAGAGTGGCAGTTAAATTAAAAGTTGAAAGTTAAATTTAAAATGTTAATTTTTGCTTCCAGCCCAGAAAAACAATCAATTGCATATTACTGATTAATTTGCCTCAGTAAACAATCGCTGATCATTTTACATGACAAAAAGTAAACACATAGTTGCATCTCTCAGAACGTGTTTGCCACTGAAGCAAGTCACCCAAACTGCAGAGTTCTGTGACTTTTTTCTTGTTACAGTATAGGGTATCGTGACTTCACTTTGCTGCCTCTTTGAACTAGAGGTGGGTACACTAATCTAAAACAACTGACTTACCACAAACCTTGGTTCCGTTCATATTTAGATCTTCCTTGACAGTTGCTTCAGAGTTTGAGGAGTAAAACATTACCAGGCACTTTGTATTATGTGACATGACATTTAATGAATATTTATTTATACATTTTATAAATTTTGACCAGTAGAGGACACTACCTTGAATCACATTTCAGATGCCACCTCCGAGCACAGGAGGTTAAATGACTTGCTCAGGGTCACACAGGATGTATGTATGTAAGTGGCAGTTGTGGGATTTAAATGCAAGTGATAAGAATGTAGAAGAGTGGCCACCAAAACAAACTGAGCTGAATACCCAATATGCCAGGTGTACTGTATCCACAATGTTCCTCATTCTGATGATTATCCTGCCTGATTGGGAACTGCTCACCGAGCGGTCTTGTGTAGTGAAATCAGTAGGAAGATAACAGAAATGTTCTGGAGGAAACTAGGCTCATGAAACTCGGAGCCAATGATCTGGGACCAAAGATGTAATTATAATACCCATAATACATGTTTTATGCTTGGAATAGCCTCCCAGCAGAAGGTGGAGGCTAAAATGATTGAGGACTCAAAAATGCATGGGATAGGCACAGAGGATATTACAAGAAAGGGGGCCAAGGGCTGAGTAGGATTGCGGTGTCAATACAGGTAGGGAAAATATGGGCAGACTAGGTGGGCCAAGAGGTCCTTATCTGCTGACAGCTTCTATGTTTCTATGTAAATAAGGAACATAGGTAACTGTGATTAGGAAAATTCAAGTCTCCGCCATCTTGTATGGTTCCTTGTCGTGTTTCTTTACATTACTGAAATGAGTGGATACAACAACAATATGCAAAGAGTACACAAGGCCAACACTATTAAACCAGTCACTGCTAAGTCACCGGGGACAGTTGGGTGTTGGGTGCGGATTGGTTGTTCCACCCTGGGACCAGCAGTGATTCCAAATGCATTACAGAGGTGTGGTGCTCAGCACCCACTGAAGCAGCATGGGGGCCACCCAACAGTTAGACACCATCTGCTAACCAATACTTAGCGAAAACTCTCAGGATGCCCTTGTATAATCATGCATGATGTCTAATGTCAGTGGATCCTGCACAGACAAATTCCAATATAGCAAAAACAAATTAATTTGCCAGTTAAGTTTAATAGAGAGTTATACTTAGAAAAAAAAAAAAAATAATGTTGTTGGTCGGACCTTGTGACAAATGGACATAAAAATATATATATACAAAAATGTTTTCTGATGTACAATTCATTTGTTTTATGTTAGGAACCACCATGTATTCTGAAGAAGTGGCATAATTAGGCAACGTAACATCAAAGGATATGTTTGTAGAAATAAATGCAAGAAATTCTAGTTGCACTAAGAGCTGATCCTTTTGTCTTGGCTATACTACCATCTGGTAACCAATCACAGTGACTCACCGGCATCAGCGGACTGCTGAAGGTGCTGCGCAGCAACTCTGCAGGTCAGAAGAACGCGGTGCGTCCCGGCTGACAAGGATAATCGGGGTTCAGGATAAGTCAAAAACAAAGGGGAAACAAAATGAGTATTTGGCCCAACACCCGCCAAAGAATTGATTTATGATAGCGCCTGAGAAAGGTTTCCAAACATATGTGGAATCATTATAAGAGACAAAATTGTTGAACATCGGCAAGAAAATAAGACTTGTCAGCTCAATATGGATTCTAGAAGAGGAAATCATGCCAGACCAATATTATTGTGCTTTTTGAGAATGTGACCAAGGAACATGATATGGGAAGGCCCGTGGATGTTTTTGAATTTCAGTAAAGAATTTGATGCTGTCCGACAAAGGAGGCTAGTGCGCAGCATGAAAAACCTAATTATAGTTGGTAGACTAAGGGTCTCAGAGGACATATCTGTCATGGAGGAGAGGGGTACAGTTGAGTTACTGTAGCTGCAGATAAATGGTAGAGGGAGGATTCAGGACAGGAGTGATCTACAGGCCAACAAATCAAGGGGCAGACAGACAAGGAGCTGGAAGGGGAAATTAGGAAGACAGCTAGTCAGGGTAAAATTATACTCCTGGGAGACTTTTATCTCCCCGGCATAGACTGGAACATTCCAGTGGCAGTAAGCCAAAGAAGTCAGATGTTTATAGAGATGACACACAGCACTGCTTTGTCACACAATGGGTGAGAAAAGCCACCAGGGAGGAAACAAATTTGGACCTGGTAATTTCTAGCCTGGGATATCTCAACTGAGGACCCAATCGGACAGAGGGACCAAAACAGTTTTAAATTTAACACTGTGCATGGATTTCAGTAACTAAAATATAGCACTGTGGCCTGCCTGGTGGCACTGAGAGTTGAGGTGCTGGATGCCACACTTAGTGCCGTTACCCCGGCCCGGGGTTCTGGAACAGCCTGGGCGCCGGGGTTGGCAGGGAGAGAAGGATTGAGCATCCAGAGGACTGCTCTCCTCTCGGGATCAGGTGACTGCCTCAGCACTGCAGTGGCCCCGGTGGGACCGGAGGCATTACAGCGCTTAAGCGCTAGCATAGTGGGGACCTAGAGCCGTGGACGGACGTGCCTGGCATCACTGCACGCTTGGGCTCTGCCAGGGGGCAAGAGGGAAGGGCTTAAACAAAGAAAATACCCCTCCAATCCCAATAGGTGATGGCTCCCTACAGGGCTGGCTGCCACACGCCAAGGACTGGATTTTTTCTCCGCCCCTTCTGTCTCCTCGCCGACCCAGCCAAACAAACTGGATTGTAGATAGAGTGTCAAGTATGTGGTAGGTGGCCCTGCCTCGGGGGCTCAGAGCCAGGGGCTTGTCTGGCATGGTTGGTGGGGAGGGCAGTAATATATGAGGAGGGAGATCACGGTGGGCAGTAGAGCAGCACAGCATGATAGGGCAGCCTGAGAGAGTTCGGTTGGAAGGTGATAAAAGAATTGTAAAAAAAATATATATATATATATATATATATATATATATATATAGCACTGTGATTCGGGACTTTAGGAAAGCTGACTTTGGCAAAATGAAAGAAATAATTGAAGGACAAGTGAAGGAGGGGGCCAGAGAGTCAGGTGCAATGAAAGAGGCAATAATGGGAGTCACCCAGAATTGCATAAACGTTATTTATAAGATCATGAAACAAAAGAAGCCACTTTGGTTGGACAAGCAAGTGTGGGAGGCAATCTGGGACAAAGGGAAAGCCTTTAGGGTATGCAAGGGTGAGCAGAGTATGACCAGCAGGACTATATATAAAGGTAAGCCAGAGAAAAGCAAGGATCTCATAATGAGG